>OY977942.1:14175700-14775700 GCA_963854355.1 Epinotia brunnichana
GTACCAGTTATGTGTCTGTTGATATTCTTCAATTCAGTAGTACGAGTGGAGCTTAGTACTTACGTTGCATTTAATGAGCCCTTAATAATGGTGAATATGAAGTACCTATTTAAGTAAATAAATTAAATCTAATTGTATTTTTTTAATTCGACACAGTGTTTTGTTTCAGTGGAATAAACACGTCAGACAAATCAAATAATACGGTGGCTGTTTAGTATCTACTTCAGTTGCATTAAATAAGCTCTAACAGACCAGTGTCAGAATAAGAAGTGGTGGCTTAAATCATTAAAGTCAGTAGATGCCTCTTTGTGGTCTACCTGCGTACGCGATCTTGTTTGTCAGTGTCAAAAAGGTAAATAAAATAAAATATAGTGAGCCTGCGAAATTCTTATAAAATCTGCTATAATTTAGATATAATTATACTAAGAATATATTTATGGTTAAATATTCATCCGTAATCTAAGCTGCTTATCAGAGTGGTAAGCCTCCTTTCTTCAATAGTCGGATACGCTTTTTCGTTAGCTATTCAAGTCCTGATCCCTTCATCCATTCTCACAGTCCATTCAAATCCACAGACCTACACGACCTATGTGTACTGCGGCTGTACAGAATGGCCCGCGTGTCACGTGTGGCCGAAGATATTGCTGCCGAAGTACGTTTGCGGTGCAGGCGAGGCAGTGCCAAGATTACGTTGTTCACAGGTCGAGATATTAAGGTATATGTTATGTTATGTTGTTATGGTTTATGCATGCTTCGTGATTTGAGCAAACATACTCAGATTCCATAAAGTGAACTGCCTGTCTACAAACACATTACGTATTGATTGGCACAAGTTCGTATAATTGCTATTTGCTACTCACGGTAAGCCTGTCCCAGTGCCGTTGCTGATTCGGTTAATCTCGGCTTTTGCACACGATATGCAATACACCCAAACGCGCTTGACATTGACATTGTCGTACCTTGGCCGGCGTTTTACCTCGACGATGTGACGGTCCTTATTCGTTAACTAATCTTTTAAATTGGTTTCCTTTCAGCGCGCAATAACCTAAAACCATACTACATGTATTCGCAGCGCACACTGGAACTCTATCAGCGACATCAATACGAATACATTCATTATATGTACAGGTGTGTAAGCGCCATACGATAAATAAATAAATATATTTGTTCTATTTGATTTTGTTGTAACTACACTCAGCGTCAAATACTTTGTAGCAACCAAAGGAGTCAAATAGTTCAGTACACCATATATTTAGTTTGGTGTACCGAACTATTTGACTCCTTTGGTTGCTACAAAGTATTTGACGCTGAGTGTACCATATTTGTGATCCTAAACCCGCACTGGGCTAACGTGTGGACTACTGCCTATTCCGTCTTAAGAGGCAAGCCTCTGGGCACAACCGGATGTAGGACGTTTATGGCTGATAATTACTATATTTGTGAAAGGATAATTGATTAAATTGTGTTTTCAATGTTTTTGTGACAATTTCTTGGAAATAAATTCAATGTTATGCTTCTCTTGGTTAAGTTAGAAGTCAGCGCATTATTTATAATGAACGTCACCCCTTGTTACAAATTGATTTCTGCGAGTACGGCAGTACAGCCACAGAGTTTATGGACGGCTGGTTAATTCGGAGCGAGCTAGTGCAGGATGCACACAACAATGCAGTCTTCACTGCACTCTTGCTGTAGCTGCACCTCGTTAATTAGAGAGGAAATACCGTTGCGCCAACTTCGCTTCAAAGTGAAAACTTTACGCCTAAGTACGTGAAAAGTGATAGTCCGGATACGTACATCAACGTTTAATGAATGGACTTATTGTTTGCCAACGTCAGCCCCGAGGTAGCGGTTACAATGAGCTCAGTTCGTGTGGGCGGAGTTTTACTGACGGGTATATTTAGTACTTGGTTCGAATGGAAATAATAGTTTGTCATTTTATTCAAACTGCGAATAATGATATCGCTAACTTTGTGTAAATAATTGTATATAAAGAGTTTTTAAAGGCTTCTGCAGCGGATCGTATTTTCTCTTTAATTTCCGAGTTTTGTCACAGCTGCTTGATACATTATCGATGTAACAATACCCATTGGTAGGCATTTATATAATAATAAATAAATAAATAAATATTTGCGGACTATTTTACACAAATCGACCTAGTCCCAAACTAAGCAAAGCTATGCCATGCTATGCGATGGGTGCTAGACGACGATATACATACTCATCCATATCCCTATACTATAGATCCCTGTTACTAACGAATTATGGAAATGCTTCCGAATTAAATGATTAAAAAATATTATGTATAAAACTGAGTATTTTTTGCATTGCCGCCTTTTATTTTTTTAAAGAAAATCTAGAAGTGTTCTTCCGAAAATGCCATATATTATTTGAGACAACTAAATAGTGCGATAAGTCGTAGTTACTGATCTTCCGTTTTGGCTGTTTAGGACCTATGCTTTACTCTATAAGGACGTTTTAACTTTTTTTAAGGTTTGTACCTTGACAAATAATGAAATTTGTATGCAACATTGTTGTCGAGCAAAATCGAACCGGCAAGGTTTTGTATTTTTAAATTTTTGACTAACCATAAACTGCACTTCACGTCCTGATTTTTAACCATTACAGTCCCCCGCGGCTATGAAGTCAATCCTGAGACATGCCTCTAGGGTTGAATATGTAATTTTTTCCTATGGGTGACATTGTCATTATTCAGAAACTTCATAGTTGCGCAATGTGTCAGGATTTACTTCATAGCCGCGGGGGACTGTAATGTCAATTTTGCTGGACAGTTTTGAGAAAAAGTTTGTACTATGGGTACCAGACGACGATAATTAAATACATAGAAAACATCCATGACTCAGGAACAAATATTCGTGCTCATCACACAAATAAATGCCCTTCCCGGGATTCGAACCCAGGACCTCTAGCTTCGTAGGCAGGGACACTACCAAATAGGCTAAACCGGTCGTCAAATACAAAATTATATATGTTCTTAAGTATTTGAATCATGACAGAAAACTGGTTATGCAAAAATATGGTCATTGGAAAAACAACCCATGCTGAACATAATACGTGAATGTACCTACCTAAACCTCAGTAAGCTCAGCAGGAAGGTACACGCCGTAAAGTAACACTTTCACTGTACTGGAAACTATAACACGTGTCGCAGTCTTTTCCGAGTTATAAATTCTCTGAAATGTCAAGTAGAACCTCGAATGTATTCAGGAGTGTCGTTTTATCGGCAAATATATCATGCTCCTGACGTTAAGGATGATTTACGTGTGCTTTGAAATAACATTTCAATTTAACAAAAGTTTTTCCTGGAATCTGTTACCTACCTATTTAATTTATGAGTGGTGACGTTTCATTCGAACCACCAAAAAATACAATTAAAATATAGTACGAGTACGACATTCGAAATTCGAATTAATAATCTAAGTAAAAATATTTTTTGGTGCTGACCTACATTGAGGCTGAGCTACAGGTTACCAACGGGTCACAGGTGATAGATATGGAACGGCCATTAGATATGGTGGTTAGCTAGGAATATATTGAATAAACAGCCCCCCACCAAGAAGCGACAGGGCGTATTGGGTTGAATGGTGGGACAGATTTCTCAATAAAAGCAACATTGTAGCTATGTAGAATTAAGTATGTAATAAATATAGCGGCCTCGGCAGAGAGTACAACTTTGTACCCTTTGGCGTCGAGGCCCTCGGTCCGTGGGGTCCCAGTGCACATAAGTTATTTGCGAAAGTCGCGAAACGTCTGGTTGATGTAACTGGTGACCGAAGAGCTGGCGGCTTTCTTGCGCAACGCATCAGCATTGCAATTCAACGAGGAAATGCCGCCAGCATCCTCGGTACAATGCCTCGAGGGCCTTTTTTTAGATTTAACGTAGTTTTAATTTAATTTAGTTTATGTTAATTACCATCTTGTATTTACTATAGAAAATAAGTATGTTTATATGAAATAAACAGTTTATTTTTTTTTTCTTTCGCATGATGACGACTCTATGACAACTGACATGGCTAGTGAATGTCGCAAAGAGACGCAGCTGCATTAGCATTAGTAAAACTTCGAGGAAGCGGTATCCTTTAGGACTTTTGACCAAACAGTAGGGGGAGAATAAAACTGGCCATAGGTATTGCGACGTGGAACGCAAATGCGGAAACCACCACAATAATATGGCAGAGAAAAGAACCGATTGGCGATTACTCCACCAACAAGAGCTAGACTCTTAAATGTCAGATGTTGAAGAATGTTTATAAAAGTACCTACAAAAATGTATCAGTAGGATTTGTATATTAGACGGTTAGTAACAGACAAAGACCTTAGTCACTTTTACAAAATTTCTTAAAAAACACGTTAAAAATAATAAAGATACCGTTTAACACGCTTCTCTTCCACGGTACAAAGCGATTTAGAAACAGTTAAGCTTACGGAAATGCTTCATTAAAAGAGGATTGGCTGATATACAAACTTTCCTCTAAATATATTGTTTTATGATTTTCAAGGTGAAAACAAGGATTAACTCTTTGATTTGAGCATAATTTATAACGTTTGGCGAACCTCTGCTTCTCTCTCTTAAGAACTGTGAGAAGAATCAAAATAAAGCTGATGATAGCTTTGAAAACACAGACTTTATAGGTATATTATAAAATTAATTATATACCCATAAAGTCTACCCTAGTGAATCCCTGGCATATATCTCCATCTCCACTTATAATAAATCTCTAAATTAAAAAAAGAATCAGCCAGTTTGAAAATAAGCTTTGCGCGGTTCGAATGTTCTCAGCATCCCATGAACGGAAAAATATGAAACATTTTATATAGGTACATTATTATTCTAGCTGCAACTTAGGATAGTTTTTATCCGACTGCGACAGTTAATTAATTTTCCGAAATATACGACTTCATTTAATTTTTCATTTATTTTTATTGAAATCAAACGCTGCTCCAACTGTCAGCTATAAGAACCGTCAAATTTTCGTCAAAATGGCGGAATTGCTTTGCCTTTCACTTATTAATAATTTAAATCCCGTCTACGATAGACCTTTACGAGACAAATGCTAAAATATAAACCATAAAAAAATATTCGATTCTGATATGAGAACTTATATGCGCAAATGTCGTTTTATGTCGTAATTTCAATAAATGAAATCAACAAATTTGAACAATATAATTAACACGAATTTGTTTTTTTTGAATGACAATGGCACGCGCTCGGCGCATTCAGCCAAAGTACCTGCGGCGCTACCACGAAAACCGATACTCAATGTTCATATATTTGCATCCCTGTCACTCGAGTATGGTTAGTGCGATAGAGATAGAGATACCCGAATATTTTCGAATTCCGAAGTTCGTGGTTATAGCTCAGGAATCGAAAATATGGTAAATAATCATAATGTATTTTCTCGAAAAAGAATTTAAAATAAATATAGTCAAATGGAGAAAAAAACAAAGCAAGAGGTTATATAGGTAATGATTAAGTTATAAGAGTCCAAAGTTTTAAGAGGGGGTATGTTCTGTCCCTTTTCCGCAAAACGCACCTTCATATGAAACGATTGTTTTTTACTATGACGCTCGAGTATATTGACATCACAGTCCCTCATCGTTTTCTCACTCTAACAAGCGACATTAAAACGGATGTAGCTTCATAATTTTTTGAGATATTTGAATGGGAGTTTCATTATCTTCTATCTATTTATACATAATAAATGCCTATGTCCTGACTGACTTATTCACTCACTCACTCACTCACTCACTCATCAACGCACAGCCGAAACTACTAATCTTAGAGAGTTGATTTTTGCACAGTATGTTGCTTTTATAACGTGGGCTAGGGATAAAAAGGGATTTTTGAAAATTCTACCCCTAAGGGGGTAAAATGGGGGTGCAAAATTTGTATGGGAGAACCTTTTTTTTTGAGCTATAGACTTAAACTTTGTAGAAAGATCAGTCATTAGAATACAAATAAAGAACTTTCAGGGTTTTAGAAAATTCTACCCCTAAAGGGGTAAAATAGAGTGCAAAGTTTGTATGGGAAAAACTACTTTTTTTTAAATAGAGACTTAAAACTTTGTAGAGAAATTATTCATTAGAATACAAATAAAGTACCTAGATTCAGTGTTTTAAAAAAATCTACCCCTAAGGGGGTAAAATAGGGGTGCAAATTTTGTATGGGGGAAACAATATTTTTTTTAAATAGAGACTTAAAACTTTGTAGAAAGATTAGTCATCAGAATACAAATTAAGTACTTTCAGCGTTTTAGAAAATTCTACCCCTAAAAATAGGGGGCTAAAATAGGGGTGCAAAGTTTGTATGTGGGAAACTATTTTTTTTAGTTAGAGTCCTAAAACTTTGTAGAAAGATTATTTAAATACAAAGAAAGTACTTTCAGCGTTTTGGAAAATTTCACCCCTAAGGGGGTAAAATAGGGTTCAAAGTTTGTATGGGAAAAACATATTTTTTTTTAATAGAGACTTAAAATTTTGACGAAAAATTACTTATTAGAACATGAAAAATACTACATTCGGCGTTTTACAAAAATCATTCCCTAAGGGGGTTAAAAAAGGGTGCAAGGTTTGTATGGGGAACACTTTTTCTGAGCTAGACACTTAAAACTTTGTAGAAAGATTACTTATAAAAATACAAAAAAAAAGACTTTCAGCGTTTTGAAAAAATCTATCCCTAAGGGGGATAAAAAGGGGTGCAAAGTTTTTATCAGGGAAAGTTTATGTTTTTGAGTTAGAGACTTGAAACTTTGTAGAAAGATTACTTATTAAAATACAAAAAAAGAACACAAATCGTTTTAGAAAATTCCACCCCTAATAGGGTTAAAAAGGAGAGCAAGCTTTGCATGGGCAACACTTTTTTTTGAGTTAGACTTAAAACTTTGCAAAAAGATTACTTATTAGAATACTAAAAAAGAACTTTCAGCGTTTTAGAAAACTCCATTCCTAAGGGGATCCTTAAGATCCTTAAGAAGGGTAGCCAGTGTTGTGTGGGAAAAACTTTTTTTTTTACTAGACTTAAAACTATTCAAAATGTTACTTATTAAAATTAATAATAAAGTACTTTCAGAGTTTTAGAAAATTCCACCCCTAAGGGGGTTAAGAATGCTTTGTATGGGCAACACTTTTTTTGAGCTAGAGACTTAAAAGTTTACGAAAAAAGTTCTTTCAGCGATTAGAAAAATTCAACCTCTAAGGGGGTTTAAAAGGGGGTTCAAATTTTAAATGGCGAGCAATAAAATTTTAAAGTGTGAGTAAGAGATTTTTAACTTCGGTCTTATTCTGTACGTTAAAAGACTACAAAACTGATTTCAGAGTTTTTCCAAATTCATCCCCTAAGAATGTTAAAATTGGTTCAAAGTTTGAGTATTTCAAAGCATTTTTAAAGTATGAGATTTTTAACTTTGGTTTTAGACTGTTTGTTCACAAACTAGAAAATGAACATCAACTTTTTTTTTAATTATCCCCTAAAAGAGGGTTCAAATTTTGTATTGAGAGAAATCATTTTCTAAGACGATAAAAAGTTCTACGCGGACGAAGTCGCGGGCAACAGCTAGTATTAAATATGCCAGGGATTTTCTAGGGTGGGATTACCAGTTTCGTTGCCATGGAGATAACATCTCTTCAAGTTATTTGAAAATTCATCGTCTTTGTACAAATCATATATGGCTGTGTGGTCTCTCATACGGACTGAAGAGTACCTACTTGGGTTCGACCCCAGCGACCGGCAAGCACTTTATGTAAAATATTTTAATCTCCTAGTGACACATTTTCAAATTGCGAAAATCAGACTTATAGTGGCACCGGATTATTGCCCGGTAGGTTTTGATAATTTTAATGTTGAACAAAATTGTTTGTGATTATCATATGAGAGGAGCTTCCCAATACACAGGCATTGTTTGCTTACCGGGCGGCTCCATCCCTATCATGAATTTAGACTGTAATTTAAGAAAATAAAGAATTTTGTATATTTGTATTATATTTGATATTAGCATGTATTTGTAAAATTATGACGAAAAGTAAGAACGAAACTAGCTGGTTAAAATGTTTTACCAATATTAAGAAAATTAAGGATAGCTTAAATATGTGTTGGATCCATTTTTTTAACAAATACAGCAGTTAGTAATGAAAGTCCGAACGGACGATTACTTAACTAATATAAGATATTATTAGGAATCAGAAACGGATTTGATTTTTAAAAGGCAATTTATTAATAATTGAACAAAATAGAAATTACCAATCAATAATCGGAAAAGCAATCAATAAAATGAAAGACTAAGTTACAGCGATAAACAAAGAGAGCACACAATCTTAGGTCTACCTCGTACGACGGATGACAGTCAAAAAGTGGGCAGGATTTTTTTTTTTTTTTTTTTTTTTTTTTTTTTTTTTTTTTTTTTTTGAGCATGGTATCTACGAGCCGGGCCGCACAGGACCCTTTTGCTCAGAGCTGGAGCGTGTTATGCTCGTTGGAGAGCATAACAGCGTGGAGTGGGCAGGGATACTCCCGCCATACTTTTATACTGTCAACCGTCATAACCCCACTACAACCTAACCTAAAATACCTACCTAACAATATAATATTAAAAGCTTTTATTCTCTGAAAGCGTTCATAGGCTACGGGGTCTGCTTACTATAAGGCAGGCGCTATGCTTGTCGTAGTATAAGAAGGCAACACTTTGTGGAACCTCGTTTTACAAAATTGAGTTTGCAACTTTTTCCGATCGTACGTCTAAGTAGTTAGGTATCGTGTGGGTTCGTTCAAGGCACCCCTTTATCTCGTTTGGCTAATTTCGTGGCACATCTGGCTTCATTCCGAACAGCAGCATGCATCGGGGCGCGTACCACCAGTAACGAACTTAAGCGAAGTTAATGACTTTCAACTCGACTAACTTGCCTTGCTTCGCCTTCGTTGGGAAGACGCCTCGGAATTGCTGTGTAACTAGCATTAACTTGACCCGCAATCGGAAGATACAGTGAAGAAAATTGTTCTTTTAGAAATGTTACATTTTATACAATAGCCGTCTTTGAAAGACGAATTGAAAAACATTGCTAGTCAATGACTGTAAATATATACCTATTATTATTGGGATTCCGTTTCCTAACAATTAGAAATCCATTTAATTAATCTGATATTTCAGATGTATATCAACGTTCTTTGCAATATTCTATAAGATCGTTATATTGGAAAGCTTTTTTAGATAGTGCCATCTAGTAACATCCAGCAAAAGATGGACAGCCCGTGCTTAAGATATTACTTACTCGTCTCAGTAGTAAATATTATAAAACTATTATAGTCTTGTGTCAGTATGTTGGTACTCCACTGGGTTTCTTTCTGAATGCATACCATTTTTTTTCTATCTATACTATCGTAAGCAACATTTGAGCCATAATTTCCCTCAAATTTTATAAACCAATGTCTAACGTGTCATATTTGAATTCAAGTGCATTTCATAAATGTCACCACGAACAGGTAGACATCACTTTAAATTATATTTTTCTCTCCCTTAACACATAACACGTAGGTAAGAAGATTAGAGTCATATGAGATAAACTTGACGTCTTGGATCACTTAAAAGCAGGGATCGTATATAAGAATACCGTTTTTTTTCGTACAAAAATACCGGTATTCATTTTACGTATCCCGTTTATTATTTCATATTGTTGTATTCTAACAGATTCGTCTAATATTTCAGCGTCATTACCAAATGCAATTTTATAAATCGAAAAATAGAGGGGATTTTGCTGTCTGTTTAAAAGCCAAAACGGAGGGATGAATAATATGTCCGCATTTCGTTTAAATGTGTTGGTTGGAAATAATTTTCAATTCAATTATCGATCTTAGTTGATTGGGACGGGACACATTTTTACATATTGTTATTTCTATTTTGTACTCATATGTTTTAAATGTTCATGTATTTCACAATTAATACATCTGCACTTAAAATTACACATCCTTAGTCTTTGTTAGGCTGATCGCCGATTAGTAATATATAGACTTTATCCCATAAATCATAGAAGATATTATGTCATAGTTTGTTTGAAAATAGAGTCATGCGGTGCAGCGCTCTTGACTCCAAACATCTATTAACATTGTTACGTCTATGGTTTGACTGACGCATCCGGGTTAATAAATATTAGAGCGGTTTCAGATTGGGTTTTTTTTTGTGTTTAGCTTGTTTGTCGTAGCGCGTATATTTTGTCACACACGCAATTAGTACGAGCGAGCCGCGATAGGTGCCTCTCTGAGCACGAGCGAACACGCTGTAATAGTTACATGAGCCCTTTTTCAGATTCCAGAATTCTAGATCAGTATTTCTGTCGCGTAGGTGGGATCGCGTTCTTGCGCAATGAGGACAGCGTCGAAAAAAAAAAGAAAAAAACTTAAGTGAAAAACTCAAACTCGAGTATTCGTTCTTGACTGATTTCTGCTCCGAAACTTAACCAATCGTAACAACAATTTGGAAACAAATTTAAAAGGGAAATATTAAATGTCAGAAATTTTTGATTTTGGCGCTTATTGTTGACGGATTAGTATAATAGGCCTCAAAAATAGGTCTATTATACTAATCCGTCAAGCAATGCAATTATAAAAACAAAACAAAACATACCGACACAGATATTGATATTATTTAAAAGAAAACAAACCTTAATCTATGGACAAAAACCTTGGAGGAATTAGTCGAGAACGTTATTACTCATCTTTACTCAAAGCGCGACATTTTGCGCGCATGAAAGATTGTATGCCGAAACGAGCTCAACCGCTCTGAAACCACTTAACACAACACTTAGAAACGTCAGTGTTTACTTAGATGATACACTGTTAGGTTAGTACGTCATAGATGTCCACTTCGTCAGTCAATATTCATTTGCTAATCCGGATTAATTTCGTACTGAATCGGCGCAGAACACGACGACGATTCCCGTTTCTGGGAAAGGAAGAATACCAGTTAGTGGATGTGATCTCTTTTTAGATCACATCCACTAACTGGTATTCTAGGCAGCAAGGTTCACGTCTGTCTTTGAAATTGAAATTGAAATTGAAATTCATTTATTTGCTGAACATTACGTACTATTTTGAAGGTGGAAGACAATTTTTTTTAATCAGTAATATTCATACCTTATTAGAGTAGGCATGCAAAATATAGGACACAATTATACATCACAACACAATTGAATAATATGAGTAACATTCGAATACAAACAATTTATATACACATATAACATTAAGTTGATTAATTAAGAATCAATATACAGAATAAATAATTAACATGTCAAATTCATTCATTGCAAATTATCCTTATGATTAAAATATTATTGTAGCGAGTAGAAATTATACTTAGAAAGCCACCTAACGAGTGTAGGTAAAAAAAACTTCAGTAAAGTCCCTCTTGCATGTAGGGGTGACGTGTTTGAATAAGCATTTTTATGTTTGTGTTAGACACTACTTACACTGCTATATTTTTATCTATAGCAGTTGGTTATTCAAACATTTATTAATGGGTTCTCAGTGTTCTCACGCACGGCTCCAACAATTTGATGAGATTTTTCTCGGGGTCGCGTCTCATTTCGAGGAAAATTTGCTTTCTCTGTGTTTTCTTTTCACAAAGCAAATCTCGCTCTCCTAGGTATTTATTGCATAGTATTTATTATTCTTGGTCCATCCGTACAACTAAGCTTTATTAATCACCGAGTAAATACGAGTAAGAGTATGAGCAACTAATTTATTGTAATTTGGTTTCCTGTGCTTATTAGAAAGACCCCGCTGCTAGTTTCATGACAAAAAAGATGTGCAACCCGACCGTGATACAATTCGCAACATCAGTCAAGTCACAAACAAGATTACATTGTAATCAATCAGGAGTGTAGAAGACGAGATGTCGACGATAATTAATCACTTGTCGGGCAGACAACGTCGCCGAACGATCTCTCGTTAAAAATGGCCGCTAGTCTAAAGTCCGTAGGTAAAGGTGGCAGGTAAATCTAATCGAAGCTTCGGCAGCGATTTATTACTCAAAACAAATGAAGGTGCTCCATGGTAAAGAATAACTTTTTGACGGCTCCAA
Organism: Epinotia brunnichana; assembly: GCA_963854355.1. Taxonomy (NCBI): domain Eukaryota; kingdom Metazoa; phylum Arthropoda; class Insecta; order Lepidoptera; family Tortricidae; genus Epinotia; species Epinotia brunnichana. The sequence continues at coordinate 14,187,784 of OY977942.1, forward strand.
ATTGACACACGTTCTGGCCATAAACACATAAAACAAATGAAGATCGAAAACGCGGATCACTAAACATTCTTATATTTTTATATCATAGGTAATGTTTATTTATGGCCGTACCTACGATAGTGAAAAACAATACCTAACACAAATAGATTTTTTGATTCCTCAAATTTTGTAATGAAAATGAAACCAGTGTTCAAACGCAGGTATAATTTAAACTGAGTGCTATTATGCTCAAGAATTACATATTAACGCTCAAAAATAAAAATAAATGTATATAGTTGTCGATGTCGTTTGTTTTGAATGTATTTACGATCATAGCGGTCAAGTTGTCATGTTTCACGTTCCTTACTATAAAAGTTATGGCAGCTAAGTAATGCACTGTATCTGGCGTCCAGCCTAAGCCCATTAACATTTGCCGTCTAAAGAGCACGCTAGCTGTTTAGATTTAGTGTTCAAGATGGGATTCTGTACCTAATTAGAACTTGCCATGGTTGCTGAAAAGGTTAACCATCGACGTAGGATTAACCACTGAATTTTGTAAACTTATTTAAGGGTGTGCGATAAAAAACATGAACGTAATAGTTAAGTATGTAGGATTATTATGATTTACTAAAAACTATCGAATATTAGTTTCGTTATTGGGGTAATAGGTCGGAGAGAACCGTAAATTATCCAGGCTAACAATTGTTCCGTACATGGAATTATTACAGGCACCCACATTGTTTATTTTACAATAGGCACGCTCGCCGTGATTAGGGAACAATAATGTACCTAAAGTAAGATTTTATGTCGAAATTGCTTACATAGTTTAAGCGAAACTACTGTAGCACGTGGCCTTCAATTCGGAGGTCGTGGTTTCGAACTCCAGTTCGTACCGCTGAGTTTTTCAAAAATCTTATCCACAGAATATCATTAAGTACAATATTAAACAGTAGCTTTTGCGTGAAGGAAAACATCGTGACGATACCGGTTTAATCGTAAAATTACCACTAGTGGCTGCCAAATCTTGGGATTAGCCATAACGGATCCCGGGTTCCTTTATGGTAATATCAGAAACACGTTAGGAAAATGATAATGGTACTTACATAGTTGTTAGGCATTTTATCTGGATTACAAAACTGCCAGGAGACAATATCTAAGGAGTCGGTCTCCCCAGTACTGACGTCATCAAAATCGCCACGGCCGCGTTTGGGAAAGTGTTAATTACATCCAAACCATGCAACGTGTATACCTACTCGTACTATTGTAAGGTACTGAATAAATGAACGCTGAATACATTTTCTATAGTTCATTCATTTATAAATTTTCAATATATACGCTACTTTAAGAATATCTAAGAATAATCTAAGGACTTTCAGACTTTACGGCAAAATTAGAAAAGATACAGGAAAGTAATGTATGACCCTAATGATATCTAGTATTCCAGCTTTACATTCCAGTTTATTATTTTAAAACAAGAGAAATAAGGAAATAATGTTAAGTTAATAAATAATTTTAAGTGTAGTTGTATATTGTGAAAAAAAAAAATCTGAATCTTACATTTGACACGCTATTCTAGTTTTTGCGATGAAGAGACTCTTTCTAGAAAATAAAGAGTATCATCTTAAACCTCAACAAAATTGTTTTCCCTATGACAGAAAATTGGATTAATGGGCACAAAGACAATTGAATGGTGCCAACGAAAACGAAACAATCGTATACTACAGTCGGTAACAGATTGATTGTGCCCGCGGAGCGACCGAGAAACTTTGCTGGCAGATTACACCAGCGAAATAAATCAAAATGTCTATTGCTTACGCTTTGCGGATCAACGGTTTATGCTTGGCTTAATGATTCTTCATTCCGGGTTCAAAATGATAATTAGATTGGTAGTATTCGTATATACTTACTCTGTTATAAAAATCACGAGCACGGAAGAACAACTGATTGCTATTCGAAATACACATTTTCGTAAAAAACATCGATAGAATTTCGCAAAAATATCTTAAAAGAAACAAAACTCATGATCATGCAACTTACAACATTTGACGTTTTTGATGTTTTACTCATGTTGTTTCCTATTATTTTGATTGAGGATTGTAGGCGATCCATTTAGCTCAATAAAGTGAACATTATCATTGTCGTGTGTAATATTATCAATGTTTTCTAACTTTTGTTGTTCAGTCCTCGCCTAATGCTAGGAACTGAGCGCGCCCACGATCCGTGGGTCTAATTCTTATGCCAATAATGGCTATCAAAAGTGTCCAAATTTTATACAACATGTGGAGTTCACTTACCGGCTCCCATCGACGCGATATAGTGTCAAGTCTGTCTGTTATCCGTCAAAGGTCAGTCAAGTTAAATCAAGTCTCCCAAGCTGCCTCCGGGGCCGTGTTGTTCCCCGAGCCGTGCAACAATGCGGGGCCCGTCCCAGGTGCCAAATCTTCCCGGCACTATTATCACCAAATGTTAATGTTTTCACACGGTTCCCGACGTGTTACGTGTGAAAATTTATGACAAGCAAAAATGTGACAGCCAAGTGTCACCTTCAAAACCACAGACTAAAAGGGCGTACACACGAGAGGCGTTTAAGGGGCGGGCAGCCGCTCGATCCGAACATATGTACTCGTCATAGATTTTAGGGAATGAGTGTAAATAACAAAATACTGTAATGTAGTTAGCGTACTTATTTGCTCAAACTTAAAATAATGTTTTGTAAGTATAAACATTTTGTACAAACTTAAAATAATGTATAATGTGGGGGAGACCTTAGATTATAATATCTCAGCTACACTTGCCCCTCACGGAGCAGCGTGTCGCTCTGGGGACCGATTTTTGACTTTCGAGCGCTCGAAATTTAAATAAAAGTAATAACGATTGTAATCTCAAAATTGCAAGCACTTACTTTCTACCGATATAATTGAATACGAGTGGTCAATCCACTCGTTTTTCAATTGTCTATTGCTATTTTAAAATAGCATTTCATCATTTCTGTCAGTTTTCGAGTGAAAGAGTCGAGCGCTCGAAAGTCAAATATCGGTCCCCTGCTCCTGGCGCTGCCGCGATGTTGCCCTCCCTGGCCACACACTGTCCTACTCCCTGGCCACACACTGTTCTACTCACGCGATTAATCGCGACGCACCGTACTAGGTTAGGTACTTGCCTTTATTGCCGCTTCTTTGACTCGCGCCAAAATAACCGACAAAACAGGGAGTGGTGGGCATCACGAGTAGCAAGATGAGCGGCATGTCGAGTAACGTTGCCACACTGTCTCTGCCTCCTTTCCTCGCAATTTCCCACATCACTCGACGTGTGTGTGTCAGGGGTATAAGACGATATTCTACAACATTATCTCGTAAACGTAGGTATCGATTAGATTACAGATGGTGAGTTAGGAAATTACTGAAACGGTACTGCGTGATTTGCGAGTAAGGCGTTATTCCTTGATGATTGGCTCAAGGGTAGGTATATAGACAGCGAAATGTTTACACAACTTAATACCCACTAAATACATTTTCTTTAAATACAGCCACCAAATTAAAATGAGATCAAATTACATTAAGAATTGGTCCAAACTTATATAGAGTATTTGAAAAACGTAAGCCTCTTCCATTCTCACTGGGAGCCTTTTTACGTGGTATTCTGCTGGATCCCAGATAGACATAAACATCATTTATTGGCAATAAATTACCAGGTCAAAATATTTCATACATGAATCACTATCAAAAATTGCATAATTAGATTATTATATAAGAATTTACAATAACATTATATTGGGTTGATATTAGTCGCACCTATCTTTTCATTGTAGTGAACACGATGATGCTAACTAGGCAGACGTTTGAATACTTAAGTATACTTCGTTGTTTTTAGCATTAGAGAGGCCTTTGCAGAACGAGATATAAGGTTTTTTATCGGGCACACTCTGCGGATCGAACAGTGAATACGAGTTAATAAATATCACGTATTTATTATCATGTTTATTTAATACATACATTACTCAGTGTTGTGAATAGATAAGAAACATAATATTAGTTAATTTATATTCTAAGATGAAAAGATAAGAATTTTAATAAATTGCGTTTGCAATTTTTCATGGAAAGTTTGTACATTAAAAAACCTAAAGAGGCAGAGTTCTCACACAATGGTCTATTTTTAAACGTCACTGTCACTATCTGTAATTCACTCATGTGGGTTTTTCATTCGAGTTCATATTGTTTTTTTGTTTTTCATTCGAGTTTATTAGTTGTTGATCTATTTAGATATTTTGTTTGTTGGTGCACATTTACAATGTATGAAGCCGAGGCTGGCCCGAGTGGGCTACAGAAGTCACAGCCGGTTCCGGCTAATATTTTTTCATCTCCAAAGAAGAAAAGGCAAAAGCAGAATCCTCTGACTGCCAGTGAAAAGCGGAAGCGGGTGGTAAATATTTACAAATTAGTGTCAGAAATGTGCCATAGAAAGGAGTATCCCACTAAATCAGACCGTGTGAAAAAGACTGCCGGAGACTGCTGCGGCTACGGTATACAACATTTTAAAAGAAAATATTTGCATTCAGCTATCGGTAAATATCAAATGATATGTACTCGTATTTACTAAACCTCCTTATGTACCTAACATAAGTTCCGAGAAATTTAGTGGTATCGGTCGAAATCGAAGAAGGAAGGTTTACGACCACTGCTTCTGTGTTTACCCGTTTGACAGATAATTCTAATCTTAAAAAAAACGAAGTATAGTTGTGGGCACTGTATCGACGAATTAATTGCGCATTTTGTCATGAGATAATTCGACGTAGGCCACTTCTTCTTCATTCGTTTTTAATATAGTACAAACCTCATTTATTTGTTAGTAGTAAAACGAAAAGGACACAAACCGGCCAAGTGCGAGTCGGACTAGCGCACGAATGGTTCCGTACCATTATCTATAAAAACGGCAAAAAAATCACGTTTGTTGTATGGGAGCCCCCTTACATATTTATTTAATTCTGTTTTTTAGTATTTGTTGTTATAGCGGCAACGGAAATACATCATCTGTGAAAATTTCAACTGTTTAACTATCACGGTTATTGAGATACAGCCTGGTGACAGACGGACAGACAGACAGACAGACGGACAGCGGAGTCTTAGTAGGTAATAGGGTCCCGTTTTAATTTTTGAGTACGGAACCCTAAAAACAAAAGGAACTATATTATCTATGGTTCTCTGGTGTCGTTTATTTAAAATGTTTTAGTTTTTACTTTAGTAAACAGTAGATAATTTGTCAATTGTTTCATTATTTCGGTCGCAACACGTGTTTCATTGTTATGTTATCCAGTATTTGTTCTAATCTTATCGCAACTTCGCCGTTTCTAGATTGCCTAGGGAACGGTGTACAAAGTTTACAAGATACTAGCATTGGACTAAACTTGTTCTAAATGCAGATTGCGCTCTCTACATCCGGAAAACGATTTGCATATGCAACAATATTACTGTTAATAAAAACTTGTTACGAATGTTTCGAGTACACTTGAACTAAATTGCATGCATGTAAGTAACCTTAAGAGTGGTCACACACGGCAAATTTGTGCAGCAATACAAACGCGCATTTAACTAAATTGCAAGCATGTAAGTAACCTTAAGAGTGGTTACGCACGGCAACTTTTAGCAGAGGGGTAATCACGTAACGTTCCGAACGGGCGTCGGTACAATTTAACTGTGTCAATTTTCCATATAAAAAGTGACATTTAGACCTACCCGACGTTCGTACAATGCGTTACGTGACCGACCTGCTGCAATACAAATGCGCATTTAACTAAATTGCAAGCATGTAAGTAACCTTAAGAGTGGTTACACACGGCAACTTTCTGCAGCAAAACAAACGCGCATTTAACTAAATTGCAAGCATGTAAGTAACCTTAAAAGTGGTTACGCACGGCAACTTTTAGCAGAGGGGTAATCACGTAACGTTCCGAACGGGCGTCGGTACATTTTAACTGTGTCAATTTTCCATATAAAAAGTGACATTTAGACCTACCCGACGTTCGTACAATGCGTTACGTGATCGACCTGCTGCAATACAAACGCTAACCGTTGTTCACTTGTCAAAACACCTATATCGATGCTTTGTAGCGTTGCTTGTTTCGTGTTTATAGCGTTGCAAAAAGTCGCCGTGTGTGTATGTGTGAGGTAACGGCTTTTAAATTTAACGGTATCCAAAACTTACACAACTAAGAACTCGGATCCGGCCTCAATCTCTTTTCCCTCATATCCACTATTAGATATCTGTGAAAATCAGTCGTGGCTTCATTTCGTGAAGCCGACAAGATAACACAGGGCCAAAAGAGAATCCCCGTGATACGGGTCGGACAGCGGGAAAGTTTCACTTCTTCTCGCGGCTAATGATCACTTTGGCTAGAAATTTCGTTAAGGCGATAATAGGCACTAGCTTTTAACTTTGGAGTTTTAGATGAACGTCTTTAAAGCTTACTATTGTTGGGAATATTAAACATTTTGAGGAGGTTTAGTAAAACGTCACTTCCATTAATTATAATTATTTAAATATAAGGGCTTTTGACGCTCTTAGTTATTAAAGCACTCTTTAGGGGAGGCCTTTGTCCACCAGTGATGATGATGAGGTTTTAAGGTGGTTCGAAAAAACTGTATTTAAATGCGAAAATAATTTTCTGTTGTAAGTAAAGGAATGAGGGATAGAGATGGAATTACAATTTTTGCATTTTGCAACCCTAAAAACTTATTTTGCTAAGTAAAATTTCACCAACATAATTACATAAAGCCTTTCATTCATGATAAGATAAGATAAACTGGGCTTCGAAATTAATCACATCACATTTCCGTGTAGTGGTTAATTATTAAAACCCTCTTTGCCTTTTTCTCAACCGATACAATTCCACTTTGAGAGACGCTGCCTCACACAAAAGCAAATTGCTAATACCCAATAGCTCTGAAAAAGGGCGCCGAATGGCCTATTTCCTGGAAAAAGCTTTATCTTTTTCTTTTCTTTCTGTAGATAGTACGCGTAGACTCGTAGAGGCCAGTGAGCGGTCACGAAATCCCTACATCCCTAACACAAGTTTACGTTGTTTCGATGATAAATCGATATAAAATCGCCGAGCGTTGCTATAAAATAACGTAACTCAGAAATCAGCTACTTTTATAAAAAATGTCAAAAACACTGTTACTCTTAGTATATGAAGTTTGTAGGGAAATAGGATGGAATAACGTCACGACTATCTATGGTCAAGAAACGTCGATATTTTGGGTTTTACTTATTTAAAAATATTTTAAATAGTAGCCAAAACTAATTGAAACGTCATATTTTCCGTGTATTTTCGTGGATACCTATTGTTTATTGGTAATGTAAGAATACTTTATGATTACGAGTATGATTGCTAGGTACCTACCGTATTTCCATTATACAGTAATATGTTATTGTATGCCGTTAATGGGAACTTCTATTTACTATAACGTACTTATAGCATTTCAATTCGAAAATAAATACGATACCAAATCTAATATTATTTATCGGCGTAATGGATTCAACGTTCCGACCTTCTCCCATTCCAGTAATGTCATTCGTCTCATGAATTCCATTTCTGCGATTACGGTATTCCCTCCATGTTTCTTAATAATTCAGTAGTATCTGCACATTCATCTTCAAGTGTCATCTCATATGGTTGTGAAATGTTGGTACGGGCTCTGGAAACAGAAGTATTTCTACTTGAAACTACCCGGAAAATTGAAAATGCATGAAGTAGACATCGTATATACGGAATATCATGTGCTACGATTTTGTTGCAGAATCAGCTGACCGTTTCTATAGCTGGCCGTAAAAATAAAATATTCTGACCGAATAATGTGATGATGTTGTCCTGACCGATTTCGGCCACAGCGACTGTGTATTCTGGCTTTTACTTGTTATTAACAATTATTAAAAACTAGAGTGTTGTTCTTCTACTCTCTGGTGCGCTCTCAAGTGGCTTATGTACCCTATCTTCCTCACAAAAGTCCGAGCGCACTTGGTGCAAGTTAAAACTCCACCGACGTAGTGGTAATTGATGGCTGCTGGTGGGCGAGCCTTTAGCTCGTCTCGCTTTTTATCGAGCTCGTTGCGACGCTCAGTTTCAAATTTGTTAACCTGCTCATGGATGAGCCGTCGCCATTCGGGCCGCCGTGCTGCCTTTACCTCCCACTCAGAGGGCTCTATGTTGCATCTCTTCATGTGTCTTTTTTCAGAACATCTTTGTAACGAAGGTACTGGCCACCACACTTACGTTTACCATTCTTCAGTTCTGAAAAGAAAATGCGCTTCGCCACTCTGTTATCTGACATTCGCGACACGTGTCCTCACCACCGCAGCTGTCGCCTCATCAGGTACACCTCGATGCCTCCGACATTTGCACGCCTCAGGACTGTCGTATTTCTGAGGCGGTCTATCCATCTGATATTCATGATGTCTCGGAGACATTTGAGGTGAAATCTGTCGAGTGTGCGGATGTGCTTGCGGTAGACGACCCATGTCTCGGAGGAGACAAGAGATTTGGCAGCACGACTGCCATATACACGCTTATTTTTGTAGTAAGTTTAAGATCATGGCACCGAATAATGTGCAGGTGTAGTAAAGGTAAAATTGGTTTGGTATATAAAAAAAAAAGAATTTGAAAAACATTTATTCCTGACACACACAAAACAACAAAAATTGAATTAAAATATAAATAAAACACGTCAGGAAATGGTCCCAACTCAGGATGGCATTTTGAAGTATCAATTTTATTATGTAGGTATATAACTTCGATTCGTTTGAATATAAATCTTTATCGACGCGTGTCCGCAATCCGCATTTTTATCGAAGTTTTCGCACCACGATGATGGCAAACAAGAGTATGGCTCAGTTGAGGTAAGCAGACACCGTAGCCTTTAGATGTTTGTAATTTCACACGGATTATAAATATATATTATTTAAAATTCGCAATTACAACCATTTATAGACACAAAAGCATTCACAGTCAGTAAACATACACTAAAATAACTTTTGGGAGAAAATCTTACACATCAAGCCGACTTAGCCCCATAGTAAGATAAATAAGGCTAATGCTATGAGCACTAGACGAATCGACATTTAATAATATATAAATTTAAAACTGTATTACAGAGAAAATATCCAAGACTCGGAAGCAAATATTACCCTAATGTTTGCCGGGAACCCAAGCCCGTTAAATGATGACTCACGCTAGAACGGGACGTGCACGGCCCGGCCCGTTTTCTAAGAAAAACGACGGCGTTTTTGCGCGGCCGAGCCACGGCCGAGGCTCGGAAGCAGCTCGGTGACGGCACGAACCGGCCGTGGTTCGGCCAGGCTTGGGTATGGTATGGCTCGGCCTCGCAAAAACGCCGTCGTTTTTCTTAGAAAACGGCCCGGGCCGGACACGGCCCGTTCTAGCGTGAGTCATCCTTAACTTTGTAGGCATTAGAGTCCCCATCCGAAACTCACTACCCACTCAACCGGTCGTCAAAATTCTGTTAAAAGTTTAGTCGAATTTTTTCGCAAGCGCGTATGGGGTAGATAAATTAGGTTTGTAACCGACACAAGTTTTTTGTGACGTCTGCAGATACAGACTCGGCTGCGGAAAATTCCATGAATATTCATGAGATGCATGCGTTCCGCAAAACGCGGATCGATACGAGTTTTAAATAAGATAGCGTTCAGTATTGGGAATGCTAAAATATAAACTTACGTAATTGGCTAATACGTGTATCCTAAATTAGAGTTATTTTCTGTAATACGTAAGTTTGCATTTAGAGGGTAATCTCCGAAACTACCCACTCGATAAAAAAACTGTTTAATGAATGGATTTTCGGTAAAGACATTAATTAGGCTTTATTTTATTCCGTGAATCTAACGGTTCTTTGTAATTTGCGGGGTGAACAGTTAATCTGTATTTTTCCATTACAATATAAGCCATTTATATTTTACGTCGTGTAAAATCGACGAATCGAGGTGTAGGTAAGTTAATGTGAATGGTCTTCAAATATAGTTATGTATACAGCTTAGAATTTCTTATACTCTTTGAATGTAAACGCAGATGAATTAGACGAAAGGAAACCTCAAAACTGCCATAGTTTCATAGATTAACCGAGTTTAATTAAGTTTCTGGATTCAAACGCGAAGAATGCTTACAACATCGACGACCGCTTTAGCCTAGTTGGTAGTGACGCTGCCTACGAAGCAAGAGGCAGGACCTCTTGCTTCGTAGGCATTCGAATCCCGGTAAGGGCATTTATTTGTGTGATGAGCACGAATATTTGTTCCTGAGTCATGGATGTTTTCTATGTATTTAAGTATTTATTTATCTAAATATGTATGTTTATCTTCGTCTAGTACCCATAGTATAGGTTTGAGTTCAGTAAAACATCATGAATGCTTGCGTAATCTCGGAATGATAAGTATATGAATCAATCAGATTTGCTCACGTCTTCGAGGGGAGGTGTTAAGGTAAACGAAGGCCCGTGAGCTAGTGTCTATACGTAAAGATATGTAGGTATGCATGTCTAGGTTAGTTAAGTTGCGTGTTACCGCCGCCGTAGCATATGTCGTGTTAAATCATTGCTCTGTTTATATATAAATAAATGATGATTAATAGTACTCAAAACTAGTGTTTCTCTATATGCCCTAATAGGTTATGGGCCCAGTGGACTAAATACAATTGATTTCATGACTTTTGAACGATATTTATAGTGCAAAACTGTGATTGAATGGACAGCGTAAACAACTTAATGGACTCGCCCGTAAGCGAATGCCGGCCGGCCGATAGTTAAATAAAAGTTAACTTGTGTATAAAAAGTGGACTCGCCCGAGTTGTTTACATTGATTTCGCCGTATTAAATTTGCTGTTTAATTGAAAGTAACTTTTGGAAAACAAACGTTTTGGCTGCTTCTATTAGGATTGACCAGTTAACTGCGGATAATTATGATACGTGGAAGATACACATGAGAGCTATTTTGAAGAAAAATGACTTGTGGGAATACGTATCAGGTACTATATCGAAACCGATTACATCCGATGCAAAGTATTCAGAATGGATAAAAATGGACGGAAAGGCCGAATCGGACATATTGTTGGCCGTCAGTCCTAGTGAGCTCGCAGCATTAGATGGTTTGGAAACTTCACAGGCGATATGGGACAAATTGAAATCTATGTATCAATCCAGTGGACCTGCGCGAAAAGCCTCGTTGTTGAAGAAGCTTGTGTTGACGCGCATGTAGGAAGGAGATGACCTGCGAAAGCACATTGCAGATTTTTTTGACGCAGTTAAAAAACTCAAAGAAATCGGGTTAGTGGTGATTGACGAATTATTAGCAATTTTGCTGTTGTATAGCCTACCGGACTCATTTGCTATGTTTCGCACTGCAATGGAATCGCGAGACGATTTACCATCTACAGAAACATTGAAAATAAAGATTGTCGAAGACTATGAAGGTAGAAAGGGCACAGTAGTAGACCAGGGAGCTATGTACGTCAAGCGCACTCACAAGCCGTATCAGAAGAATATCGTTCATGACCACATAGTGCACAACGACAAAAGCAAAGTAACGTGTTATCGTTGTGGACGTCGAGGGCATATTGCCAGAGAGTGTAAGTCTAAACTGGCGAATAAGACTAAACAGAGCGCGCAGCAGGCAGGACGCTGTGATCCAGAACGGGACAGATATACGACAATGCTTAGTACAACCGAAGAGGTTATGTTAGGCGAACAGAAAAATCCTATTTGGTGCATCGACAGTGGGTGCACGGGACATATGTGCAACGACAAGGAAATGATACAAGGATTTACGCGACTGGAAAATGAATTAAATTTGGCAAACAATGAGAGTACGCAGATAACAGGGATGGGCAAAGTTAGAATCTCGGTTGATACAGGGAGTGAAGAACGCCTGGTAGACATTCAAAAACTTTTCTATGTGCCAGATTTACGTACAAGCCTTTTATCAGTAGCTAAAATGACTGATCACGGATTTGAAGTTCATTTTAGAAACAATGAGGCGGTTGTGATTGATGAAAATCAAAAGATTCATATGCGAGCAGATCGTGTAGGTAATTTATACCATGTTAGAGTGGGCCAAGAGAACGCCCATAATGCAGTAGAAGTGGTGAAAAAGTCGATTGATATGTGGCATGAGCGTTTGGGCCACATCAATGAACGTGATTTAAAGGCTATGGCTAAGAAAGGTCTAGTACATGGTATGACATTCGATGACAGTGAAAAATTGTCTGAATGTGAGATATGTATAAGTCAAAAACAGACATGTAAACCATTTCCAAAAGGAAGCGAAGAGCGTACGACTGATTTACTGGAGATAATACACACAGATGTATGCGGCCCAATGAGGCATCAGTCGTTTGGCCAGAAAAAGTACTTTTTCACTTCTCATGCTCTAAAAGTTCGTCTTTATGTCGTGCGTAGGCGACATAAAGTCGCTTTTTATGCTCTAGAGCATAAAGTAAAATCTTCGTCGAAGACCAAGGCAATCGCTGCAACAGCCACACGAACATCTTTAACTTCATACAACAACCTCTTTATTTTATTTCGTTTCGTTCGTATTCTAAGACCAAGGCAAAGATACCAACAGCCAAAGTACACAATAAAACTTCATGAAATAAACTTATAATTTGTATTTCGTCTCATTTATTATTTTACGTGTTGCTGTTTCATTTCCTCGCAATCGAAGTGAAAAGTAGAGTGTACAACTCGTCCATAAAACCCATTTTACACTCGACTTTATATCTATCCTCGCTCGCAAGCTCGCTCGGATGGATAAACGTCTCGAGTAAAATGGCGCGTTTTATGCACTTGTTGTACAATCTACTATGTCACTTTTAAAGATGACAAATCCCGGTGGTGTGAAGTTTATTTTATCGCCAATAAAAGCGACGTCTTCAACGTATTTAAAGAATATATATATGTGGAGAAGTTGACAGGAAAGAAAATAAAGAATTTACAATCAGATAATGGTGGAGAGTACGTGAATAAAGGATTCGACGATTTTTTGAAAAAAGAAGGGATTAAACGAAGGTTGACTGTACCACACACACCAGAGCAGAACGGTGTGGCCGAGAGAAAGAACCGGACGCTAATTGAGATGGCGCGATGCATGATGCGTCAAGCTGGGAGCCCTCCAGGATTTTTGGCTGAAGCCGTGAATACGGCTAATTATATAAGAAACCGTTGCCCGACAACTGCTTTAAAAGGTGAAATACCTCACACTGTGTGGAAGGGAAGAAAGCCTACAGTACTCTACATGAATGTATTCGGAGCAAAAGTGTACTACAAAGAGAAAGGAACACAAAAAGGAAAATTCGATTCTAACTCAGAAGTTGGAATCTTCATGGGATATGACAATCAATCAAAGGCATATAGGGTCCATGATCCTAGGAATAAGCGGATGATTGTAACAAGAAACGTAAGTTTCGTGAAGGAGACTGCATTTGGTCATGAATATAAAGAGATTCTCGATAATGAAGACGAGGAAGATAAAAAGATAACAATAGATTACGATGAAAGGGTTGATGAAGAAAGGCCAAAAGAAAACAGACCATATATTCTAGCAGGAAGAAATAGATGTAGACCGACAAAACCGCTTGAAAATCTAAATGAAAATGTAGAAACTGAAACAGACTTGAGAAGATTAACGCGAAAAAGAAGTTCGACAATATCATGGGAAAGGCTGGTAGAACCTGCGAAAAGAGGAAAAGGAAGACCGAGACTCACACGTGTTTATAGATCTCGAAATGAACAGCAGCAGCAGCAGTTGCAGCTGCAGCTCGATGGCAAAGAAACTAAAGAAGATGATTCAGAAGATGAAGACCCAAAAACACAAACCGCAGGTATAATGACAGCTGAGCCAATGACTTGGCAAGAAGCTGAAGTGACAAGTGACGCAAGAGACTGGCGAAAAGCGTTAGAAGATGAATATCTAGCACAGATCAAGAACGAAACGTGGTCTATAGTGCCACGACCACGTGATCGAAGAGTGATAGGTAACAGATTGGTATTTGCTAGTAAGGCTACGGGGAAGAAAATCCGTCTCGTTGCCAAGGGTTGCTCTCAACGGCCAGGGGAGGACTTTCATGAGACATCATCGCCAGTGGTGAGATCTTCCTCTATAAGATTGATTGCAGCGTTGACCGCAGAACTGGGATTAGAGATCCATCAAATGGATGTGGTGACTGCATACCTGAATGGATCATTAGACGAAGAAGTCTACATGGAAATTCCTGATCAAATACACGAACTATTAGATAAAATACTTAATAAGAAGAAGATTGGATCAAGTGGAAGAATAGTTCAAGATGAAAAGATTATAGAAATAGCCAAGTTATGGAAGACACAGATGAATGGGTGTGATGATGGAGTATGCTTGTTGAAGAAGGCATTATATGGTTTGCGTCAATCAGGTTTGCAGTGGCATAAAAAGTTGGTAAGCCAGTTGAAGTATATAGGTTTCGAGGCAATGCCCCAAGATCCATGTCTATTTGTCTCGCAAAAAGGAGAACAAATTATGTTGATCGCCATTTATGTAGATGATATTATATTGGCGACGGATGATGATGAATGGCTGAGTGAGGTAAAAACACAATTAACAAATGCTTTTGACATGAAGGATCTAGGAAATATTAGTACATGTTTAGGTATTAAGTTTGATCGTGATAATGAAAACAGAATATATTTGAGTCAAAAATCATATTTAGACAAGATTTTAGATCGATATGGCATGAGTGACTGTAAGCCTGTGATGACTCCGATGGATAGTCTTATAAAGTTAGAGAAGCCTGAAAGCGTAAATGATGATGTTATGCGGCAATTCCCTTATCAAAGTCTAATCGGTGCATTAATGTATTTATCTGTTTCCACACGGCCTGACATTGCTTATGCCGTCAACTACTTAAGTCAATTTAATACTAATTATGATGTACAGCACTGGAAGGCCGCGAAGCGAGTGCTAAGGTATCTAAAGGGTACGTCTGATTATGGGTTGGTGTATGAGAGGACTAACTTACCGCTATTCGGTGTGGCTGATGCTGACTGGGGTACGAATGCGATAGATCGTAGGTCTTATTCTGGATTTGCGTTTGTATTGGCTGGTGCTCCTGTAAGTTGGGAGGCACGAAAGCAGAGGTCTATCGCTCTCTCCAGCACTGAAGCCGAGTACATGGCGCTTTCAGAGGCAACTAAGGAAGCTTTGTATTTGCAGGATGTGTTGAGAAATGTAGGGATGGAATGCGAGGTTGTGACAGTGTTTAACGATAACCAAGGTGCTCTTAAACTTGCCCAGACAAGAAATTATCACTCGCGAACTAAACATATCGACATTAGACACCACTTTATTCGAGATATGTGCGAAAAAGGTGTTATATGTCTGAAGTATTTGTGTACAGAGAAAATGCCAGCAGATGTTTTAACAAAAGGTTTGAGTGCAGTAAAACATCATGAATGCTTGCGTAATCTCGGAATGATAAGTATATGAATCAATCAGATTTGCTCACGTCTTCGAGGGGAGGTGTTAAGGTAAACGAAGGCCCGTGAGCTAGTGTCTATACGTACAGATATGTAGGTATGCATGTATAGGTTAGTTAAGTTGCGTGTTACCGCCGCCGTAGCATATGTCGTGTTAAATCATTGCTCTGTTTATATATAAATAAATGATGATTAATAGTACTCAAAACTAGTGTTTCTCTATATGCCCTAATACAAGCTTTGCTTAGTTTGGGACTAGGTCGATTTGTGTAAGATTGTCCGCAAATATTTATTTATATTTATTTATTATTATTTAAAAGAAAAAAAAAAGAAAAACTGGTATTACAAATCAGACAAAAGACCGAGCTCTATGTAGTTTCCTTAATTAGGTTCTTGAATTGTTGACAAACTATTTTTTTTAGTTGAAAAGGAATCATAATCAAATTTACTCAAACCTTGTACTGATAACTCTGTCATCTAATTTACATAATTGTGTGTTTTTTTGATCGCGTCTCTTGCCAACATAAGAAATATTGTAATCAACCGTTTCGACATACCTACAGTTAAATAGATCACGAGTTATAAAGATAGTTACGTTGATTTGTAAATCAACGTAATCCTGTTTAAAAAGGTTTGTAGAGGAGTCTTATTGCCAGTTTTAACTAAAATCACTTTTAATTTTGTCATTAAAAATGTCGGCTCGACCGCTTTAAAAAATATTCTCAGAGAAACTAATTCTTGATAGCTTTATTTATTTCCTTTGAACCTCTCACTAAACAACACAATTAATGAATTAACGATTTATGAACACGATTCACTCGTACGCGTAAGAAAGTGTGGCACAAAGTTAGTTAGCTTATTACTTTTTCATCAACTTATTTTACAAAAGGGCTACAATCATCAGATTATTAAAAATGAAATACAATCTACGATTTTTTTCTTCCCAAAAAGGTATATAATCATAAATTGAATCAGTAATTAAGTAAAAAAAATCTCATCACAATGGAGCGGGGTGAAGCTTACTGTTTAACAAAAAGTTAAAATAGTTATACACGTACCTACTAATTGACTCGAAAAATTACCAAATAGCAGTAAATTCTAAAACGTAAAAAAGGATAAAATCTAGATCGAACAGGTAGGCTAAGCAAAAATAAGTCAAGATCACGAAATAATAATCAAAATAAATAACATATTCGTGTCAGACAGCTCTCCATAGAAAATAAAAGTTTGAAAATTTTCCTTTAAATTCAATGGAATTGCACTCCGGGCAGTTAATGATCCACTTAAAAGTAATAAAGTGTTAAACACGGGAATTAAGAGGCCTTTTTCACACGAGACGGTTAGGTTGCCTTCCCTTCTTGGACTTAAACTTCCAAAATCAGAGAATAATTTTTCCATTTTCAACTTTCGCAAATTCAGTTCATCCAATTGAGCTTCTGAAATTTCGTCATTCATTGCCCTTTTCAATTCCAAAGTTTTCAAACGTAGTCAATCGACCCCTAATCGAAGCACGCTGATTAATTATTCTTTGAATATTAATTAGTACACTTATGTCAACGCCGTCTAGTGGGGTTCGTGGTGACAATATTTAACGTTCGATGGGTTGATCAAAGCTTGTAAAAATACATTTTATTTACAAAACGACAAGTTCAATTAACCTGCCAAAAGTGTTTAAATTTCATACTTTATCATATCACAAACTACTAAATACAAGAATAACAGTAAATAATGCGCATTGAAAGAGCTGAGGGCTTGAAGTCTACCGCAGCGCGCCACCCGGGGCCACTATTGTACTCAGACGAAGATACTACACAGTTCCCCATTCATGCACATCATACGGGACCCTACACTAGAGGATGTTATTTCTTTTCCCACTCAAAACATGGACGTAAGTAAGTACATTGTGTTTTGTTACGGAGTTTTCAAAACATTGGGGGGAAAATTCGTTTATGGATCTCATACGGGTGTAACGTGTTTGAGTGAAAGACAGGAAATAAAATACAAACCTAGAATTGCTGCCGAGAATTTTAAACGTTGTAATGTATTGTATGTATGTTTGGATTCATAAAAATATTGGTAAGAATTTGGTATTATTTATGTATTGGCAAATAAGTAGGTAGGTACTTAAGACAGAAATTAAAAATATACACACACCCGAATCGACTACTTCATGTCCAACTAGTCAGATCCTACTTATATTCTTACACATCACATTCAAATTCCTTATCCTCATTAATAAGTAAATTTTTTTGTTCAAAATTGTATCATTAATGATAACCTACAACACATTTTTAAGGATGAAATGCGATAGACTGAGTGAAAATTAAGGATATAACTAGTTTGTTAATAAACCAACGGATATTTCAATTTAAATCAATAAAAATAAAATAAAAACTGCAGGAAACTGCTCCTTTTCATGCTTTTCCAAGTACCTTTTCAAAGCAGGATAAACATGAAAGACGAAATACCTAACCCATTAAACGTAGTTAAGCACTCAACAAAGTACTCTATGTAAAACAGGCGACGTGAATTTTAATTTACCGTTCGAGTAAGATAGAATCTGAGGGTCCTCACGGGGTTGTTATTCACTACTCTTTCACCTCACTTCACCTCAGACGAACCAGTGCAAACCAGAGTAGTAACTACGTAGCGTTTCTAACGACCGTTAGGACAACTCAACTGTATTTTTTTCGTACAAAAAATGTCATTGAAGAATCTACCTAATTTACATACGAAACCTTCCGACCGATGGCCGTTGGGGCGGAAAGGTTCTCGAGTGGCGACCACGTACCGGAAGGTGCAGCGTGGGAACAAGGTGGACTGAGAGGAGGCGCAGGACCGGTCATTGTGGCACTCTTTGGGGGAGGTCTATGTCCATTAGTGGACTTCTTTCGGCTGATATGATAATTATGAATGTACGTACGAAACCTTACGCAACCGACCAGCTCCCCTTCGATTACGCGTTGGTATTACGACTTCTAGCATCAAGATTCACTAGAGGCGAGCGGTGAGGTGAGGCAAAACAAGTTGTGAATAACCTCGCAGCTCAGTTCGTTTCTATTAGCTGGTCGCTCCGAGTCACTAATCGTTTTGATACACCGGAGATTGATTCATTAACTTTACGTTTTCATTTATATTAGTGTCAAGAGACGGAATGTAAGTGGTCATCCATAATGAATTAAAAACGGCTGTCATATTTAATCATCAAATAATACGTCGGAATATTAGTATTACGGTCATCCTATGAAAGATTAGCATGATAATATTGTGTTAAATAATATGAACTTTAAGTATGAGTATAAGAATAGCACATTTGATTAGGTTCCGTAGAATGTTATAGCTTCGAGATAAAATCTCCTAATACTGAAAAATAAGAAAATTTGGACGGCTATAATAAGCTCTCGAGTTACCGATCCTGCCTCGCGAAATGTGGAAGTGGCCATAGATTACATAACATTAAAACATTACGAAACCTATGTAGTCAAAAGTAACCGAAAAGAAGCTTGACGCACATGTGAGTTATGCGCGCTCTGGATATAACATGAAACTAGAGCTCATGCATACTCTAAATAGCCCATTTAGTCCCGAAAACGTTTGTGAAATTTAAACGTCAAGCTTCATAAGTCGCCCGGTATTTCCCTAATACAGCGCAGTAACGTGTCTCTAAGTTTGAATACGAACATCAAAACAATTCATCGCGTATGCATAACGGCGCAGAGATAAACTGGGCGCGATGCCGCACTCCCATCCTATGAAGAAACGCTGTAAGTACGTACCGAGCGCCTACATGTTCAGCGTTTTGCTGTAGAGCGGTGGAGCAAGCCGCGACTTTACAGCACTACCTAACTTCTGAGAGATTCCTAGATTCAAACGGAACACAGCCGCAGTTTCCGTCGCTCGCTTGAATGCTAAAATAAACACACCTCTCAACTAGAGGAAAATGTTACTACGGAAAGCAATTTAAAAGTCTCCGGTTATTATGCTCACGCTTTTAAAAGTGGAAAGTACCATCCACACGAGTGGAATGTGCCGTTAATAATGCCAATCAAGCTTTAATTTAATTCGCGGTTGCGAAATGAATTGAAAATCAAATAACTAAATGAATACATATTGAACTTTGAATCTTGTTGTCTCATTAATTAGGCAGGATGCTAAGTTTTAGGATTGGAAACGTGCACGAATACAAGTCTTAGGTGCATCCCCATACATCCATAACAATTGTCTTTATGTTTATAATGGATAGTAACTTGATAGTTTGCTTGATAAGCAGTTAGAAAAGTACATTGAGTTGCACGATACGCAGTTTGGCTTCCGGCCTAGCTTGTCTACCGAAAGTGCGATTCTCTGTCTCAAACAAACTGTTCAGTACTACACAGCTAGAGGTACGCCTGTCTTTGCCTGTTTCTTGGATCTGTCAAAAGCATTTGACCTTGTAGCTTATGACATTCTGTGGAATAAGCTACAACATGATACCGATGTACCGTATGAAATCATGACAATACTCAGGTACTGGTACGGAAGACAGAAAAACAGTGTGAGGTGAGCAGGCGCGCATTCGGACGTATATGTGTTGGAGTGCGGGGTGAGGCAGGGGGGGTTGAGTTCGCCTCGCCTCTTCAATTTGTATGTAAACCGGTTGCTCCAAAAACTAACTGCTACCAGGGTCGGCTGTTCGGTTGATGGTGTTTTTATAAACAACATTAACTATGCGGACGACATGGTCTTGTTGTGCCCTTCGTTCAGTGCGCTGCGTGACTTGCTGCGAGTTTGTGAGTCATATGCGGAGGCCCACGGACTCAAATACAATGCAAGAAAAAGCGAGTTCCTAATTTTCAGGGTTGGTAAGAAACCTTACGAGGATGTGCCCCCGGTGACTTTGTGTGGAACTCCCTTGACTCAGGTAAAACATTTTAAGTATTTGGGTCATTGGGTCTCTGAGGACATGAGTGATGGCATGGACATAGAGAGAGAGCGCAGAGCGCTGTCCGTGCGGTGCAATATGTTGGCTCGTAGGTTTGCACGTTGTAGCGACGAGGTTAAGTTGACGTTGTTTCGAGCCTACTGTCAGTCTTTCTACACGTGCAGCCTATGGGTCAATTTTACTAAGCGCACGTACAGCGCACTGCGCGTGCAGTACAACAACGCGTTCAGGGCGCTGTTCCGGCTGCCGTGGAGCTGCAGCGCGTCCGGCATGTTCGCCGCGGCGCGCACCGACGACTTCCACGCTATCATAAGGAAGCGTTGTGCCTCCGTGCTTACCCGCCTGCGCACGACCACAAACAGCATCCTGAACGTGTTTGCTGACAGGTGGAACACACCCGTGATGAAGAGGTGGTTGGCCCTTCACGGTCCTAGTTATTAGTAGTTTAGTTAATTCTTTTAGTTATGTTTATTATTTTAAAATTCAAAATTTCCTTTGTTATCATTTTTGCTTTTATGTATATACCCACCTATGTGTAATTTTACCTATGGATGAATGTCTGAAATAAATTGCTATTTATTTATTTATTTATTATTATTTATAATAATAAAAGTAAGGTTGCGCTTTAACTTTAGTGAAAAATAAAAGGGTCATTTGTATTTTTACTTCCACTTAATTGAGTCATCTAATTCTAGACGTAATGTGCGTTTCGTTCTGTAGGTACAGTTGGTAGCAACTTCATTGAGTTTAATAATTTTCTAAGTCTATTTTTACGGAAAATGGGATTTTCACTGCGTACCTATCGAAGTTTTTTACAGTACGAGTAGGTACACACTCGCGTTCAATAAATACGGGTCGGTAAAATACTGTCATATTTCCTAAAATAGTGCAGGGTTGTACAGTTTTTTTAATCCTGTCAAGATTTTTATTTTATTATACATGTAAACTGCAAAAATAGGCCAAGAAAATTAGAATTCTCCGAAGAATGAATTCCCATAAAGCTGGAAATCGTTTCAATACCTTCATTTGGTCCTAAATGCATGTAATCCGAGTTTGCACCATCCCAGGAGGTGTACTAAACTTTTGGGAGCCCAATAGCCACGAAATTTTTACTCTTTTTTCATTTATTTGCATATAGCACAAAAACGATACGTCGGACGGAAAATGTATACATTTTAATATTAAAGAGGGTCAAATTCTGCGTCGAATAAATATCTAAAACTTCAAATTTGTTTCAGTGGTAAGGTCGAAAGCAAAGGTCTAATAAGGTAAGGAACTGGGAAAAGGGGTCTAGCAGGCTAAGCTAGTGAGAGTGGCCCCCGACGAGGGATTTGATAATTCTTTGAGGGGGTGTACTAGCAGGTCCTAAGAGCACTCCATGCTTAATATCAGTCCACGATCTTCTTTTGTTTTCGAGTTATTTAGGATAATATGAAAAAAAATCAGGTTGTCATTTTATGATAGTATAATGTTGTATGTAGATTTTATAGGCGCAAAAACTACGCTAGTTTCGATACGGATGCTATCGGGTCACAATAGCAGCTGTGATCGGTTACCCAGCAGCCTCGGCATGGTGCCAAAAATTTTCCAGCATGGTAATCATAGATACCTATGCTTCCAGAAATTACAATACAATACTAATGCAAGTCACCGCACACAACAAAAGAGTAAACAATAGGTAGTATTATCGCTAAAACTGCGCGCTGATCTCTTCAGACAACCGCTGTGTACCGGATATAAAACAATATAATTTGAATAAGTAATAAGTGGAAAACCGAAATATGGATTTAAGTAATACAGTTAATTAAAACCATAATGAACTAGGTATGTATTTTTACCACCAAAGTACCAAAGTGCAGTGTGCTCATGTAGCTCAAAGCACTACTCTGAGCTAGCGTATTTCAAAGTCGCCTCGTGCTGACCGCTACAAAGTGTTGAGACCGTTCCTCCGCATCCTTATCTCGGTCGTTTATCAAATAAATTCAGAGCCCCGGTGAAATTTATTAGTTTTCGAATGGCCACCCCAGCGACTATGTGACTTGGCCGCTTTATTGCAATGTTCGCCTATCGGTTTACGAATTATTGTCGGACATTCTTATCCTTTGGCGCGAAACTGGAGGTGGAAAAAAAAGTTTTTTCTTTTGATAAAAATATTGGGCGAGGTAAGGCTCGATAAATACGGGATCAATAAATCATTATAAATTAAATTGCTACTTATAAATCATGTAGCTAATCAGTAAGATACGAGTACGAGGTTGAATCCCGCCGCATTTATTCATTCATATAATTATTATGTACACCATGTACCTACTTGTCAACAACTCAACAGAGCTTTATTATCCCTTGTCATAAAGTAATTTCTTGGTTTCCCGCAGGTAACAATACCAACTAATATAACAATATGACATTTAATGGCAAGGAAGTATGAAGGTGAGATGCAAATAACCTCTGGCGCGGAGACGTGACACGCGCGGACTCGCCCTGAATATGAATATAACCGACCAAAGGTAAGCGGTTGTAACCATATATGACTTCTCTGTACCCTTACTGCCTTTTAAACTTGGTTATACTGCACCACGATAACTGACGGAGCTACAGTATACTTTAAAGTGTGAGCCGGAGAGCCCTTATCGCTAGCGTGATTTGAATGCCGCGTACTTTTGTTGGGCCAGTTGGTATGACCAGAATGTTTGCGACGAGTGCGTTTTGAATACATAAGCACTTGGGCATGATTTCTTTTTTCAGGGGAGTTTTACACCTCGTGTTTTTATTCAAGTGGAGACGTCGGAGATCAAGTTGCTGTTCTATACAGCTCTCTGTAGCTAAGTAATTACGTTCTTTCCCGAAATATATGTTTCCATATTTTTTGTACCTACCGGTTTTTCACTTGCATTTTAAATTAGGATAATGTTTAAATCTACTTCTAAAACGACTCATTCGATTATAACAATTGCTGCTCAAATATCTATATTATACCTTCAGGGTATACATGTCGGATGTGTAGGTATTATAAGGTTAATAAAAACGGATTCTTACGTGCAATTAAAGGGTCCAATTAAAGACTTGCATCACATATAAAACTGTTTATGTCACCACCAGAGGGGTAATCCTGTAACGGTCCAAACGCGCGTCGGTACAATTTAAGTGTCAATTTTCCATATAAAAAGTGACATTTAGACCTACCCTAAAGTGTTTTAGAATAGGGAGCAAGTAAGACAAACATCATATCCGAAATGCAACTGATTATATTTCTTAATGTGGGTACACTTTATATCAAATTGTTTGCCCTCACTTATTAATATTACAACATCTCTCTCATTTAAATAAAATAACTAAGTATTTCATTTAACAATAGTACAGCTAAATTGACTATTTAATTTTAACAAATATTATAACGTAATCTATAGGTATGTAACTTTTAGAAAACTTTACATTGAATTAACATGCTAAATAATTCATTGCACATTATACATTCACATTATTATCTATTTGTTTACTGACAAATAATAAAAAATAACGTTGGAATCATAACATTTAGACCCAATTCATTGCTGAATAGAATCTATTTAATTAAAAAGTATTGTAACATTTTTTTTTAATATTTTTTTTTTTTTTTTTTAATTCATGCTTTTAATTTAGGCATAAATAACTGACTGATCAATAACATAAATTTGGTACCTCTTATCAATACCAATTATTGGGGGGTTTAACCCTCCGGCCACTTCTAGTAGTCTTATATTCGGGACGAGCCGCCTCATTCCTGTCCTCGGTGACAACAGACGGCGAAGGTGCACAAGTAACAGTGGGGGAAGTCTCAGGAATGAGATCATCGTTATTACGGGGAATTGGTCGGGGCGACACTAGCTGCGCGGGCTTGGGCTCGCTGGCGCGGATTAGGTGTTGCCTGTTGCGCCGATAGCGGGCACCGGCCTCGTCGCGCACCCAGTACGAGCGGTGCGGTGCGCCGGCGGGCGTGGTGGCGGCGTTCTCCACTCGTGCAAGTCTCCAGCAACCTCCCGCGCCGTCTCGCATGCGAACGCTTTCTCCGTTTTGCAGCGGCGGAAGGGGACGAGTTCCACGGTCGTGATACATTTTCATTAGTCTAGTCCGCTGTGCCCTGTCTCTTTTTAGTTTTGAGTTCGACCGCTCGCTACGATGTATATCCTGTTTGATGTTTGGTAATTTATCGGCCAATTTTCTACCCATTAACAATTGTGCGGGAGACTGTTGCTCACCCGTGATAAGTGAGTTCCTCAGATTAAGCAATCCTATATATGGGTCCTCTCCAGAGTGTACCCGCAGGCGCTCATCGGGCCGCTCCACCAGAACGATGCTGGAGACCCAGTCCGTGGGCCCCTCTTCGCGTATTATCACACCCATCTGTTCCATATGATCCAATTCAGCCTGCAATTTTGGCCTTAACTTTATAGGAATTTTCCGCGTAGCATTAACCACAGGTTGAAACGACTCGTCAATTGGAATATTGTACTCGGTGGGTAAACACCCTACACCTTCGAACACACATTTAAAATTCTCTGTAAAAGTGTTTGACAAGTAATCAATATTTTCAACTGATATCCTTTTAATAGGATTTAGTTTTTTACATGCGTTCCTACCTAACAAGCTGTTACAATCAACATCTAACACAAACATTCTTTCTAAAACACTACATTTTCCTTTACACAATGTAGCATCAAAATAGCCAAGTACTGGGAGGCGTCTTTTGCTAACCTCGCGCAACGCGAATGTACATTTTTTCAAACATAATTCACTGAAACCCAACATGATAAATGTTTTGTGTGAAATAACACTAGTGTCTGCACCACAGTCTAATTTAAATTTGATTGACATACCATTGACGTCGATGTGATCATACCACCCTGCCGAGTCCTCGGTGTCGTCACCGACGGCATCCACGATCAACTCCTCGCAGCCAGGGTCACCCGCATCATACGAGCTCTCGTCCGATGAACACTCCACCTCGCGCACACTTTTGTTAAACTTCGAACAACACCTCGAAAAATGCCCGCGCCTACCACAACGATAGCACTTTGATTCAAACGCCGGGCATTTATTTTTTGCATGCATTAAGTCACATCGCGCACATTTCGACCGCAGCGAATCCCGTTGTTGATCCCTGGAGTACGCAGCGCCCGGCAGTGGCGGGCAACGGGCGTGCAGCGGCGCGGGTCGCGCACGCAGCGCTTCGAGCGTGCCACCAGCCGCGCCAACGCTCTGCGCCGGCCCGCCGCGCACGGCGCTCGCCTGGGCGCTCGCGGCTTCGGCCGCTCGGCACCATGACACAGCTTCGTCAAGCTTTAAATCCATTTGACGCAAAAGGCGCTCTCGTAATTGGATATCACCGATTCCTCTTATTAATTGTGTTAAAATAAGACTTTCTCGTAAATCCTTGAAATCACATGTTTTACTTTTTAACCTCAGTTTTGACATGTACTTATCAAAACTTTCATTGTACTGTGTCGTTTCGAAGAAACAATGCCGTTCATAGTTGACATTCTTTTCCGGGTCGCACCTACTCGCAAACTTTGCAATTAAAGTTGAATATTCACTCTTATCATCAAGAGTAAAATTCAATTCTTCATATAATTCGCGACCATACTTTCCGATTACGTGCAAAAATAACGCGCATTTGTCTTTGCTTGGCGCTTTATCACGGCCTGATGCCATTAAATAGAATTCAAACGCGGTTTTCCATTCATTCCAATTCGTGGCCATATTGCCATCACTCGACAATAGCGCCGGTTGCTGCAGCGAAATCATTGCGCTCATGTTTACGGGAGTTGCCGTATCTGTCCGTATGTAATCACTTTTCACAATTAAAACACTGCAATCCTCGGTAAGCCACACCTGACACCATGAAGTGTTTTAGAATAGAAAGCAAGTAAGACAAACATCATATCCGAAATGATACTGATTATATTTCTTAATGCGGGTACACTTTATATCAAATTGTCTGCCCTCACTTATTAATATTACAACATACCCGACGTTCGACAATGCGTTACGTGATCGACCTACAGGACACACAACACCATAATACCTGCATAGCAAGTAGTAGTATTATTATAACTGCGGTCTTCTATGAGGTACTTCCTCAGTTGGGCTGCTCAAAATATTATGAACATGATGATATTCAGTCAGATTGCCTAGAACTAGTGGAGCAATTTGTGGGGTTGCACGTTCCAAAGGTCTACAAATGGCTCTTAGACCTCGGACGCACCCGCTTTCCACTCACTTGCTTTCGGATTTTAAAAAAGGTAGCCTAAATTGCTTTGAATGTTTTCTTACTAAGGCGCTCATACTTCGCTTGGTAGCCACAGCTACCAGAAGCAATTTAGGGGTGCACGAAATTGGTAGCTGTGGCTACCACAAGCATGTGAGTGGTTAGCAGTGCCTCCGGCTCGCACTGTGTCGCACAGGAACTTGCCGCACCTCCGTGCCCTGACGCTGCTGAATGCCCTGTTCATGTCAACACCCGTGTGTGATCTGCTTGCGTGGCGATAGACGGCTGTGTGTAGGGAGTGTCTGAAGTTTTGTGCGATGAAGGATTATAGGCCTTCTATAGTATACGTAGTTGATTAGTATTATTGTTTTGTTCCTTTAAATTTTATGTTTCGTTTCGTTTCACAGTGTATTCGACTTAAGTCAATCTGTAATGTTATTTATATATAGTTTAAATAAATAATTAAAAAAATCCGCTGTACCCTACCTCTCTACGACGAAATATAGGACGCCTGTATATTTCTAAATGACTTTTCGTGAAATGCGGGCTAAGCTACGAGCACACTGCTCGTGACATGTGAAATGATTGTCTATTATAATACGTTTTTAACGTATTATAATATGAAATGAAATGAAATGAAATATTTATTATTAACATATACAGACAGACATTTACAAACATAACTGTGGTCCCACACTAGGCTTGGCCTGTCCCGTGGAGACCAAGACAAATACTGATTAACTGTCCATGCGACTTAGCATGAAAACAAGACAAAGTAAAAAGAGAAAAGAGAAAAAAAAAATACAATTAGAAACTAACAATTAATTAATTATATTAGGGTGCTTGTCTGCGGTGAGGTATGTGTATGTGTAGTGTGTAGTGTATGTATGTAATGTATGTGAGTGTATGTTATGATATTACATTAATGATTGTTTCCGATTGCTCGTAGTTCCAAGGTAACAATAGAGATTGGATTTTAATTTTTTAGACAATCATCTTAACTTACCTTGTGTCTGAGACATGCTTTAATTACGACATGTATGTAGTTGAGGTGCACACGGATCACTTTGCCTCAAAAGGGCCTTCAAACGCAAGTACTGGTGGGATAACTAACACACGTTAGGTGGCTTTAATTAAAGCGTCAATCAATCGATTCTCCAATACGCGGGGTCTTTTGATCCGACCAGTATCAATTTCGCAGGCGCTCCAAAACTAGTTGAAATTGTATGTTGTCGTTAACGAAGGAAGCGGGTCGGATTTGGCAGAAAATAGGGAATAGTAATTTAACCTATGTGAGACCAATGACTCGCATACGAGCCATGCCTCTACGTGCGATTTCCGCTACAGAGCAGAAAAACGCTACTACGCGCAAAGGCGTAGCACTCATAGCGATGCATGGCCTCGAATGCGTTAGGATCTAACGTTGTAGTCTTTGGGCAATTTAGAGGCGTATACAACTATACATATAATAAAGCTGAAGAGGGTCGAAAGTCTGTACATGGAAGAAATTCGAAAAAAAATTGGCTAGGGATACTAAGAATCGATAGCAGAACACGTTCCAACAGTTTTTAGAATTTTTGTCTGTTTGTCTGTTTATCTGTTTGTCTGTTTATCTGTTTGTCTGTTTATGTGACCGCGCATCACGTGAAAACGGCTAAACCGATTAAGATGAAATTTGTTATAGAGATAGTTTGAGTCCTGGGGAAGGACATAGGGTAGTTTTTATCTTCCCTTTAGGGGGTAAAATAAAGGGGGGTGCAAATTTGGATGTAACCAATTTTGATACAATTTGGTTTAGAGGTAGTTTTAGTTCTGAGAAAGGTCATTGGATAGTTTTTATCCCGGAAATCTGCCCCTAAGGGGTTGTATGGGGGGTGAAATTTTGGATGGACTCCGTTGAGATCAAATTTGGTATAGAGATAGTTTGAGTCCCGGAGAATGACAACGGATACTTTGAATCCCGAAAATCATCCCCTAAGAGGGTGAAATAGGGCTGAAAATGTGGATAAATCCCGTTTAGTTAAAATTTGGTAAAGAGATAGAAGGAGTCCCAGGTAAGGACAATGCATAGTTTTTATCCTGAAAAATCATCTCCTGAGGGGGTGAAATGAGGGGTGAAAATTTGGATAGAACCCAATTAGATAATATTTGGTATGGAGATAGTTAGTCCTGAGGAAGGACCTAAATTAATTTTTAGTCCAGAAATCATCTCCTAAGGGGGTGAAATGGGAGATGAAAATTTGGATGGAACCCATTAACGGTATAGCGAGTTGGAGTCCTCGGGAAGCACATAGGAAAGATATTGGGGGTGAAAAGTTGTTTGTGACCCATTTTGATGAAATTTGGTTGAAAGATAGTTTGAGTCCTGGGAAAGGTTTAAAATTCCAGAAAGTAACCCATTTAGATGAAATTTGGTAAAGAGATAGAAGGAGTCCCAGGGAAGGACAATGCATAGTTTTTATCCCGAAAAATCATCTGGAGGTGAAATGAGGGTTGAAGATTGGGATAGAATCCATTTAGATGAAATTCGGTATAGAGAGAGGTAGAGTCCTAGGAAAGGACATAGAATAATTTTTATTCCGGAACAAATGAAAGGAGGAAATTATCCCCTAAGGGGGTGAAATGGTGGATGGAAATTTGGATGGAACCCATTTACGGTATAGCGATAGTTAGAGTCCTGGGAAAGGACATAGGATAGTTTTATCCCGAAAATCATCTCCTAAGGGGGTGTAATTGGGGCTGGAAATTTGTTTGTGACCCATTTTTATAAAATTTTGTTGAAAGATAGTTTGAGTCCTGGAAAAGAACATATGATAGTTTTTATTCCGGAAATCATCCCTAAGGGGGTGAAATGGGGGTGAAAATTTGGATGTAGCCCATTTCATTTTCATTTTCATTTTCATTTATTCCTTTATAAAACGTAGTTTTACATGTCAATTTATAGATTTAGATGAACTTTGGTATAGAGATAGTTAGAGTTCTTGATAAGGACATCAGATCATTTCTATTCCAGAAATCATCCCCTAATGGGGTGAAATTGGGGGTGAAAATTTGGATATAGCCCATTCAGATGAAATTTGGTATAAAGATAGTTTGAGTCCCGGAGAATGACAACGGATAGTTTGTATCCCGAAAATCAGCCTCCAAGGAGGTGAAATGGGGGGGGGGGGGGGGGTGAAAAATTGGACGGAACCCATTTACGGTATACCAATAGTTAGGAGTCCTTGGGAAGGACATAGGATAGTTTTATCCCGAACATCCTCCCCTAAGGGGGTGAAAATTTGGATGTCATGTGACCTATTTAGATTAAATTTGGTTAATTCACTTAAATTCTAATTATTTATTTCAGACCATATCATGTGTCCATATCATGTTAGTAATAATAAAAAGTTATAAAACTTAAGTTAACAGTTAAGAGATAGTTTGAGTGCTGGGAAAGGACATATCATAATTTTTGTTTTGGAAATCATCCCTAAAGGGGGTGAAATGGGGGGTGAAAATTTGGATGGAACCCATTTCGATGGAATTTGGTTAGGAATGGTTTGAGTCCTGGGAAAGGACAAAGGGTAGTTTTAATTCCTCATCCCCTAAGGGGATGAAATGGGGGTAAAAATTTGGATCCCATTTACGGTAAAGCGATAGTTGGGAGTCCTGGGGAAGGACATAGGATAGTTTTATCCCGAAAGTGTGAGTGACCCCTTTAGATGAAATTTGGTTAACAGATAGTTTGAGTTCCGGAAATCATCTCCTAAGGGGGTTAAATGGGGGGTGAAAACTATACAACCCATTTAGATAAAATTTGGTATATGGTAGTTTGTAGGCGCGGCGTTGGTAGGCCCCCCACAAGGTGGACTGATGACCTGGTAAAGGTCGCGGGAGTCCGCTGGATGCGGGTGGCGCAGGATTGGTCACTTTGGAACTCTTTGGGGGAGGCCTACGTCCAGCAGTGGACGTCTTTTGGCTGATATGATGATGATGATGATAATAATGATAAAGATAGTTTGAGTCTCGGGGAAGGACATATGATAGTTTTTATATCGGAAATCTACCCCTAAAAGGGAAATGGAGGGTGAAAGTTTGTATCGAGCTACGATATAAACGAGTTCTACGCGGACGAAGTCGCGGGCAAAAGCTAGTTATTAATACAACGTGTAGGATAATCACGTAATTTTTAGGTAAAGTTAATGATATAAAACTTTATATATTTAGTGTTAAAACTATATCTCAATTATATTTATTTTAAACACGCTATATTCTATTCGTACCTCCTTTTATTATAGGTATTTATTTTTGTAGGTATACAAATCTTTGCTATTTGGCTCCCTTCGGCCGTGTACGCGAGTATTCAGTTATCCTATATTCTATATATATATATATATACTATTATAAATGTGAAAGTTTGGATGTTTGGATGTCTGGATGTCTGGATGTTTGTTACTCAATCACGCTAAAACGGCTGAACCGATTTGGATGAAATTTTGCACAAAGATAGTTTTTAGCCTGGATTAAAATATAAAATAGTTTTTATCCCGGGTTTATGCAGAGGAAGTCGCGGGTGGAAACTAGTATCTAATATTTTTTGTTCTACTAGGCAGGACACCAGTTGCAATCAAAGAACTTATTTCTAACCTTATTCATATTCTTTGTAAGGACACCTTCGACGAAGTTTTGCTGCGTGGGCCTTTGCTTTCAGTCAGTTTGTTTTTCAGAAATCTGGAGATAACTTTATTTTACAGTAACATGGTATACGTACGTAACTCAACATCATCTCCATTTAGACGCCATTAATCCAGGTAAATGAACTCACTATAATCTAATCAGATCAAGTAATTAGCATCTATACATGCATTGACATCAATTAATGTTGAACATACCAAAATAAAGCCTCAAAGTACATTTCAAAATTGTGTAAAGTCAGACAGAGCAAAGTTATCGCCAAGAAAATAGTAAGAGATAAAAGGCCCATTTGCATTTAAGAATAATTAAGTATTAACTACAGAACAGGCACCTACATCAGAAATTTGCAAATTGCTACGAGTCTTAAAAGTTAACACTTTGAAACCAAATAAGTCCTACATGAATGGTTAATTTGTTCGTTGTATAACTTTGTTAAAGGCATTATAAAAGTTAACATTAACGTGCCCTTTAGGTGAATGAACTAATAAGTTGGATATGTCAATGTTCTACATTTTATAACATACGAGTATCACAGCAATTTATTATACAAGTGTGTTTTTGTACCCCCCGCCATACTGAAGACTTAGGATGTATTGAGGCCAGGGATTGACTAGAGGACACGCGTAGCCAGGGACTTTTGTGCGAACAGTGTCCGCTAGTGAACCCTTGGCTTAAAGGTCCCCAAAACAAATGTATAACCCGCAATAGTTAACTGGATACCTTGTCCGTATGAAGTTAGTACGCGCTCGAGTCTCAAGTTAACTCTTGCGGAATATAGTTACTTTACTGTTAAACTTTACTACAAAATATTAACTCGTCGTGATTGGATTCATTGGAACTCTTTCATCAAGAACTTAGATAAACATTATAAAAAGTAGAGACAGGGAAAACTTGTAAGTACAGACATTGAAATTTTTCACCAATACGTATTTTAAATTATAATACAATTAATTTCAAGCAGTTAAATATCATATAAAATTATTAAACTGAGGCTAAAACAACAGAACGATAGTCTCTAGCACAATACCTATTTAAGTATTTTCTCGACTTTAATATAATCTTAAATCAAATGGGGTCTTGGAGAAAGCTCACTCACAAAGAATGCTAGAAGCGAGGCACAATTTAATTTTACTTCAGCTTGCTTACTCCCCAGCCGTGTCAAAGTAACAACAAATATAGCTAGGGTCGGTTCGCCGGTTAGCGACCACTTAGCCGAGTTGCTCACTTTAGATTAGTAAAAATATACCTATTCAATTTACACACATAATAGATGGTATTCGTAAAGGCTCTGAGTCAAGTTTTGAAACCTACAATAAAATATAGCACTTTCATCCATAGATTAGGAAAAAATATAGAAAAGGTTACAAAATAGCGAATTCGCTAGATAGCGACCGCTTTAGTCGGTTTGCGACCACCTGTTAGCTAGTTGGCGACCACTCTTGCAAATAGTGTTTAAGTAGTTAATAAAACGATTTATAATCATCATCATCATCATATCAGTCGAAAGACGTCCACTGCTAGACATAGGCCTCCCCCAAAGAGTGCCACAATGACCGGTTTTGCGCCACCCGCATCCAGCGGATTCCTGCGATCTTTACTAGGTCATCAGTCCACCTTGTGGGGGTATATCCACTCTGCGCCTCCCGGTACGTGGTCGCCATTCGAGAACCTTTCCGCCCCAACGGCTATCGATTCTACGTGCAATATGCCCCGCCCACCGCCACTTAACTTTAGCGATTCGGATCGCTATATTGGTTACTTACCTTGGTTATGTTGCGGATAGCCTCATTTCTGATGCGATCACGCATAAAAACTCCCAGCATAGCCCTCTCCATTGCCCTTTGGGTGACTTTTAGCCTTCTTATGAGGCCCATAGTAAGTGACCACGTTCCAGTGCCATACGTCATCACTGGCAACACACACTGGTCAAAGACTCGCCTTGAGACACTGCGGAATATTGGACGAAAAGATGTGCCATAGCGTAGCTTCCCGAACGCTACCCAGGAGTCGGATTCGAGGATTGACCTCTTTCTCTCAAAGTTTGACCTACCTAACTGCCCTTATACCACTACAAATAGGAGTGTAGACTAACCATTTATTATTACTCCAAAAAAAAGAATTCAAAATAATAAGCCTAAGTGACGAAAATCCCATTCATATACTCGTATCTCCAAAAATTACGAAGCTACAACCGTTTTAATATTGCTTGTTAGAGAGATAAAACGCTAGTGGATCGTGACGTCACAATCCCCGAGCATCATAGTAAATGACAATCATTTCATATGAAGGTGCGTTTTGCGGAAAAGGGATAGAATACACCCCCTCTAAAAACTTTGGATACTATAACTTTGTGATTACTTAAGCCCCTGCTTTTTTTTTCTCCATTTGACGTTACTGTTAATCCTTTTTCGAGAAAATTCATCATTATAGGTCATTTTATTTAGTGTCTACACCCCTAAATTGTTACTCTTCTAAATCTACTTTACATTGCTGTGTCAATGAAGAATAGAATCGAAAAAAGCGCGCCATCTCGCTCACACCATAGTGCTTTTATATATATTGCTATTACAGTCACACATGTCATTCATAGTAGGTATCTAAATGCCACCTTTTTACAAGCTTTTATTTAACTTTTAGATTATATTCTACTTACACTAGCGTCTGCCCACGACTCCGTCTGCGTGGAAATCGTTTATATCGTAGCTTTATACAAACTTTTACCCCCTTAGGGGATTATTTCGGGGATAAAAATTATCCTAGGTATGTCTCTTCCCGGGACTCAAACTATCTCCATACCAAATTTCATCAAAATCGGTCCATCGGTTTAAGCGTGAAGAGATAACAGACAGACAGACATACACACTTTCGAATTTATAATATAATTATCTCATATAAATTATTTATTATTATATAATATAATATATAATTATATATTATTATTATATTATATATACTATGGACATAACATAGATTGGCGCGGCTTAAATACCGACTCAATTTGCTAGCCAAGCTAAATATCGCGGGTGCCGCATAAGAATCCATAAGAAAAGAAAAAGAAAACGATGTGGTCGCTATCCGACTTCTTTGGTAATTATGTATTTGGGTACGCGACCACCCCATTTTATTTAAATCTATTTTTAAATATGCCGAATCTCAACGAAATTATTACAACAGCTAAATCATTTAAACGATCAATTAACTGATTTCAGCATAATAATAAAATTAAGTGACGTTACTAAAGTTTTCGCGCCAACTGTCGCGTTATTTTTTTTACAGATTCACTGCACGTCAACACTTTTCGGAAGCAATGTGTGAAATGTGTGAATTGAGGTTATTTTTTCTTGCTGTGGATTAAGCTTTGCGTTTTAAAGTGTATTTATTCTTATTCTGACACTATTCAAGAATAGTTAATAACTAATTATTTTTCTGTTGGGTTTGTAGAAATGTTAATATCTTTAATTGAAGCAGCCTAGTCCGTCAAGTGGTCGCTAACCGAAGGTGGTCGCGTTACCGGCGAAACGACCCTACTTGAATTTCCCAAGTCCTTCTTAACGCAAGTAATCGTTGTATAAAGGGAGGATTAAGTTTTAAATAATTTCATAACCCACAAGTTGCAGAATATAACATATTAGTAAATGCGTGACAAAAGTCATGTCAATAGCATAAATCCCTTTAACGACAGGGGACCGATTTTTGACTTTCGAGCGCTCGAATCTTTCACTGGAAAACGGACTAAAATTACGAAATGCTCTATTGAAATAGCGATAGAAAATTGAAAAGCGAGTGGTATTGACCACTCGTATTCAATTATATCGGTAGAAAGTTAGTGCCTGCAACTTTGACACTCAATTCAATTCAATTTCAATTCAATTCATTTTTATTTCAGACAAGGTCCATACACATTTGTTAGTAAAAAATAATTAACTTATGACTAAATGAGTGTTAGTTAATAATACTACTTAGGGTCTAAAATTCTCGTGCGCGCGTCTTTACCTGCACATGCATGGACGTCCAGCGGGCTAGCATAGGACTGTCCCAGCGGTAAGCGAACACGCTCAGGATGCTGTTGGGGCTGCCGCGCAAACGAGACAAAAGCGAAGCGCATCTCTTCCTCATCACAGCCGCGAAGCCATCCGTCCGCGCTTCGGCCAACATGCCGGAAGCACTACACCATCGCGGCAGCCCCATCAGCACCCGGAACGCGTTATTGTATTGGACACGAAGTTCGTTGTACGCCCTCTGCGTGTAATTGACCCACAGGCTGCATGAATAAAAAGATACACAAAAGGCTTTGAACAAGGTAATTTTGACATCTTTAGTGCATCTTGCAAACCTGCGGGCCAACATATTGCACCGAACGGCCAACGACCTTCGCTCCCGCTCGATGTCCATGCTGTCGCTCAGGTTATCAGTGACCCAGTGACCCAAATATTTGAACGAGCTGACCTGTTTCAAGGGAACACCTAACAGGGTTACAGGCGGCACATTGTAGGTTTTGGTGCCTGCCTTGAAAACCATCATCTCACTCTTGTTCGCATTATATTTGAGTCCATGGGCCACCGCATACCTTTCACAAATGGCCAGAAGGTGCTTAAGGGCTCTAATTGAAGGAGCCAGCAGCACCATGTCATCAGCGTAACTGATGTTGTTTACACACACTCGATCCACATGGCATCCGACTTTGGTACTGCTGAGTTCCTCAATCAACCCATTCATGTATAGGTTAAAGAGCCGAGGCGAAGTTAGCCCCCCCTGCCTCACCCCGCTCTCCAAACGGTACTCCTCCGACAAATAACCTGCCCATCTCACATTGTTTCTTTGCTGGTTATACCAATATCTCATAAGAGAAGTAACTTCACCTGGCAAAGTTGTTTCTTCACTAATCTTACCCCAAAGCACGTCATACGATACCAAGTCGAAAGCTTTCGACAGATCGAGGTAACAGGCAAAGACTGGCGTTCTCCCTGTTGTATAGTATTGGACAGTGTGTTTAAGGCACATGATAGCACTTTCCGTGGACAGCCCCTGTCTGAAACCAAACTGCGCATCATTAAGACGGAAGTGCTTATCCAAGTGACCATTCAACACACTGTCCAATACCTTGGCTACAATAGTCGCCAAGGATATTGGCCTGTAGTTTGACGGATCTGTTGAGTCACCAGTCTTGTTTTTTACGACCGGTACAACAATAGTGCGCATGAGCTCGTCAGGCAAGTATGAGTGTTTAATGCATAAAGAATAGAACATCGCCAGGACCCTGGGTAAATGTGTGCCAGCATACTGCAGATGTTCAATGCTAAGACCATCGTGCCCAGGAGACTTCCCTCTTACCATGTTTTTAGTGATAGAAGCAACTTGACTCGCTGTTATGGTAAAGGTCTCTTTGGAAGTGTTGGTCTCAGCATGGAACACTCGCGCGGACGGCCCTAGTGGCGATTCCACTCCGAAATGACGTCGGAAGAAGTTCGCAATGTCTATTGGGTCATGTTCTCCAGCGACGCTCACTGGGAGGCCGGGCTTGTGGTTCTGTTTATTTACAGCTTTCCAGAACTGTCCAAAGCTTTTATTGGAATGGTGTTCAGCTAAAATGTCACTTTTTATTTGCTGCTCATTGTTTTGACACCATTTCAATTTGGCCTTGAACACCTTTCTCGACTGATACATCTCTTCATAAATACGACCAGTAGATGGTTTACCATGCAGGACCCAGTTTTGAAAAAACATCCTAGCCTTCCCATGGGCCCCACTTACATATCGATTCCATCCTGTGACATGTTTATTTTTACTATAATTTCTAACAGTGTAGCTTCTTTTTGCTGCTTCGGACAAAATACATATAATATCTACATACATACACTTTAAAAGCTCAATATGATCGCTATTACAACATATTCTATCACTACAGTTAATAAAATCTGCCGGAAAGTCAACATATCGTAACTTAGAATTACACATATCATGATACAGTGCGATTTGTGCAGAATCACGATCCCCCCAGACAATTTCTTGGTGGTTGTTAAAAACAGATGTTACAATTTTAGGTTTAATCATTTTTATATTGCATTCTACCAAAATGGGATAATGGTCGGACCAATATGTATCGTATAGCACTGACATGCTCGTTACAGTTTGCCGCGCAGCACTAGTGACAACGCAGTGGTCAAGCCATCGCCGACATCCATGTGCCTCGCTTACAAACGTGTACGAATCCTTAGGTAAAAGATCTAAATCTACACACGACCAACATTGTTCAGAACAAAAAAGCGTTAATTCAGTAGCAAAGGGCTGACCGGGATGAGCATTGAAATCACCTAATAAAAACACAGTTTCAACATCTTGACCCTCAATGATTGCACCAATTTCCGCAAGACAGTCTGTAAACTCTAATAAATTTTCATTACAGTCAGTTGGCATATAGACGGAAAATATTAAAAACGCGCGATCTTGCAGAGTCACCCTTATTGCGGACAAACGAACACTTACACATTGAATCACAGATACAGTGGTAAATAAATCCTTCCTCCATAGCAGTGCTACCCCGCCGTGCGGACGCCCACGAAGTATTCCGGCTGAGGAGTCAACAGCAGAGGTGCCCGTAACAGCGAAACAATCGTCAATAGTTGCCAAATAGCCAAGGTCATGCGACATTAACCAGGTCTCTTGGAGCGCGATTACGTCTGCTACTCGACACAATTTTCTCACACAATCAGCTGATCGCATTATATTTTTACAATTGAATGATAAAAACGTAGTTGTATTATTCATGTTGGTTTATTGCTAATGATCAGGTTTCTTCACAGTATTTACCTCTGGTTTGCTCTTAAACTCGAAGAATCTCCTGTAAGCTACACCATCCGGCCAAAAGTCATTATTCATAAAAATATCCAGCTTATGTCTAGGTACGAAGACTTTGAATGCACTATAGTTTTTATCGCGTTTCATTCTCATCAGTTCCGCATTGATATTCAATCCTGACTTATCCTTAACATAATCGATTATATCACCCACCGACGCCGACTTGGCTACATCATATACATAAATGGGTATTGTCCTATCCGCGGCCTTAAAACCTTTGTGGATACTGAGAGCATTACCTCTGTTGCCCACAAAACGATTTTTTGACAAATCTTTCGGTGTTTCCTTTTTTTGAGCAGGTTTCCATTCTCCTACGCGCGCCACGTCGGCGAAAGATTTTTGTTTTTGGGTATCATTTATTAAAACCGCACCAGTCTTTTTATCTATCGCTGGCGCAGGTACATCGGCCGTCGAAGCGGCCGGCGGCCGCTCGACCGGTGAGGAATGAGTCATCACAGTATTGCTATGCCGATTAGCGCAGTCTACCGGCGTATTAGTTATATTCGCCGCTGTTACGGTGTTGTTTACACTTAACGATGTTAGTTGTGATTTATTTGGAGTTTGCGGTGGAACAATATCTCTGAAAGTGCTTTCAAGATTGTGCAATGATATGTGAGCATCAGACTTCGCCTCTGACATGTGAAGTAGGCCCATGGGGCCACTGTTGTACTCATAGCTGTCTAGAAAAGCACCGCGCTTGTTATTTACTTTGGAAGGGACTGACACGTTAACCAGTGACGTCATTTTTAACGCATTTAGGTCCGAAGCCAGTGCGTTCAAATGTTCCTTTGTTGCATATTCGTCAGTTATTTTTTGGATGTCTTGCTGCATTCTGAGAATGTCCTTTAGAAGCCTAGTGGTGTCGACATGATCAAAATATACCGGGGGCAGCCTGTGCAGGTCCCTGGCCACAAATATGGGTAAGGATTCCGGGTTTTCTTCCTTTAACACAGTAATGATATCATCAATATCGCGTAGTGACTTTCCGTTCCTCCTCCTTATCTTCTTGCGTCGTGAAGAAGACAGAGATTCATATAGTAAGTCCTTTGCCGTTTTTATTTCACATTCGGTAAATGCACTAATACATATTTGACTAATGCCATCCTCCTTCATCACATCAATTTTGTTGTTAATAAACGTCAATAATTCGTTAATCACGACATTACAATTCGCACACTTCACAATATTAGATGCCATTTTAGCGCACTTGTACACTAAAATGCTTCACTAACACGTACGTACGCGGGGGCGCGCGGTACGAGACTACACACGACACTAAAATTGTATTTACTTTTATTTAATTTTCGAGCGGTCGAAAGTCAAAAATCGGCCCCCAGGTCTCCTTTTGTAGAGGTACCTATTGAAGTAATCTGCGAACGCAGAATCAGAATCACTTGTCGCTGTGGATAAGACATGTTCTGACAAGTATGCGAGTGCGAGAGTGACGGATGTATTATCTACAACGATAAGTGATAAAATGGCAACCATGCTACAATACGATTAAAATCAGTTAACGATTCTGATGTTAGCTACTAGTAGCGCCGCAAAGGTGTCAGAGGGGTCGGGCGGGTATGCGGGGGGCGACTCGAGGCTAACTTCAGAATCTTTAATTGATTTTAATCGTATTGTACGCCCGCTGCGGCGCTACCACGAACTTCGAATCTCGAACTTCGTATATCTCCGTTTCGGTCGCTCGAGTACCATAAACCATAAGTGCGATAGAGACGGAGATATACGAAGTTCGAGATTCGAAGTTCGTGGTAGCGCCGCTGGTGTCGTAACTCGTTAACTATCGAAATGTCAATATACCAGCATTGTTTAGCGAACTTTATAGCATCGGGATTAAAGTCGCTACAGTTAACACAATTAGCCAGACATCTGGTATGTAGCCCAGCAGGTCAATTGCGTAACGCATAACGCTTCGTTCCAACCAAAGCTAGAATACATACATAGGAAAAGGTTTGTACTTGTACAGTCACTTGCTAATACATGATACGAGAAGCTGATTGCGCAAAAATATCTGACACGGTCTTCAAATGGTTGTGTTGGTGCACTGCTGCTGCCGTTCGGGCAAAATATTCTTCGCCAAATTTTACTTTCCAAAAAGTTTATTGCAGTAGTTTCATTTCCATCTCGCATTTTATTCATTTGGTCAAATTATAATTTGGCATCATTTTACTTTGTCAAGTTTTATTGAGGCAAATGTCCATTAAGCAACGTTTTCATTTGGCTAATATTATATTCCAAAAAATTTTTTTTCATATATTTAGTCACTTTGCACACTCAACTTATGGTATAATCTAACTTAAGGAAGGTCTCAGTTAGGTACGACGACGAGCAAAGCGAGGAGGAGTGTTAGGTGGAACTGCGACCATACAGCGCGCGAGCCGAGCGAGCGAAGCGAGCGTGCCGCGAACCGAACATTTTTTTAGTAATACTTAGGTACTTACATTACATATTATGTGAGTGCCTACAAAAGTCCAGAGGATTAGTTTAGTGTGAGAAAGCGAAAAAAATGTACATTACTTAGACAGTCCTTAAGTTAGACTTAATGTCTTATAGGTTTTGATTGTTATATGGTATGAATAATATAGAGTGGCCAGATCCACAGTGCATTATATACGATGCAATGCAATATTTTGGGAAGAGTATGTTATGCTAAACACCATATTTGACTAAATGATATATGGTAAATGAAACATGACCAAGTAATTATATGTGAAACAATAATTTAATTCAAAAAAATTGGTAACTGTAAAATTGCGATAAGTTGTTTTGACTAATGATTCTTTGCCAAAGATAATT
Organism: Epinotia brunnichana; assembly: GCA_963854355.1. Lineage (NCBI taxonomy): Eukaryota > Metazoa > Arthropoda > Insecta > Lepidoptera > Tortricidae > Epinotia > Epinotia brunnichana. The sequence goes on from OY977942.1 coordinate 14,228,771, forward strand.
TGAGACAAATTGTTTGTGATGTGATACTTTGGGAAAAGTCTTTTGCTCAGAAATAAGTTATCCGGTTGTGTTAGATATAGAAAGAAAATATTGTTGCCAACGTATGGAGATGTATTGTACCTATACTGTAGAATTATACAAACAAAAATGATTAATCCCATTATACATTTTAAGGGAGTGTCGACGCACGAATAATTGTCATTCATTTTAACAATTGCCATTGAAATGATAAATTCATTGTGTGTACCTAAATTAAGTTTTCGGAGTAATCGGAATACCCGTGTACACAAAACCCGTAGTTTGTCGTTGGGTCTTACAATTCGAATTTGACCTACTTTTGGTATTCCACTGGGTGTGAGATTTGGCAGCTGTATAATTAGTGCATCCCATAAAAATACCCTTTATTTATTATTATGATAGATGAGCATTTTCAATAATTCGTGATCCCAATTAGCGTGAGTTGTTAAACAAAAATTAACTCAGTGTCAGTTTGTGACAACAATTAAGTATTAAATTTGTATAATAAATAACTTTTTCTTTTAAAATTTATAAATGATTTGCGTATACACGTTATTTAAATGTGAAAAAAGTTCATTTTCACATCATTTGTATGCTTAATTTTCGTCACAAAACTGACACTGACTTAAATTTTATTTAACAGCTCACGCTAATTCACGAATGATTTAAAATGCCCAGATGTACGGTTGTTTCTTTTTATTAGAAGCTACATGCATACATACATATATAGGTACTTTAGGTCTGTTTTCCCAAAAAAATGCACGCAAAGCATGTGAAATTTGGTTTCCAGTTTTAATTTAAATTTTTAGCAATTGTTACTTAGTTTGAAAAACTGAAATTTTTCAAATAACATTTTTTTATTACCATGCAAGTAACACGAAAATACTAAGAATAAGAATAATTTATCAGACAATCATTTATTATAAGCTTTAATTACCTACATCAATTGAGACTAATAATGCCTAATCTCGACTTCCTACCTAAACTACGTCTACTAAAGTTCTTATTAGGAGTTGCAATGATATGACGACATATAACTACATAATTATGCGTAGCAAACCCATATTAAATTGAATACAATAAGAAACAGCCATTATTTGACATTACATTACCAAGATGATTGATTGACGTATGGAACCAATTGTCTTATACATATGAGAATTTCATACGTCCAATATTTTCCGAATGAATGGAAATATTTCCAATAAGTATCGGTTCCGGGAATTTTGCACCGTTCGGCGTCGCGTCGCGCAGGGGCCATTGAACTATTTACATTCAAGTGGACCATCGAGGGGAAAACGATTGTGTACCTACCTTATAATAGAAAGTGGCTCTGTGAGCTGTGAACTCGACAGCCTGTCTTTAAAAAAAAGTTTTTGAATTTTGAAAAAGAAACTCAACAAAAAAAATCTATATATTAAACGAACCTGCAGGTCGATCACGTAACGCATTGTACGAACGTCGGGTAGGTCTAAATGTCACTTTTTATATGGAAATTTGACAGTTAAATTGTACCGACGCGCGTTCGGAACGTTACGTGATTACCCCTCTGCTCACAAAATTTCACGTGAATCGGTTAAATAATGCGACCTGTAGAGGAGAACAGACGGACAGCGGGACACAAGACATCGCGACAGACACCGGACAATACCTACGAACGATTTTCGGCCCAATCTGAAGCATAGAACCTCGTTCGCTTCTCTCGCTCGTTTGATAATGGCCAGGGGCCCATAATCACGAAGCTAAAAGTTACAATTTTACAAGTCTAAATCTAGTCTAAAAATAACTGATCCGCTTAACCAATGACTACTGGCCATTTGACCTGTGTCGCCTGTTTCATAATCATCGTATCGTCCACTGCTGGACATACGCCTCCCCCAAAGAGTGCCACAATGAACGATCCTGCGCCAACCGCATCCAGCGAACTCCTGCAACCTTTACCGGGTCATCAGTTTATTTTGTGTGGTGCTTGTATTGCCTGTTTAGACTTATAAGATTGTAACTTTGTGAAACGGACCACTTACCAGTTGCGGCGATGGAAGTAGACTAATTTCGGTAGAAATATCATTTTATTTCTGGAAACACCACAGTTAAGTAAATTACAATTTGGTTAAGTCAAGCACAGTTAAAAATTACTCGTGGCTCAGTGTAATCTCCACTTATAATAAATCTCTAAATTAAAAAAAGAATCAGCCAGTTGGAAACTAAGCTTTGCGCGGTTCGAATGTTCTCAGCATCCCATGAACGGAAAAATATGAAACATTTTATATAGGTACATTATTATTCTAGCTGCAACTTAGGATAGTTTTTATCCGACTGCGACGGTTAATTAATTTTCCGAAATATACGACTTCATTTAATTTTTCATTTATTTTTATTGAAATCAAACGCTGCTCCAACTGTCAGCTATAAGAACCGTCAAATTTTCGTCAAAATGGCGGAATTGCTTTGCCTTTCACTTATTAATAATTTAAATCCCGTCTACGATAGACCTTTACGAGACAAATGCTAAAATATAAACCATAAAAAAATATTCGATTCTGATATGAGAACTTATATGCGCAAATGTCGTTTTATGTCGTAATTTCAATAAATGAAATCAACAAATTTGAACAATATAATTAACACGAATTTGTTTTTTTTTAATGACAATGGCACGCGCTCGGCGCATTCAGCCAAAGTACCTGCGGCGCTACCACGAAAACAGATACTCAATGTTCATATATTTGCATCCCTGTCACTCGAGTACGGTTAGTGCGATAAAGATAGAGATACCCGAATATTTTCGAATTCCGAAGTTCGTGGTTATAGCTCAGGAATCGAAAATATGGTAAATAATCATAATGTATTTTCTCGAAAAAGAATTTAAAATAAATATAGTCAAATGGAGAAAAAAACAAAGCAAGAGGTTATATAGGTAATGATCTAATGATTAAGTTATAAGAGTCCAAAGTTTTAAGAGGGGGTATGTTCTGTCCCTTTTCCGCAAAACGCACCTTCATATGAAACGATTGTTTTTTACTATGACGCTCGAGTATATTGACGTCACAGTCCCTCGTCGTTTTCTCACTCTAACAAGCGACATTAAAACGGATGTAGCTTCATAATTTTTTGAGATATTTGAATGGGAGTTTCATTATCTTCTATCTATTTATACATAATAAATGCCTATGTCCTGACTGACTTATTCACTCAATCACTCACTCACTCACTCATCAACGCACAGCCGAAACTACTAATCTTAGAGAGTTGATTTTTGCACAGTATGTTGCTTTTATAACGTGGGCTAGGGATAAAAAGGGATTTTTGAAAATTCTACCCCTAAGGGGGTAAAATGGGGGTGCAAAGTTTGTATGGGAGAATCTTTTTTTTTTGAGCTATAGACTTAAACTTTGTAGAAAAATTAGTTATTAGAATACAAATGAAACACTTTCAGCGTTTTCGAAAATTCCACCCCTACGGGGGTAAAATAGGGGTGCAAGGTTTGTATGGGGGAAACATTTTTTTTTAAATAGAGACTTAAAACTTTGTAGAAAGATCAGTCATTAGAATACAAATAAAGAACTTTCAGGGTTTTAGAAAATTCTACCCCTAAAGGGGTAAAATAGAGTGCAAAGTTTGTATGGGAAAAACTACTTTTTTTTAAATAGAGACTTAAAACTTTGTAGAGAAATTATTCATTAGAATACAAATAAAGTACCTAGATTCAGTGTTTTAAAAAAATCTACCCCTAAGGGGGTAAAATATGGGTGCAAATTTTGTATGGGGCAAACAATATTTTTTTTAAATAGAGACTTAAAACTTTGTAGAAAGATTAGTCATCAGAATACAAATTAAGTACTTTCAGCGTTTTAGAAAATTCTACCTCTAAAAATAGGGGCTAAAATAGGGGTGCAAAGTTTGTATGTGGGAAACTATTTTTTTTAGCTAGAGTCCTAAAACTTTGTAGAAAGATTATTTAAATACAAAGAAAGTACTTTCAGCGTTTTGGAAAATTCACCCCTAAGGGGGTAAAATAGGGTGCAAAGTTTGTATGGGAAAAACAAAACATTTTTTTAATAGAGACTTTAAATTTTGACGAAAAATTACTTATTAGAACATGAAAAATACTACATTCGGCGTTTTACAAAAATCATTCCCTAAGGGGGTTAAAAAGGGTGCAAGGTTTGTATGGGGAACACTTTTTCTGAGCTAGACACTTAAAACTTTGTAGAAAGATTACTTATAAAAATACAAAAAAAAAGACTTTCAGTGTTTTGAAAAAATCTATCCCTAAGGGGGATAAAAAGGGGTGCAAAGTTTTTATCAGGGAAAGTTTATGTTTTTGAGTTAGAGACTTAAAACTTTGTAGAAAAATTACTTATTAAAATACAAAAAAAGAACACAAATCGTTTTAGAAAATTCCACCCCTAATAGGGTTAAAAAGGAGAGCAAGCTTTGCATGGGCAACACTTTTTTTTGAGTTAGACTTAAAACTTTGCAAAAAGATTACTTATTAGAATACTAAAAAAGAACTTTCAGCGTTTTAGAAAACTCCATCCCTAAGGGGATCCTTAAGATCCTTAAGAAGGGTAGCCAGTGTTGTGTGGGAAAAACTTTTTTTTTTACTAGACTTAAAACTATTCAAAATGTTACTTATTAAAATTAATAATAAAGTACTTTCAGAGTTTTAGAAAATTCCACCCCTAAGGGGGTTAAGAAAGCTTTGTATGGGCAACACTTTTTTTGAGCTAGAGACTTAAAAGTTTACGAAAAAAGTTCTTTCAGCGATTAGAAAAATTCAACCTCTAAGGGGGTTTAAAAGGGGGTTCAAATTTTAAATGGCGAGCAATAAAATTTTTAAGTGTGAGTAAGAGATTTTTAACTTCGGTCTTATTCTGTACGTTAAAAGACTACAAAACTGATTTCAGAGTTTTTCCAAATTCATCCCCTAAGAGTGTTAAAATTGGTTCAAAGTTTGAGTATTTCAAGGCATTTTTAAAGTATGAGATTTTTAACTTAGGTTTTAGACTGTTTGTTCACAAACTAGAAAATGAACATCAACTTTTTTTTTAATTATCCCCTAAAAGAGGGTTCAAATTTTGTATTGAGAGAAATCATTTTCTAAGACGATAAAAAGTACTACGCGGACGAAGTCGCGGGCAACAGCTAGTAAGTAATATATATGTCACCGTTAGATTGTGAAAACCGTCAGTTTATAATCTAACCCGTTATATTGTAAACTGACGGAATATTGTGAACTGCTAAAATAATTCATAATTTTACGCATTCATTTTCGTTAGTTTATAAACTAACAATGTCATATCGTCAAATTGTAAACTGAATCAAATTTGCCTGATTTAGAACGCAAGATGTGCGCTGTTTGGTTCAGCGAATTATTCCACTTGCATTAGTTTCCACTTACGTCAGAACATGATTGTTTTTTTTTGTTATTCAGACATTTTCTTCCATTTATTTCGGCACCCAGCAGTGTCGACGGAGCCCCGCTGTGCGGGGCACCTATTTCTGGGCGCTTTGCCCTTCGGGCAACTGAAGATACCTAACTAACCTAACCTACCTAGTCTTTGTGTACGTTCCGTAGCAAGCCGATTTGATCTCAGTTCACAATTTGACGATTCGACATTGAAAGTTTATAAACTAACGAAAAATATTGCGTTAAATTGTGAACGGTTCTGGCAGTTCACTATATTCCGTCAGTTTACAATATAACGGGTAAGATTATAAACTGACGGTGTTCACAATCTAACGGTGACATATATATCTACAGTATTTATAAATGCGTAAAATTTTCAAACAATGTTGTACTCGTACATCAATATATCATCATCATCATCATCATATCAGCCGAAAGACGTCCACTGCTGGAAATAGGCCTCCCCAAAGAGTGCCAAAATGACCAGTCCTGCGCCACCCGCATCCAGCGGACTCCCGCGACCTTTACCAAGTCATCAGTCCACCTTGTGGGGGGCGGCCTACCCACGCCGCGCCTTCCGGTACGTGGTCGCCACTCGAGAACCTTTCCGCCCCAGCGGCCATCGGTTCTACGTGCAATGTGCCCCGCCCACTGCCACTTAAGTTTAGCGATTCGGAGGGCTATATCGGTTAACTTGGTTCTGCTGCGGATAACCTCATTTCTGATGCGATCACGCAGAGAAACTCCCAACATAGCCCTCTCCATTGCCCTTTGGGTGACTTTGAGCCTCCTTTGAACCACGTTTCAGTGCCATATGTCATCACTGGCAACACACACTGGTCGAAGACTCTCGTCTTGAGACACAGCGGAATATTGGACGAAAAGATGTGCTTTAGCTTCCCGAACGCTGCCCAGCCGAGTCGGATACGTTTACTTTACATCAATGTATATCATTGAATAATTTTTTTTTTGTATTTTTGGTTCGACAATCTAAAGTCTTTAGGCCCTTAAAATGGGACATTTCCCGTACCCCAACGTGACATACTCCTTAAATGCAATGAATTGGAATCGGTTTTATATTTGCACAAAGCCAAACGTGTCAGACGGAGCGCACGTGATCTATACAATACCACATACTAAACCGATCACGCTTCAATACATACGCATAGTACCTATATATAGTCGAACAGATCCCTTGGGGGTCCATTTCCGCACCCGCTAAGAAACTTATTATGTTGAAATAAGATTTATAATGGTAAAACGGTTACGCTCGCGAGCGGCTCCTAAGTTGCGGGAATGGGACTCACTTAAATTCCGATTAAATTCGAATTGTATTGATGACTAGCTGTTGCCCGCGACTTCGTCCGCGTAGAACTTTTTATCGTCTTAGAAAATGATTTCTCTCAATACAAAATTTGAACCCTCTTTTAGGGGATAATTAAAAAAAAAGTTGATGTTCATTTTCTAGTTTGTGAACAAACAGTCTAAAACCAAAGTTAAAAATCTCATACTTTAAAAATGCCTTGAAATACTCAAACTTTGAACCAATTTTAACACTCTTAGGGGATGAATTTGGAAAAACTCTGAAATCAGTTTTGTAGTCTTTTAACGTACAGAATAAGACCGAAGTTAAAAATCTCTTACTCACACTTTAAAATTTTATTGCTCGCCATTTAAAATTTTAACCCCCTTTTAAACCCCCTTAGAGGTTGAATTTTTCTAATCGCTGAAAGAACTTTTTTCGTACACTTTTAAATCTCTAGCTCAAAAAAAGTGTTGCCCATACAAAGCTTTCTTAACCCCCTTAGGGATGGAATTTTCTAAAACACTGAAAGTACTTTATTATTAATTTTAATAAGTAACATTTTGAATAGTTTTAAGTCTAGTAAAAAAAAAAGTTTTTCCCACACAACACTGGCTATCCTTCTTAACCCCCTTAGGGATGGAGTTTTCTAAAACGCTGAAAGTTCTTTTTGAGTATTCTAATAAGTCATCTTTTTGCAAAGTTTTAAGTCTTTAAGTCAAAAAAAGTGTTGCCCATGTAAAGCTTGCTCTCCTTTTTAACCCTATTAGGGGTGGAATTTTCTAAAAAGATTTGTGTTCTTTTTTTGTATTTTAATGAGTAATCTTTCTACAAAATTTCAAGTCTCTAACTCAAAAACATAAACTTTCCCTGATAAAAACTTTGCACCCCTTTTTATCCCCCTTAGGGATAGATTTTTTCAAAACGCTGAAAGTTTTTTTTTTGTATTTTTATAAGTAATCTTTCTACAAAGTTTTAAGTGTCTAGCTCAGAAAAAGTGTTCCCCATACAAACCTTGCACCCTTTTTTAACCCCCTTAGGGAATGATTTTTGTAAAACGCCGAATGTAGTATTTTTCATGTTCTAATAAGTAATTTTTCGTCAAAATTTTAAGTCTCTATTAAAAAAAAAATGTTTTTCCCATACAAACTTTGCACCCTATTTTACCCCCTTAGGGGTGAAATTTTCCAAAACGCTGAAAGTACTTTCTTTGTATTTAAATAATCTTTCTACAAAGTTTTAGGACTCTAGCTAAAAAAAATAGTTTCCCACATACAAACTTTGCACCCCTATTTTAGCCCCCTATTTTTAGGGGTAGAATTTTCTAAAACGCTGAAAGTACTTAATTTGTATTCTGATGACTAATCTTTCTACAAAGTTTTAAGTCTCTATTTAAAAAAAAAATTGTTTCCCCCATACAAAATTTGCACCCCTATTTTACCCCCTTAGGGGTAGATTTTTTTAAAACACTGAATCTAGGTACTTTATTTGTATTCTAATGAATAATTTCTCTACAAAGTTTTAAGTCTCTATTTAAAAAAAAGTCGTTTTTCCCATACAAACTTTGCACTCTATTTTACCCCTTTAGGGGTAGAATTTTCTAAAACCCTGAAAGTTCTTTATTTGTATTCTAATGACTGATCTTTCTACAAAGTTTTAAGTCTCTATTTAAAAAAAAATGTTTCCCCCATACAAACCTTGCACCCCTATTTTACCCCCGTAGGGGTGGAATTTTCCAAAACGCTGAAAGTGTTTCATTTTTATTCTAATAACTATTTTTTCTACAAAGTTTAAGTCTATAGCTCAAAAAAAAAAGGTTCTCCCATACAAACTTTGCACCCCCATTTTACCCCCTTAGGGGTAGAATTTTCAAAAATCCCTTTTTATCTCTAGCCCACGTTATAAAAGCAACATACTGTGCAAAAATCAACTCTCTAAGATTAGTAGTTTCGGCTGTGCGTTGATGAGTGAGTGAGTGAGTGATTGAGTGAATAAGTCAGTCAGGACATAGGCATTTATTATGTATAAATAGATAGAAGATAATGAAACTCCCATTCAAATATCTCAAAAAATTATGAAGCTACATCCGTTTTAATGTCGCTTGTTAGAGTGAGAAAACGATGAGGGACTGTGACGTCAATATACTCGAGCGTCATAGTAAAAAACAATCGTTTCATATGAAGGTGCGTTTTGCGGAAAAGGGACAGAACATACCCCCTCTTAAAACTTTGGACTCTTATAACTTAATCATTACCTATATAACCTCTTGCTTTGTTTTTTTCTCCATTTGACTATATTTATTTTAAATTCTTTTTCGAGAAAATACATTATGATTATTTACCATATTTTCGATTCCTGAGCTATAACCACGAACTTCGGAATTCGAAAATATTCGGGTCGCACTAACCATACTCGAGTGACAGGGATGCAAATATATGAACATTGAGTATCGGTTTTCGTGGTAGCGCCGCAGGTACTTTGGCTGAATGCGCCGAGCGCGTGCCATTGTCATTCAAAAAAAACAAATTCGTGTTAATTATATTGTTCAAATTTGTTGATTTCATTTATTGAAATTACGACATAAAACGACATTTGCGCATATAAGTTCTCATATCAGAATCGAATATTTTTTTATGGTTTATATTTTAGCATTTGTCTCGTAAAGGTCTATCGTAGACGGGATTTAAATTATTAATAAGTGAAAGGCAAAGCAATTCCGCCATTTTGACGAAAATTTGACGGTTCTTATAGCTGACAGTTGGAGCAGCGTTTGATTTCAATAAAAATAAATGAAAAATTAAATGAAGTCGTATATTTCGGAAAATTAATTTACTGTCGCAGTCGGATAAAAACTATCCTAAGTTGCAGCTAGAATAATAATGTACCTATATAAAATGTTTCATATTTTTCCGTTCATGGGATGCTGAGAACATTCGAACCGCGCAAAGCTTAGTTTCAAACTGGCTGATTCTTTTTTTAATTTAGAGATTTATTATAAGTGGAGATAATATATTTTTGGTGCACAGAATGAAAGCCCCGAATGCGCCAAAGATTATTCTGGGCATTAGCAAATGCGTTTTTTCCTATTCGCTATTCTCAAACACAATTCACCACATTCGTTCTTTTTCAATCCTCATTCTGTGCACACAAGCGTTTTTTTTATTTTTTTTTTATTCGCAATTCCTACAACGTGAATTCATCACAATACTTAGGCCCGTAAAATTTTTTATACGTTGTGCCTAGTATAGAATCCTGGATGTGAAGAATTTGACTCAATTGTCCTACTTGTATTCCATCCTCTAAAAACAAAATTTTAGTTACCTATTTCTCGTCAGAGTAATAGGTACTTCTACATCTCTTATCTAATACATAAATCATAAATAATCATAAGTATATATATCATGGCGGCCATTTTGACACATTAATATTCGCAATTTTTACCGCAATATGCTAATATTGGCTTATAGAAACTCATTTCGTCAAGAATTTTCGCGTCCAACGCTGCGGAAAAAATAACTAAAGATAAAAGTTAAATAATTGATGGCGTCCTAAATAAGCGCCTTGAGACTTTGAGTGTATTACCTAATCCGACAACGCCTTGAGTACACGGCCGCTCAAAGGTGCCTAATAAGGGCGTCTTTCCATTTAATAAATATACCATTATCCCTCTCGTCGGTCTTGAGTAAATAGAGGAATGGGCGATCATTCGCTTAAGAGTGGCGGTCGCATCTGGCGCTAGCCGGATTATGTTGGTAAAATTCAATAATCTTCCCTGAGCCATCTGAGAAGGATGGTCATTGCAAGTTTTTTTCGGATGAGAGTTGCGCGACTTCGATAATCAACTTTGCGTATTGCCGTTCTGTTGTTAAATTGAGTTCGCCCGCCCGATAGGAAAGGGTCGTTGGGCGGATGTCCTTGCATCCTAAATAAATAGTACCTACCTACTAAGCGAATCAGTTCGAACACATACGTTTTAGTTGTGGTTCGAATACGTGATGTCGCAGCCACAAAGCCGGCGACTCGATCGGGAGCAAGCGCTGAGATTGATGCCGAAGGGAAATATTGTAAAAGATTTCCTGAAAAAATTATGTTGTTTCTTTTGACGCAACTGTGTTATTTTCAGCATGTATCTGTATAAGAAGTCAGTTCTAACAGACGGATCCTTGCAGTATACACAGTTTATTTACCTAGTCAGTAAAATAGATCCAGATTTTTACCGAATTTAAAATATTATTATAGAGTTAGATTTTAAACGTAGTAGGTATAGAGTAGAAATCCAATACGAGCAAAGAATTCAACCAGACAGAGGGTTTAGTAGCGTAAACATTAATTAACGGGATTTTTTAAGTTACACTTAATTAAAAAACTATAATGAATTTTTGAAAAAATTCCGAGCAGCAATGTAACGCAATTGATTATTGGTGGTTGTTGGTGGTGACAACTGACAAACTAGTACCTAACTGTCAACGAGACCATTGCGGGCTGAATTATTTTGTATGGTTAACTTTTTCGTTGTAATTTTAGACTAAAATTATCTAAATATGCTTCTTAGGTCCTGTACTAACCACCATTTAAAGGTTTTCTCGTATTGGATTTCCACGCTGTATTGTGAATTAACTGCTTCATTAGCAAATAAATTCACAAATGTAAGGTTTCTTTGTCGTAAATCAGTTTTGCATTATTTAGTACGTACTATATCTAATAAGTCTGCTCACCAAACTTGCCTGAACCAACGCCATGGTCTGTTTTCAAAAAAATCCCTAATATTCAGAATCATTTTCTGCCCGAACATTTATGCGGTTGTTAAGTCAATAAAATATTGAATTCTATGTCTAGTACCTACCCATAGTACCCGTACCCGCTACTGCTTTGCTTAGTTTGGGGCTAGGTCGATTTGTGTAAGATTGTCCGCAAATATTGATTTATTTATACAACTTTTGATTTTGTATATTGGTGATAAAGTTTTTGGATTGGATGCGAAGTCCCGGATATTACCTCCTACATACAAACTAACAACCTCACAGACTTAACCTCTTTATAATATTACATTTATGCCTCCACTAATAAGTACTCTAAAAATGTTATATTAAAGTAATAATGCATTATCATACCCACAATTTTAATTTGTTGACATCTTTATCGAAGATGATGAATTATTTAATAATAAAAATAATATTTGGGGACAATCTTACACAAATCGACGTAGTCCCAAACTAAGCAACGCTTGTACCATGGGTACTAGACGACGATAAACATACTTATAATAGATAAATAAATACTTAAATACATAGAAAACATCCATTACTCAGGAACAAATACTTGTGCTCATCACACAAATAAACCGGGATTCAAACCCGGGACCTCCAACTTCGTAGGCAGGGTCACTACCAACTAGGCTACAGAGGCCGTCAAATTTGTACTTTATATGAATTTTCTACTCATTTGGACCTTCTGAATACGCTGGTGAAATTATTTGAATTCCTCCCGTGTATTAGTTTTTTATGTATATGCTTTTTACGGATATGAATAAGTACAGTGAGCGTACTTTAGAAGGAACTCCTACGATGCATACTGAGACTAACACTATATGGGTTCTATGCCTGAAATAAAATAATTGAATTGAATAGCGCAGCGTAGGTTGCTATATGTACGCACTGAAAGGGTTATAAGTTATTGGATTACAATTTTTTAATTTATTTTAAGCTTTTGTCAAAAAGTATATTTTTTGTACAAGTTTTTATTACCAACTTTATTTTTTTTTGCACTGTCATCAACTACTCACTGAGAGGATTTGAATGAGCCCAAACACGAAGGGTTTATCTTAAGTCTCATTGAGGTTTTCCTTCAATCTCAGTTCCATCAGACCAACTTTATTGTACCAATATTGCATTGTGTTACATATGTAAGTGTTTAAAATTTCAACTCGATAGGGCTTTGGGAAGTTGGTCAAGAACAAACATTGCAAGTGAAATAAAAGCTGCGAAAAAGGACGTCATTCATATTAATTAACCTGTCGTTTATATAAGAAATAAACGTATACACGAATTATATACTCGTAATGTCTAGATAGGTATCCACAGGATACCAGAAAATGTTAATGTTCCGTGGTAGTAGGTACCTACAGCCGTGCCTATTCACGCTGCCGATATCTAGATGGAATCAGACGCCGCGACGTCTCCAAGTTTTTCCCGCTGTATTGCCTGCTCTATTCACCGCTGGCAACTAAATAATCCGTACATCCTCCGCAGATGTAATCCTGACATGCAATCTCCGGCGTCATCAATCAGGCGCGAGGGAGTGGCGCGGTGCGAGGGTGGATCGCGGGAGAGACAGAGAGGGGATTATACGGGCATAATTATTCGCGAAACGTCAGGCGATCAAATCCTGGATTACACCTCGCACAATTAAGCCGAACTCGTACGCAGTTTATTCATTTACACACCTCGAAGCACGGCCGTGCGGTCCTCTAAATACAACGCGGTCCCAATTTACACGTACAGCAAATATTCCAACGCTTTGCAAATATTTTTCAGTTGATGTTTGGCAATCGTGAATATAAAGCGGAATTCAGAAATTACATGAAAGCAGTCACTCACCGCAACCCCACTTTATTGCCTCTCAATAAATATTTAACCAATATACTTTAACGTTCTTCAAACGACGTATTGAACCACGTTCTCAAAGTTTCGTGCAATAGAAAGTTATCAAAATTTGTTCATAAATTTGCTAAGTGGAAATATCAAAATATTATTTTATTTGTGTAGAATTAGTAGTCATATCCACACCATAATTTCAAATGAATGTTTGAACTTAAAAGTGGTAGATCAAGTTTCGCCGAAGAGGAGGAAGTAGCCATTATAATAATCTCATTACATCATCCTTATTTTGTGGCTGGCCATCTTGTTCGCGGAATGACTAGCATTAATAACAAGTATTATAGAGAGGACGATATTTCTGTTCCCTCCGACCATTCCTTCGCCTCGTTACGGGGATTTCGGAGGAAATTAATTCAGATCGTTAATCAAACACCCACTAAGCGCCGAATGACGAGACGAGCCAAGGTAATTACATTTTTTTTGCAACATGACATTGATGTTTTAATAGCTTCATAACAAGCGAGTCTTTCAGTCACGGGGCGCGCTCTCATTTTCTCAGAGGCTATTCAGGCAGAGTCAAAAAGAAACATTTCAAATAAACCGCGCTATAGAATGGAGTGGCTCACACGGCGTCGGCGTGTAGTGTGTTCGAAAGCGGAATAAACCTCCTTAAATGTTCAATCACTAGCGCTCTACAGCGCTTTTAAAATGCGGCTCTTACCGGGATATTGGGGTGAAATATTGGCACGTCAAATAAATTCTTGTCACTCGTAAATACTTTACATAGATTGGATCCAGGGGAATTCCCGCAACAAAGACGCAAGAGGGCTGTTCCAATAAAAGAGGACGATTGGATCGCTTTTGACGGAAAGGCACAGCGCCGCGATGCCAATTCCTCCGTTGTTTCCTATTTTATTCAATTTAAAGATCGTTCTGGAAATAAATAAGTAGTTACGACTCATCTATCGGTTGATTTCGTTCAAGAGAATACAAATACATTTGTCTAATAATTACATTTTGATATTTCACGCGAATTTCTTTCTTACCAGATGAAAAAAGATTGCAAATCTGACAAAATATTTGTTACTTATTGGAGTAATCAGATATGTATTTCATTTTACACTCACCGATAGAGCGGTAATAATAAAATGTAAGTTTTGTTAGGAAATAATAAATTAAAAAGTAATTTTAGTCCTACAGATCTTAATAACTAGGTACCTTAAAGAAGGTATTTTAAAGAACTACCTACAATATTTTATGTTGAAATATAAAACAGGTTTATGTAAACCAGTCTTATAAATACGTATATATATTTATTGCATTTGTTCCTAATTCGTCATCTTCCGAATTGGTCATATTTCAAATGCGACACTTTTCAAACTGGTTCTTTTCCCATCTCGTCATATTCCAGATTCGTCATATTCCAAACTCGTCATACCATGCACAGTCAGTAGCAGATATACCTATACTAGCCAGGTGTTCATAAACACGTTTGCGTTTTGATCATCATAAGGAGCAAATCATAAATTGTCCTCTATTCCCATTATTAAAAAAATTCTTCCCTTTAGGAAAACCGTTGCGATAGCAAAACACTAGGTAGGTTAGGTTCGGTAGGTAGCTTCAGATGCCCGGAGGGCATTGACGAGTTTGGAATACTTATGACGAGATTCGAAAATGACCAGTTTGGAAAGTGTTGCATTTGGAATATGACCAATTCGGAAGATGACGAATTAGGAACAAATCATTTATTGGACCACTTAAAATTAAACTACTATAAATAAATAAATAAATAAATATTATGGGACAATCTTACACAAATCAACCTAGGCCCACGCTAAGCTCAGTTAAGGCTTGTGTTGTGGGTACTAGGCGATAATAATAGACTATAATAGCGTATTTAAATAATTCGACGCTCTTAATTTTAGAGTTGGTCATGATGATGACGTGGGCCGGACATACCATCGATCATAAGTCATTCAGCAAAATTGCGACGTATGACTGCCGTCTAAAACCAAAACACTATTTAGTATAAGTACAGGGCGTCCCACGACTTTGCCACATGGAGGGAAAGTACCTCAACTACTACGGATAGGAAACTTTATTGAAAGACGTAGTGTACCGGCGGAGAGGCGGGGGAGCGGAGAGAAACCAGCAGACTTACACGATTGTGGACTTTATTGAATAATTCTCACAGTACTACACCGGTGTATCCCAGCACGGGTGGAATTACACACCTAAGTAGTAATGGATCTAGTACAGCGACACTAAAACGACTTAGCAGTGGTAGATACGTATAGCGTACGAAGTACTAGTTCTTAGTTTTCTACTTTCTACAAATAAAAAGTGGTTCGGCTCCAGGGGTCTTGAAACTACGTTGAACAACCGATAGTGCCATCTATTCGACAGGCAGCGCCATCTAGCGGGCTGTCTGGTAAGCTGTCCTCCATACTATAATTTCTATGGTCGCGGCAGTATTGATCATATAGCATCTATTGGTGAGTGGCGTTAAAGTTCTCCCCCTCTGTCCACGTAGACGCCTCGACGAGTGGGACAGGAGCGTTTTCTTTATTGCGCCTTTGTGCGCGGTCTGCCTCGGGGTTTAGCTACTTTGGTAGCGTTACCATTCTGAGCAACAGTGGGTTTCTTGGGTCTTCCCCTCTTCCTAATTGGAAGCGTAGGTTCCGGTACGGCAGTATCTTGGCTCTGATACCGAGTCAACGCAGACGCGTGGTATATACCAACAGGGTTATTAGAGTCAGTGCTGGCATACTCTACTACAGGGTGTTCGGTTTCTCCCTCCCCCTGGACCAAACCTCCACCGATAGCATAGCTGCTAGCATCCGTTTTGATGATATATGGCCTTGTCTCATCAGCCTGGACAAGCACTGGAGAAGACGCTAAGAGTTCACGAAGCTTGTGTCCGCCTGTCTCAATCAGGTGCTCGAACTCCTTGACAGGCTCTCCGTTCGGGGTAAAAACCTCTCGATTCCCTTCCAGAAATGCATCCAGGACCGCAACATCCGCTGAGGATATTGAGGTTGACGAAAAGAGTTTGTCGTCAAGCCCTTCCACATTATAATCTTCGTCGTAGTCCTTGAGAGCGGTTTCCGCATCGTTATACAGTGCGTCCAATATGGGCGAGTGATTCGCAAGGTAATCAATATGAGGTCTCTTCTTAGGTGGCGATGGGGTGTCCAACCTTATCAGAGGACCGTATGAGCTCGCTGTGTTGGTGTTGCTCTCTTCTGGGAGTGACGGTGAATAAGACAGGTTGTCATCCGGGGTAATAGCAGCCAGCTCTACCTGCTCCCCAAATTTCACGAAGCTTTCTGCATATAGCTCGAACACCTGAGTGGGATCTTCGACAAAGTGCCAAGTGCATTGGGGCAAGCTTATGTCGATGTGAGCATCTTGAATGAATCCCACGCCCAGAAGTGTTCGGGTGCTACGTGACTCGGGTAAGACTAAGAAGGTCGTTGCAATCGTACGTCCGTTGATTTTCACAGGAGCCTGGGTAACCAACACGTTTTGCTGTTTTCGGACACCGTCAGCCAGCGTTAGACCGATTCCTAACCTTTTGAAGACGTATCCCTTCCTTCTTAGCTCACAGTACAGTGAGTATGAAGCAATGCTTGATTTGGCACAACAGTCTAGATATGCTGCACCAGCTATTCCTCCGATCTCAACGTAGATGACCGGTCGATCTCTGGCATCGATGGTCATATCAGCAGACCAAACTTGAGCTTCTGGTCAAGCTTTGTTGGCGTGGCATGTTGGGCAGTTGCTCCTCACTACGCCTAGTGCACCGCAACCGTAGCATTTGAACCTCGGTGTCGATATCTGTGTAACTGCTTCCGAAGTATCAGTGTGCGTCTTCACAGCCTCTTTCTGACCCTCTCTTCGTGTCGGCAGCCTTCGGCAGTTATCGGTTGTATGCCCAAAGTTCCTACACAACCGGCATCGGGTTTTCTTATGCGCTGCTGATTGAGTCTCCTGCTGATACACGTTTGGATTAGCTCTGGTTCGATTGGTTATTGCGTCCTTCTCCTTGATCACATGCTCAGCTGCTTTAACCATCCTCTCAAGCTCCTGGAAGCTCTTGACATCAGAACGTGCCACTTTATCTCGGATGTCAAGTCTTAGCAATCCGTCTATCTAGTTCTTCTTTTATTTAAGATGCTACGTTATTAAGAAAAAATAAATGCTTATATTTGCTTTTAATCAGTAGGTGCAGTAAGATTGCAGGTTTTTTTTCACTAAGCTGGTTCGGTTCCCAGTGCAAACAGGATTTTATTTAAAATTCTTTGAATGCAGTTCGAATTGTTTTTAAAACAAAAATGAAGTCTTCTTTCAGTAAAATTTCCAATCAACAGGATTTAATGTACTTGCCCTCCGTGTGGCAAAGTCGTGCGACGTCCTGTATACATTAATGCTTAAGTTCCCTTCTAATTAATCATGAGATTAAGATAACAAGACAACAACCTCCTTTGGATATTCGACGAAGTAATTACATCGAATATTGAGTACGCAAGTGCTTCGAGTTGAAGAGATTCTCGAGGATTATCTCTAATAGTTGAAGGGGAATTAATAAATATCTAAATAATCACTTAATTTCGAAATTAAAATTTATTTATTTGTCTGTATGTATTTAAGTATTTATTTATCTTTATGTTTATCGTATGTTTATCGTCGTCGAGCTCCCATAGTACAAGCTTTGCTTAGTTTGGGACTAGATCGATTTGTGTAAGATTGTAAAAGAAAATATATATTTATATATAAAATCCAGTTTTTTAGTTTTTTTTGTTATAGCGGCAACTGAAATACATCACCTGTGAAAATTTCAACTGTCTAACTATCACGGTTCGTGAGATACAGCCTGATGACAGACCTGAGGACAGACAGACAGACAGACAGACGGACAGCGGAATCTTAGTAATAGGGTCCCGTTTTACTCTTTGAGTACGGAACCCTAAAAACGATGACGTTATTTATGGACAAGCCCACACACATGACATAATGAAACAAACCTGTTAAATGCCCCATGAAACGACTCATTTTACTCACAAAAATATTTTTCATTAGTAAAAAAGGGTATTAATAGTTAAAAATAGGTACACTTGTAGTGATCGTGTTAAATTCGTGTACGTGTTGTAATCCTTAAATTTTATTCGAGAATTGTTCGAGGATTTATTCGAATGAAATGAGAATAAATCATTCGTCATTCAAAAGTGTAGACGAATAAATTAATCGCGAATAAATTAGCGACGAATAAATGTTTATTCGAATAAATAATCATTCGAATAAAGCCACTTTCTGCACCCGCATAAGTAACATATTTTATTTAAATAATTCTGTACAGAAGATTGAGCGCTTATAAATAGGTACTTAATCGAGATTCCACGACAATTATGTCTCATGCTGATCAATTTAGTTATTATCGATCTAATGAACACAATATTTCAATAAATCTCCACCCTAGCCGAACCGTGGTGCACGCCACGTTCGTGTTTAGAAATGTTTGACAATCATTGACCTACCTATAATAAATGAAGGCCGAAACGCATTGACAGCGGTGGCGAAGCGGCGCGGCGCAGCGTGGAGGTGGTACCGGCTGTAATGTTCGATCTAATACGAAAGGGCCCGCACAGAATACCGGCCGGGAAAAAAGCGTTCAGATCCTTTCATATTAGCTCGAAAATTACAAGTACCGCCTCCGCGCCGCCCCGCGCCGCTTCGCCACCGCTGTCAGTGCGTTTCGGCCTTGAATGCCTGCGACTCGCGACAGCACGGTCGGAAGTTGAGGCACAAAGCAATGACGGCCTTATTCTGCAAGTTATAACGTTCATAGGTATTAAAACTTAAGTAAGAAAAAATATTAATTAATTAATAATCATGGATATTTTTTGTTTAATTTGTTTCTTATAGTACTAATAATATGTTGACAGGATAAATCAAACACTTTACAAGTAGTTATGTATTTTGGTTTTCCAAAAACTACCAATATTTGTGACTTTAGAAATCCGCAAAGAGAATCTGTTTAATTTTTAATGATTTATCATTTTCTGGTAAGATAAGCCAGAAAATGTGTAACTTACTGAACTTTCTTTATTAATGATAGTCCCGGTTGATTAATTAGTTTAATTAAGATTTCTTTAACAGGAATGCAAGCGTCATATCATACTTAATAGAGGCACTTTAACAAAGTTACATAATTAAGCTGCACTAATGAAAACAGGATTTGTTAAAAATTAAGATTTTTGGTTTTTTGCAATGACGTGGAACCCTAGAATGTTTAATTCTTTTTATTTTAACAATAACTAACAATACTTAATATCATAGAAAACGAAAATTAGAGTTATCGAATTATGTCCGTGTTTAGCTAATTTGATTGGTCTACTAGTGTACATAGCGCGAGAGTTAAAAGTGGTATATTTCTATAAAAGGCAGACAGCAACATGTATTTAGCCAGGTAACGTAACGACTGTCCAGTTAAATGCGAACGAATAAACAGGCTTAATTTTTCCACTAGATGTAGCACATTTGGCAGGCGTGATTCAGGCCCGAGTGTTGCGCCGAATGGTAACGCCACTCTGTAATCTGTCCCGGCAAACCGTGCGCTGCATAAATTAGCCGTAGTTAAAAGCTCCCTTTTACGATACGGTCCAAGTGTAAAGCGGCTAGTCCCTGTGGTTCGGACTGTGGCCTCATTGGTAGGTCCAGCAGAAGAGCAGGCCCCGTAGCATGGATGGCCTTATCACGCGATAAGTGACAGGACAAGAGCGTCGTCTCGTTCTATCGAACGGTGTCAGCCAGGGACGGATGCTCTATCTTGTCACTTATGGCGTGATAAGGCCATCCATGCTACGGGGCCTGCGCACGCTACCGCACAAACTAAGTCGGGGAAAGATGGGTTTAAGACCACATTACACTAAATACTACAGAATGGCGATGTGGGCGTGGCACGCGGGCCGCCACTAGAGTTTGAGCATGCGCTCAAGCTTTCGTACCAACGTCACCCGATCGCCGTGTTGTTGTAGGCGGCGTGGAGGAAAGGAGGTGGCAACACCAGTCCCGATATAAATCGCGCTTGATACCCCTTCTATAGTATTTATTGTTCTGTGGTTGGGACCGTATCGTGACTTGTGATTTGGTTTACTTTTAATTTGACCTAATTGCAACTTGAGCTTCTCTGCTGTCTCAATGAATATGTATGATACTCGTGTGACGCATGGTGGCATGGCGTTTTGATAGCGCGGCAAACATAATTCTGACATCCTGAGAGAAAATAAAGTTACGGCCTATTGTAGTTGCTAGAAGTGCTGCTGGTCGAACACGTAAGGGCTCGGCCACATGTCTGGTCTGCGGCGCCGTGCCGCAAAGCTTTGATCTAAATGTCACTTTTTGTATGGGAAAATGACAGTTGAGCTATCCTAACGTGCATTCGAAACGTTACGTGATCACCCCTCTGGACGCATCGCAATACACTTAAATCAGAAAGTACAATATATATTTAAAACAACAATTTGATGATTATTATTATAATAGACCCAAAACTGAAGAATAAACTTATGAAAGGTTTTATATTCAAATATTGAATAACGCAGCAAAAAAGTCACAGCATTGCAATGCACCAAATCTCTCTATTGGACTCCTTACAAATTATTGCTTAAAAGCACTTTGTTAAAGTCGAATGAGCTCAGTTAGAGAGGGATGAACACGTCACGCCGGTGATAAACGCTCGGGACTGAGTGCCATACATTATTCCGCCGAACAATCGATACGCTTAACATTCATTACTTGGACTGAAGCGTTAATGGAAAGACCAAATGAATGGGCAATGTCATTCGACGTGGGCGCTTTGCCGAACTGAATCGTATGCGACTAATAGTGTCCCCGCCCCACGGCATTTAAAATTGCACTTTGCTCCAACAGGCTTCTGTGATCAGCGTTTGATTTGCAATTAATTGATGTTCAATTTGGACACAGGATTCACTTAATGAAATAATTATGGACGTAACTAGGAATCGATAGTTGGCAGGCAATATATTGGGTTGGTTACGTAAAGATATACTAAACTCAGCCTCGCCTAGGTAAATGGACATTGAAGATTATGCCCTTATTCATAAAACGTAAAATGCCTTTGATAAATAAAATTTGCTTTGTCCGTTTCTTACGAACACAAATGTCAAAGTGAAAGAAAAAGACAATCGAATTTTAACGCCATTTTAGTAAAAATATTGTAGAACGTTTATGAATACGGCCGTAAGTTTCTGACGCTCTGTTGGATATTTAAGATGGTTGCGATAAACCTGTTAAAACAAATGCTGCCGCTCTTTGATTCTCCATGATAAATAAAGACTTTGTTTGGGTTCGTAAATTCTATAAATAATATGTACCTACTCCAGCGAGGGTCGTAACATTGGGGCACTTCCCCATTTGATGGTGCGTTGTCGGTGAATTGTCAGTACCTAAAGACCGTAATCTATCAGTCAATAGCTAATATGTATCAACTGTCAGTCAACTTAGTTACAGATTCTTTAAGCCTCTCACAGACTGGCATGGCCTGCGGTGGCGGTCAAAAGTGAATTTCATATTTACTGTCAAGTTTACTATTGACCGTCACCGCAGGATGCGCCAGTGTGATACGGGCCTTACTTTAGGCGGTCTTTAACTTTTTTACCCCACTGTTTTTATTGACTTTATTATTGTTTTTTTTTTAATAATTAACTTTGTAAACGTCAAACAAAACGTGGAGAGCAATTAGTTGGTAATCCTTGGAACTGATTTCAATTAAGTTCTGGAAAGTTGGCGTCATTAATATAAGAAGTAGGATCTGAACGGAACAGCTAGTTGTTTGTTAAAGACTGGGGCACTTCAATTAAAAGTTCTAATTTCGCTCTTTATTTACGAACCACAGGTCGTGAGAGTTCGAGATGACTCTGCTTCTGACAATCAACTTCCGAGAATTTAGATGAGCTCCGTCCACTAATTAGCTCGGTTTCTGTTAAAATTCTCGCCGATTTTACTACATCATTAGCGTATTTTGCAATTAATGCTTACCATGCCAATATTTAACTAAAATTAAGATTAAAAAATCTTATTGCTCATTTGACAAATGGAGAATATCGTTTGTATCAGAAGTTTCGCCTTAAATGATAAAAATTAAGGATTTGCCACATGCGTTGTGCAGTCTGCGGTCCAAATACCTAAACAAATTTGTTTAGGTGACCTGACCGCAGACCGCAAAACGCATCCAGTGTGGCATCCCTTAACCTCAGATTGAAACTCGGTTGTTTCAAACAGTCTATAATCGTAAGTGACGTCTTTTAAAATCTGTCTATATGGGTAGGTAACAAAATTTACCTTAGTCTTTGATGTGGTGAATGCAACTCACCCTAAGACGACTTCCTGACTTGGCAGGGCGGGATTGGTAAATTGTATTGTACCTATACTTCGATGTGAACTTCCTTATGATGATGTAGGTCTGTGTCCTGGTAGTGTCATTTGCACAGCAGTAATAATATGTATATCATGCGTCGAAGCGGAACGGTGCGCTTGCAGTGCTGCATTCGTACCGCCCCGCTTCCGCGCATCCTGCATTCAAATGAAGGCGCGCAGTAAAGAGTCGGTACTGACTCGACTGGCAGTTGACACGGACAGCTGACAGGTTACTGATATCGCCCCGCTTTCGCGCATCCTGCATTCAAATGAGGGCGAACATAAAGAGTCGGTACTGACTCAACTGGCAGTTGACACGGACAGCTGACAGGTTACTGATATCGCCCCGCTTCCGCGCATCCTGCATTCACTTCACTTCACTCTATTGGTTATGACTACTGTGCAACCTAAGCAAAATTCTGCCAGCATCAAGTGTCTAGCTTTGCACGGTACAGATGAAAAAGGGTACATATACCAGGCTACTAAAATTTGCAAACAGGGGTGATTCCTGAAAACAGATGACAAACATATAACATTAACCGTAACCAGATTAGTACAAGTAGATGTGAGACCCTGCATTCAAATGAAGGCGTGCAGTAAAGAGTCGGTACGGACTCGAATTGCAGTTGACACGGACAGCTGACAGGTTACTGATATCGTACCGCCTCCGCACCGATAAAACAGGAAGTCGCCTAAGTCATTATTCCAATCTGGTGAAATCTGACCTTAACTAGTTAAAAGAAATATTACCTATACCTACCTAAACTCACAAACAATAATACTATGGAACTAACAAGCAAATGTTGCTGTTTTCACGGTGTGATCACCTCATATAGACTGTCTACGAAGCGAAAGAAAGTTCACGCAACTTTTCCACATTATTAGTTCATGTTTCATTTAGCGCTGGATCCAATAATATCGTCCTTCTGGACCTACACAATGAAGCCGCCGGTGGTATCGTTCAGCTTGTAAACAACTAGTGTAAATACGGAAAGATTCTACGCAACGGCAACGTAAAGTACAGTTCATCGTGGATGAGCAGGCTATTATGAGAAATGCTCTTTTATATTCAGAGGTAGGTATGATGATAACAATCTACTTAAGTTGCAAGCTGTGAATATGAAGGACGTTTAATTTTAATTAATGATCATATTATTGACGATTATATTTATTGCATTGATATGTGAAATGATTATTCGATAATTCGAAGACTACCAATGAGTTATCATTTTATTTTTATAAGCTTTATATTTTAACTTGCATTCGTTCAGTACTATATTCGAATCAAATCTTGCAACTGAATTTTAGAGCAGTTATCATCAACTGCTTGAGCTAAAATTTTGCATTAAATAAGGACCTACTCATACGACAACTGTGCGATAAATTGAGTAGGTAGTGACGTCTTCGTGTTGCGAAAATTGAAAGGCTCATATCGCAAGTTTCATTAAGATCGGTTTATTTTGCGATGTTTCACTCGCTAATGTCGTGCGGTACGCTCATGTGGGGTAATTCAACAGAACCCTCTCATCGAGTATCACCAGCAAAAACTTGTACCAAAAATTTAATTTTTGACATAAACTTATTTTAAACTTTTACCTAGATAGGTATAAACAAATTACTGGTATACATATAAAAGGTATTTAAATAGGTATCCCTGCTTAGCTGTGCAGCATAGACCTACCCTAAGCAGGAAGAGCCCGGGTAATGTCTCGGATGACAGCGCAAGCAATCGCCGTGTCGTGATATTACTATCGCTCCCGTGTAGCTACGTAAGAATTTCCTTGTAAGTTACGACGAATTTCCGTGCGACTAAGTACTATGGTTAGAGCCGCAATTCGTATGAGATATTAAATTATGTCATGTGTACGAATTATATAAAAAAACTTTAATATCTTACAACGCGTAGGTACCTAGCTTAAAACTGATACGTTGTCAGTTGTTTTGTGTGACAGTTCCACTATGAACTATGACTCTTATGACGCTGCATTTTAAAACAATGAAATCATTATTCACGGGTCTAACGCGATTTACCTTCGTTTCCTACATTTCGGTGCGGTTGCACCGGACATTCTCGCGGAAAGTCGCGGTGAAACGGAGTTTTTATAATGTGAATGGTAGACCTGAAAAATGCTCAAGACCCGTACATTTTTGTAACTGTAACTGTTTCCGGCACGTCACAAAACAAAACACTCCCACATCTGAAGATAGCACTAACAAAGAGCGAGAGATAAAATTACATATTATGACTGGCTACCCGCGCGGCTCCACGTATTACAAAGAACGCGATCGGAGCCTCGGGAAAAAAAACCTACGTCCATGCCGAAGATCTAGCGCGTAAAGCGGCAATTAAAGAAGAAAGAAAAAAAGAAATGAATTTATTGACAGCCAAAATAACACCACATCACAATTTAAGAGAGACACAGTACTTAATAATTAAAAACTTAAACTAAGATCATGTGTACAGGAAGACTGGTGGTGCTGCTATAGTGGCCGCAAGTGGACACCACTCAGCATATGTTCTGACATTAAATAATGCCACAGCGCTGGTCTTCCGTGGGGCCCAGGGCTGTAAGATAGTTCCGAACAGCAAAAAGTGGAAAACGTGGTACTACATATATTAATTCGTAAATTAATAAGATTATAACTAGTGACATAGTGAGTAGGATCACTTTCGTCGACCGCAAAAGTGTAAAGAACACGTTAATCGGCCACATTCGGCGATCGACGGCTGATGCCAACAAACTGACATTGGCGGACAGACTAGTGTAAGCATGACGTTTGTTGGCCTACGTAGTTTACAATGAATTCGGCGACCGAATTAGGTGAACGACGAAGTGTAATTGCCGCTTAAGCTATGTGTTATATGTATTGGTAAAATATATTTTTTTAATCTGAGAAGTTCCGGTGATTTCCCCTACATAACAACGTACAATATTAACTAACTCTTAATAATACAAGTAGGTACCTACCTTCATACGGAGGCGGGTAACATTTTAGAGCTTAAACGATTTGACACACAGAACAAATAAACCATCATGGTCTTCAGCCCAACCCAGGACTATATTTAATAATATAATTTGTTTCGTTAAGAGGTGTAATTTTGGAGCCTGTTTTAAATAGGTTCATCATCATCACCATATCAGCCGAAAGACGTCCACTGCTAGACATAGGTTTCCCCCAAAGAGTGCCAAAGTGACCGGTCCTGCGCCACCCTGCGCCACCCGCATCCAGTGGACTCCCGCGACCTTTACCAGGTCATCAGCAGTGATGTACAAAATGGTTTATGAAAGGTATTTAAATACAAAATTACTATATGAAATGCAAAATACCTACAAAACAGTTTTGCTTTAGTGTTTCCATTTTAAATACAAGTATTTAAAATATGTCGCATCTCTGGTCATCAGTCCACCTTGTAGGGGGCCGACCTTCCGGTACGTGGTCGCCACTCGAGAACCCTTCCGCCCCAACGGCCATCGGCTCTACGTGCAATGTGCCCAGCCCACATGAACATGACACATGTGTGAACATGGATAAGACGATGATCATGTCAAATGCTAACATAGTTTTAAGTTTATTTTGTTACTAACAGTATATGGATCACATGGTCTGAAATAAAACGATTGAATTGAATTGAATTGAAAAATGCCCATGTAGTGCCAACTCCCATTACACTTCGAGAAAGAGGTCAATCGTCGAATCCGACTCGGCTGGGCAGCGATTGGGAAGCTAATCTACATGAGCGCTGGAGGGAGTACCATAGGCCGGTCATCGCGGGATCGGGGTGACCCGGGATGGTCCAAAGGTTTCCATAGGTATTAGGTATAAAGGTATTATTAAATAAATAAATAATAAATATTATGGGACAATCTTACACAAATCAACCTAG
Source organism: Epinotia brunnichana (assembly GCA_963854355.1). NCBI lineage: Eukaryota > Metazoa > Arthropoda > Insecta > Lepidoptera > Tortricidae > Epinotia > Epinotia brunnichana. Next base: position 14,255,425 of record OY977942.1, read on the forward strand.
GCCCACGGTAAGCTCAGTAAGGCTTGTGTTGTGGGTACTAGGCGATGATATATATAATAGATAAATACATATAGATACTTATATACATATATAACATCCATAACTCAGGAACAAATATTCGTGATAAACACACAAATAAATGCCCTGACCGGGATTCGAACCCGGGACCTCCAGCTTCGTAGGCAGAGTCACTACCCACTGGGCTACGGAGGCCGTTAAATTATTGTTATTCAATATATATTATGTTTTAATTTAATTTAATTTAGTTGCAATTATTAATGATGTATATGGACTAGTATGTTTCCGGAATAAATAATTTCATTTCATTTCATTAATCTAATCTTTTCCTCCAATATGCCGCGGTGTCTCAAGACGAGTGTATTTGACACTGTGTGTGTGTTGCCGGTGCTTATGTCACTGAAACCTGGTCGCAATGGGCCTCATAAGAAGGCTCAGTCACCGAAAGGGCAATGGAGAGGGCTATGTTGGGAGTTTATCTGCGTGATCGCATCAAAAATGAGGCTATCCGCAGCAGAACCAAGGTAACCTCCCCCGAATCGCTTGAATAAGTAGGATCATGTAAAATAAAATCCGTCTAAGTGCGAGTTGGACTCGCGCACGAAGGGTTCCGTACCATTATCTATAAAAACGACAAAAAAATCATGTTTGTTATATGGGAGCCCCCCTTAAAAAAATACTTTATTTTGTTTTTAGTATTTGTTGTTATAGCGGCAACAGAAATACATAATCTGTGAAAATTTCAACTCTCTAGCTATCACGGTTCTTGAAATACAGCCTGGTGACAGACAGACGGACGGACGGACGGATGGACGGACAGCGAAGTCTTAGTAATAGAGTCCCGTTTTACTCTTTGAGTACGGAACCCTAAAAATCATGCCATTTCAATCAATTCCACACTACGACAACCATTACTAATAGTACAACGTATAGTTATAGACTTATAGTTGTACAATCTGTACCCGAAACTGGAATTCAAGACCAAAAAAACTACGACAATGTTGCCACTGCAATAAAATGATCGTACAATAGTATATCCCTTTTTTCTGAAAACACACGCTGATATAATTTATTTATTGGTAATTTTAATTCTATAATTTAAAGAAGTAATTTTATTTACCTATTTTAACATTAATACAAGACGCTTTAATAAAAACTTAAATCATCCGTAATTTTTGGTTGCAAAGCTGGTATTGCGCTTGTATCACTTCAGGTGTTAATAACATTTGGTACAACATATTAACTACATGTAAGTTATTAATAACCTATTTTTGCATCATCATCATCATATCAGCCGAAAGACGTCCACTGCTGGATATAGGCCTCTCCCAAAGAGTGCCACAATGGCCGGTCCTGCGCCACCCGCATCCAGCGGACTCCCGCGACCTTTACTTTATTTTTGCATACATTTAGCTAATTGCAGAATAATAGTGTGTAGCGTGCTTGATGGTTGTTATGGCCGGTATGACACCACAGATGTGATGATTGATTGGCTGAATGAAAAGAATGTCACATTTCCAGAAAATTTGACCAAAGAGAAATTGATGACAATTATCGCAAAGTAGAAGCCTGCTCACAACAAATATGCAGTGGATGAGGTAGCAGCGGCACATAATGTCAAAATATTAAGATTGCCTCCTTACCACTGCGAATTGAACTCAATTGATTTGGTATGGGCTCAGGTAAAAGGACATGTAGCCAGGAATAATAAAACATTTAAAATGGCAGAGGTCAAAGACCTATTTCATGAAGGCCTCCGGGAGGTGACACCGTAGAAGTGGCAGTCATGTATAAGTCATGTCATGAAAGTAGAGGACGAGTTGTGCAAACTGGACGGATTAATTACTGGAGTGGTGGAAAACTTTATTATACAAGGTGACCGACTCAAATTCCGAAGTTAGTGATTCTGACATTAGTGATGGTGAAGATGAAGATAAATAAAAACAATTCATTAAACATGGTTTTATTTAACTTTTCCACACTGTCTTAATAATATGGCACACTGTCGTGTGTGTTCATTGCTAATTCAACTTGTTTAAGTTCTTTACAATAAAATTTTGTCAATGTTAGTTGAGTTGAGTCGAAAATAAAGTTTGTTCCTTTTTTATTAATTCTTCATTCTAATTAAGTTCCTTTTTTTGAGGAAATCTTAATGAATGAATTATGCCAGCCAATACAAAGAAGCATATAATAAAAAGGTTGGCGAAACCTGAAATCTTAATTTGACAATGACATAAGTGACTTTGACAGATTTGACAGTGACGTATCTGTCGTAGATTTTTTGGTCTTGAATTCCAGTTTCGGGTATACTTATATTCCTACTGCAAACCTTAGGGTATCCTGTTATAAGACAATGATATCGGAACAAACATGTTTACGGCATGAAGTTGCCATTTCATTTTACAAAAGATCTATGAAAAGTCAGAACAATGTTTATCGGTTTTCGACGATTGAACAGTTATCTTTGTGCAATTCATTTCGAAATTAAGACAAGTAACAGTGTTTGTATTTTCATATTTTCTCTTTTTATTTGGAAATAAAATGTTGCCTAAATATCCAACCGCACCGTAGTGATTATAGTCTGTAGGTATTTTACTCAACATCATATCAGATGTTTATCTAAATCGCTTACACATAGATGATTTAAGAAGATAAAATGGTACCTACGAAAAATTACGTATTACATTTTCAATGTTTTGTATAAAATGTTTGTGAACCTATAGTTAGTTATCCAATATATTCTATATATATTATATATAATATTCTCGGCGCGTTTACTATGGAGTAAGTCATTCATTTGCAATTCATCATCATCATCATCATTTTCAGCCTGTAATCGCCCACTGCTGAGCATAAGCCTCTCTTCGCGTACGCCACTTATCCCGGTCCCGTGCTATAGTCTCATCCAGAAATGACCCGCGGTCTTTTTTATGTCATCAACCCATCGAGCTGGTGGACGACCAACGCTTCTTTTTCCTGCAATTGGCCACCAATCCGTTAACGTTTTGGTCCACCTAAATTGCAATTATCTCCACAAAATGTGCGTTTAAGTTTATACTTGTTATACAAAATATCATTTCTAATTTAATATTTTTTAACTGTTGTTATTTTATCAAAAAAAAAATAAACAAATTTTTCGTCATTTTAACGTGAGATACAATCGTTTTTCGATTGAGTGCAGTTTATTTGAAATTGAAGTCCCAAGCAAGTTCCCCATTGTCGGTGGTTCTTATTACATGGCCATCCCATCTCCATTTCAACCTACATACATGCTAGTTCAGCGGCATCTGTGACTTATGTTAATTTTCTGATTTCACAATTCCTCTTTCTGTCACTCTGTCTGATATTCAGCATGCTTATCTCGGTCGCCCTTTGAAATACATTTATCTTCTGGATCAATGATGTAATATAGAATATTCGTAGATAATGTTATAAGCGGTTCAAAAGTGGCACACAAAATTTTGGTCAAGTCACACAGCTTGCCATAGTTTTGCGTCGTCAATGGAAACGAATGCTGTCAGAATTTGGTGGCCATTTTAAACACGGAATTTCGTATAGACAACATATCTACCTATTTTTATATTACATCATTGATGTATATTTGAAGTTTAAAGGAAATTATAGGATTGACACGGATAATAATTGGAGCAGTATGTTCTCAAATCATGTCATTCGAATTAGTTCAAGAAATAATAATAGGTAGTACCTATGTATTGAGAAATAATAAACCCGGCCAAACTTCTCATTTAATAACTAAGCATCGGGAAAATGAGATAGCCTCTAATAAACTAATTCATCTTCTTTATAACGCCATCTAAAAATGTTAAGAAAAGCGTCAAGTCAAGATCAACAATTATTTTTACTTGTCCTTCTGATTTATACATTGCCAACTAATTTACTAACTCAGCCACGGAATTTGTAACTCATCACCATTTTACGGTTTACAGCATCAATACAAGCTCCTCAAAAATTATGTATTTAAGCTTCAATTATATTTATAACTTAACATCTAAAATAATACTTCATATTCTTTTATGGTGTAAATAGCCACAGTACGATTAATACTAATTATTAAAAAAAAGACCAGTTATGAAACAATATATTTTGTTTCCATTTTCATAACTACCTACTTGGACTAAGTGGCAAAACCGACTCGGATCGCGGATAGATTAGAAGACGCTCCCGCTTTCGTCTTCGAGGTTATTTTTATTATAAAAGAGCAGAAACATTTGTTATATATTTTTGCAATCAAGTTTTTCCGCTTTTTTATAAAGAAGAATAACCTCAAAGAACTAACCTATCCCCGATCCGAGTCGGTTTTGCCACCAAGTCCAAGTAGGTAGTTGTGAAAATGGAAACAAAATGTCTTGTTTCATAACTGGTCTTTTTTTTTAATAATTAGTATTAATGATTGTATTTCAATACACAAATTGATTTTTATAAATAAAGTGTTTCATTTTGTCTGTCCTCAATAGTTCATATGTAATAATAGTGGCTTTAATATATTATTTGATGAAAACTTTAGGTAATAATAGTGGCTTTAATATACAATTTGATGAGAATTCTAGGTAAATTTAACGATCGATTAATGTAGGACGACTAACATTTTAACCATACTAAATTATTAAATTAGAAGCAATTTTTTTTATTAGGAGCTAAGTAATAGAATTAATATTTTGGTGTCATATATTAATATTTTAGAAGTTTGCTATATGAATGCATGCCACAAATTTAGATGCTAAAAAATAACCACCATGCTAAGTTATATTTACAGTGGCTTACATAGAAGATAACTAGTGGCTGAGATACTATTATTCAGACGCGCGTTGGTTGTGGCCCACTTAGTAATTTAGAAGGTAACTTATATTTTCTGAGGCGAATAATGCTATTAAAAAGAAGCTCGTTTAAATACTACCTGTGTGTATTTGTAGGTAACATGATTTGAGGTAAAGCCTACATGTGTAAACAAATTTTGTATTGAGACACTAACGCTAATGAAATTTATCAATTTCAAATTAAATCATAATTGAAAAATTTTATGCTCCGAGCCGGTTTTTAACCGGCGACCACAGGCATAAATGGCCCGTCGCTAATAACCAACTGAGCTATCGGAACAATATGTCTCGATCACTAAATCAATTCGTTCTTACAACGCTTTAGCGACGCGTGTAGCGAGTAGCGACATCTACCTAGAAGACTTAGGCTTCTTAACGGCACCAACGTCTTAAATTAAGTATATTGAAATAAGTTTTTGTCAAAAATTTCATTTTTACTGCCGACTGTACTTTTCTGCATACCATCATAAAGTACTCATTGAAACAATTCTAACGAGCCCAAACTCGATTGGGTTGTGTCGTTCTCTCTCCTCCAGCTCGTTCTCAGCTCCAGGATCAGATCAGTTCCAAGTCATCATCATATTGCATTTTCATGCGATATACATATGCTTGCAAAATTTCAGCTCAATTGGATAACGGGAAGTGACTGAAAAATGGATTGCAAATTTTGACGGACAACTTACATACTTACATATTTACATACATACGAACAGTGAAAGTTAATATAAAGCTTGTAAAAATCATCCGTAACGATGCGTTAGGTACCCCAAACTAAATTTATTTTGTATCAAGCAGTAACGCTGCTAACGAAATGTATAAATTTAATTTTAAGGAAAAATTTATAAATTTCGGCTGTAACCATAAATTTTTATTATTTTTCCTTTAATTTGAAATTTTACGCCTAGGTAGGTGAAAAGGACTTCTGATGGACTGTATAGCTGGAGTGATTATTTATATAGGAAAAATATTAAAACCAAGCCGACTCAATCTGTTTTCGACAGCAATATATTGACAACTGATAAAACAAAATAAAACATTCCAAAAGTATAAAAATAATAGACAAAAAAAGGTACAAAATAGGTTGCATCCGCAACATCCCACCCCCTAGTGTGCGAAAGCACACGAAGCTAGCCGGGCCAGCCAATAAGGAGCCCTACGCGTCTAGCCTGACCAACTTTTTGGAGGGCCGACGAGGATGGCCTCCCTGTGTGGCTACGTCCACCACCCTGACTACGCCATCTCGGCCAGGGAAGGTTGCAGTGATGCGGCCTCTTGGCCAAGTTCCTCTTGGAAGATTTTCATCCACGATGAGTACCAGGTCACCGATGTTTAAGTCGCGTTCCCTGTTTTCGCCTGTCTGTCGTGGTTGCATTGTAGGTAGGATCTCTTTCACCCAACGGTTCCAAAAATGGTCGGCTAACCTCAAGGCCTTCCTCCAGTCTGCTCTACGAAGAAGGTCTCGGTCGTCAAGGGTTGCGGGTAGGACTTGATTCGAGGATGTGCCAATTAGAAAGTGGAAAGGTGTCAGAGTCTCCTGGTCATCCTGACTCACAGAAACGTGACTTAGGGGCCGGGAGTTGACGATGGCCTCAGCTTCCAGCAGGAGGGTCACGAGTACTTCTGTGTTAGGTGCCCTTTCGCGTAGGGTGGCGTTCAGTGCAACTTTGACGGTGCGAACTAGCCGTTCCCAGCATCCACCAAAGAAAGGAGCAGCGGGAGGAATAAAGCTCCAATTGATTCCTCGGCTGGCAGCAAAATTGTTGACATCTGTCTGATAAAACTCCCGTAATATACGGTCAGCACCGACAAAACAAGTTCCGTTGTCAGAGAATATTGTTTCGGGAGCACCTCTCCTTGAAATAAATCGACGCAAGCTCATTATCGCTGAATCAGCCGTCAGGGTGTGCACAAGTTCCAAATGGACGGCTCTGGAAGTCAAGCAGGTAAATAGGGCTACGTATCGTTTTTCCTGTTTGCGTCCGATTGTGGAGTTAATTGGGCCAAAATAATCAAGTCCAGTGAAATTAAATGGGCGGCGATGGTGGGCAAGCCGCTGCGGAGGAAGGTTTCCAGTCATTGGATTCATCGGTTTTGACTTCCTGATCCGACAATACAAACATTTGCTGGCGACGCTTCGTATGGTGCTGCGCAAGGGAAGAAGCCAGTATCTCTGTCTCAACTCATTGACGACCATCTCATTATTCGCATGTCCAGCCTTGCGATGGTAAAAGAGAACCAAAAGGCGCACGACTGGGTGATGACCATCTAACAGTATGGGCGATTTGACTTCGGTACCGACGTCTTCTACAGCCTCAATTCTGCCAACCAAACGTAGCAAATTGTCCGTTCCCATCTTGGGTGATAACTTTGCTAAGCGACTGCTCTTGGGCAATAACTCTCCTCGTTCAATCCGCAGAATTTCTTCTCCAAATATCTCGGACTGTACTTTCTGCAGGACGTGCCTTTCTGCGGCTTGCATCAATTCCGCTGTCAGAGGTAATAAAGTGGTGGACGTAGGCGCGTTTGTACGTTGACGAACCCTAAAATCGGTGCTAGGATCAGTGTGATCAATGTGTCTAACGCGGTCCAAAAGTGAGCGAAATTTAGAAACCGCCTGCAAAACGCGAGCAGTGGCGCGCAGTAAGCGCAACCAGTCACTAAAACGACTGAAATCCGCGGTGATAACCAGATGCCCAACCACAAGTCTAGGAGTTTGCTTAAACTCTTCATGAACTGGAGGCTGGCCAGCTGGTTCCACAGGCCAATTTTCCGGAGAAGCCAGAAGAAATGAGGGGCCGGTGAACCATCGGTGGTTAGGGTTAATATGGAGAGGTTTGATTCGCGTGGCATCGTCCGCGACGTTCAAGTCAGTTGGGACCCATCTCCAGTCTTGAACGCATGAATTTTCAGTTATTTCGCCGATCCGATGGGCCACAAAGGGCTTGAACGTTCGTGCGTCACTTCTTAGCCAGCTAAGGACAGTTCTCGAATCTGTCCAAAAAAACGTTCGAATAGGCTTTTTCTTGTGAAATTCCTTGATGGTCATAGCAAGGCGTGAAGCTATTAAAGCACCCTGCAATTCTAGGCGTGGAATTGAAGTGGGCTTCAATGGCGATACTCTTGCTTTACTGGATATGAGAGCAAGCTTGACTGTACCGTCTGCGTACAAAAAACGCCAATAAGCGACAGTCGCATAGGCAAGCTCGCTCGCATCCGCAAAAATGTGTAGCTCCCTGTGCAGAGGCTCGCCGTTTACCTTAGCGTACCAACGTGGAATTCTAATATTAGATATATCTGACAGTTCTTTAAACCATTCGTTCCACCTTAACACCTGTGAAGGTGGGAAAACCGTGTCCCAGTCAATGTTGGATCTCCATGCCTCCTGAAGGAGTATACGGCCCTTGACCACTATAGGGCCAAGCAATCCTAGTGGGTCGTACACTTTCATGAGGTGGGACAAAACTTTACGCTTAGTAAAAACACCATGTAACTTGAGCCCTTCTAAACCAGTCCTAAAACCAATGGTATCCGATATGGGATCCCAAGAGACACCTAAGGCTCTGACGTTAGTTGATTCACTACCAAGAGACACTTCAGTAGGCTGTGCAGCGCGCAATTCAGTTGGAACAAGACGTAACGCTTCCTGGCTGTTAGAAATCCAACTACACATTTCAAAACAGGCGTTACGGTGGATAGTCACCACATCGGATGCCAGCTGCGCAGCTTCAGTTACCTCATCAAGACTGTCCAAAAAATCATCCATATAGGAACTGTGAATGCTTGCATTGGCTGCTTTGGGATACAAATCCTGATGTGACATTGCATTTTTATTTTTGATATACAGTGCAGTAAATGGACTGGATGACGCCCCGAAAACAACAGCTGTCATTCGATACTCTTTTATGGGAGTTGTGTTCTTTGACCTAACGTCGCGCCATAAAAAGCGTAATGCGTCCCTATCTTGATCACGGATCCGTATTTGGGGAAACATCTCCTTAAAATCGGCTGTCATTGCGACAGCGCCCTCTCTAAAACGCCAAAGTATGCCTAATAAGTTTTCTAAGAGATCTGGTCCTTGAAGAAGCAACGAATTTAAGGAAACGCCTTGATTCATTGCGGCTGCATCGTGGACGACACGGAGTTTACGCTTTTGTGGGTGATAAACCCCAAAATGAGGCAAATACCACCTTATTTCGGTATTGGTTTCACTTTGAGTTGTATCAGAAGATTCAGAAGTCGTTTTTAAGTTTATTTTATCCATGTCTGTGGTTGACATGTAGTCATGACATTTTGGTTGCACTTTATTCGGACTGACTGTACCATATTGAATGTAACCTGACGAATTGTTATTTTTATTTGGACATTCCACTAAATTGTGTTTACTGTTGACAACATTGGTACCGTTCCTATTACTGACATAATGACCATAATAAGTGACAGGATCACATTCTTCAGCATAAGACGGGAGAAGGACCAAATGAAAAGGACTTCTGATGGACTGTATAGCTGGAGTGATTATTTATATAGGAAAAATATTAAAACCAAGCCGACTCAATCTGTTTTCGACAGCAATATATTGACAACTGATAAAACAAAATAAAACATTCCAAAAGTATAAAAATAATAGACAAAAAAAGGTACAAAATAGGTTGCATCCGCAACAGTAGGTATCTAATAAATAATATTAATAAAAACTAAATATTTGCGGACGATCTTACACCAATCGATCTAGTCCCAAACTAAGACTAACGACAATAAACATATACTCGTATAAACCAATATTAAAAACATAGAAAACATCTATGACTCTGGAACAAATATTCGTGCTCAGCACACAAATAAATGCCCTTACCGGGATTCAAAACCAAGACCTTTAGCTTCGTAGGCAGGGTCACTACTCACTACCTACTAGGCTATTAAAGCAGTAGTCAAATGGATTTATAATATGGGCCATTGATACAACAATTAGAAGTCGAACTAAAACATTTTCTTGCATTGTGTCAGTGAAACGACTGGTATGAAATCAGTCTCCTATAAATTACAGGAGAAAGGAATGAGATAATAATATATGCGACGAAAATACATTTTCCGAAAATCGTAGGGAAATAGTCCCATTACAGTGGTAAAAAGTGCTGTTACAACTTTCCCCGAAACATCAGAATTACGAAGGGGTCTCCATTGTCACACATAAGGACTTGAATATTAAACCTCAGGACAGGTGTACTACTATGCTAACGCTGGGGGTCCATCTTAATCGATATTTTGCATTCCGCTATCATCAATGTGTAGCGCGCACCGCGCACTCGTTCTGACTCTTTAGCTCGAAGTGCGTGCAAGCGAGCGCGCAACAATTGATATCATATTTGAAACGCCAAATGACGAGTCACGTGAACCTCCTGGTAAATTCTGTCGACAGGGTTAGGAATATGAAAAAACCCAGTAAAAATGTGCAGCCATATTTTTTAATAAAAAGTTTCGGCAAGAACGCTAAAGCTAAAAGTTGTCCGTATTTGGCCATTGAGAAAATGTGTCAGTATATTCTGAAGTTTAGATTGTACTTTATGGAAAGAGTAACATAATAAAATAGCAAATGAAAGGTTCATTTGGTATTTGGTGAAAATTGTAAATTCGATTTTTAGAAGACAGAGACACTTTTAGCCATTCAGTATGTGTAACTACTGACACAATAGTTTCGTTTTGTTGACTACAGCATTCTAAATTAATCTTAATCTATATTTTGGTTCCTCAAGTTTACAAATGTGCAGCCTACCTAAGGCTCGGCATAAGTGCAGGGTCGGTATGGTATCAGTAAGCTGTCACATACATGTCAGTCTAGTAACTGGTTAGAGCCCCATGACCATGACATTTGGGCGCTAAACTAGTTCGGGGATTTTACGCGACTTTGCCACTTCGCTCACGCTATCATTTGTCTTACGTTCTTTCTCGCTGCACTGTGCTAGGCGACCAAATAGTCTTGGTCCAGCGCTACAGCAATTAGTTAGGACACAGTATGCCATATATGGGAATGAGAATACAAACGTATTGTATTGTTATATATGCAAGATAAACATGATACAGTGTAAAATGTGGTGCAAGATAAACATGATATAGTTTTATTCGCAGACAACAAGGTAGACAGGAAAGAGAAAAGCCTCAATAGTATTAATGATGCGCTCATCACTGTTGTTAAATGGTTTACAGCAAATAATTTACTGCTAGCAGGTAAACAATACCAAGATCAAATTAAAGGGCGATGGACTGGAATTTAAAGATAGAACAATGTTTTTAAGTATCACCTTGGACTCAAAACTACAATGGCATGCGCATATCGACGCCCTAGCCGGAAAACTTAGTTCTGCAACCTATGCAGTAAGGCGTATAAGACAGTTAGCAAACGTTGAGAAAGCCAGGCTGGTGTACTACAGTTACTTCCACAGTGTTATGTCCTACGGAATCCTGTTGTGGGGAAAAGCGGCTGACATCCAGACCATATTCGTGCTACAGAAACGAGCTGTACGCATCTACGGACTAAAAGCCCGAGATTCTCTATTTAAAGACAAGTTTTCTTACAACGCATTATGAATTTGTTTCTTCTTCTTAATATTCTACGTATTTTAAGTTAGGTAGTTTAGGTACTATCAATGTAATAACCTTATTTTTGAAAATAATTACTGACTGTTGAGTTTGTCTTGAACCTTTCTCCTTGACTATTTAACTTTTTCCGAAATGCTGGTAGAATTTGACTTGTAAAACTTCTATCGCGGCCTACTTGCAGAATAAATAGTACATTATTGTAGAAGCTAGAAAGTAAGCAAAAGTACGAGTCCAGCTATTGCACTTTCGGCCGAGGCTTAACACGGTGCTTTTCACATCTACTGCGAGGAAATTGCAAATCATTATAATTTTAAATCAAAATTAAGTACCTAATTAAAGATCATAATACTAAACAAAAAACAAAAGAGCGCGGGGAGGGGGCCTGAGAATGTTCGAATCGCTGTTGAAACTGTTCTCATGAGAAGGATACGGTTAGTCTATCTCGCCGTGACAGCGCGCGCCGAATTGTGCTAACCGTACTGCCGTATTTCAAATTTGCTGTAATGGCGAAAATAGTAAAAAATATACAAGAATATGACTTTTTTTCTTTTAATATTATTTTTCAAGGTGCAGATAAATTTTATTTTATTTTTAAATAGTTTAAATACGTTTATTTAATCCATCAATAGCTCTCTTACGTCATTTAACTCTCGTATTTTTATGGCGTATATTATCGTCACTAATGAAGTCAACCTTCTTTACTGCAGTTACTATTCCGTGCTATAATAATAAACCAAACAATATACATATGTACATAAATTTGGACACGTCAACAGTTGGAATGAATGTTGCATACTCGCTATAAAAATATTCCGAGCATTTAAGCTATTATCTACGTCAAGACACGTTAAGTTTTACAACCCTTTTTGCCTGAGCACGGGTTTCAGCTTAGGTAGACGGAGTGGGATCATATTAAAGTCTAGACAAACTGCGCAAGATAGACATTTGCATTTTTTAGCACTTTGCTAAAGCAAAGTTCCCTTTTGGTTAAGTGCAACTAATTCTCGATTAATCCAGGGAGTTAAAGGTTAAATTATACATTTTTCTTATATTTCGATATAAAATTTAGGAATTCATTGTGTGAAAGAATTTATCAATTTTGTTTTTGCAGGAATAAAACTTTATTTTATTGGGCATTATGACTTAGAGCCTACTTAGTATAGTTGCGCCTTATGTAATGGAATGATGTAGTTATATTCAAACCCACATATTTATCAGTCAATAGTTAAGAGGGTATCCTAGCAGCATTTTTCCATACAAACGTATTCCCCTATTTCCTTCCTGGTTTATCCCTCTAGAGGACTCGTTTTTTTTTTAAATCTAAGTGTACTGTATGTAAGCCCCTGTCATTTACTTTTTCCCAAAAAATTAATTACCAAAACAGATACGAATTTTCGAAAACCTAAAAAATGCCCCATTTTTACTGTCATATTCAGAAGACTACCAGACAAATATGAAAAGTTTTTAATAATAGAAACATAGATCTACTCTTCCTCTAAATTTCAACACCAAACATAATTGAATCGGCGCAGGTTTGGCGGAGAAAACAGGGGAATACAAAGCATAGATCTTGTCAAGATTTTGTAGTGAAAATCGGTCTGAGCTGCGGTTGTCCCTATCACGCATCGCACGCGGTCGCTTGGGCGCAACGCGACGGCAATAGTTTGTACAAATACCTATTTCTCAATTTTGTCGCAGACCGACAACGCTCTTAAACTTATGAAGTTTTCACTTGTGCAGCAGAAATTGTAGTGTAAGTAATAGGTAATCCGAAATAAGTTGGGCATTCCCTGTGAGACCGAAACATGTAGTAATTTGGAAGAACAATATAACTACGTGAGCTTGACCTGTAGTTAGTTAAATTATTATTCCAGAATAGCGAAACTGGGCCTTATGGTGTCGATCTGTCCTTTTCAATTAGCGTGATTTGTAATTTTAGTCGGGCATGTGCTTAGTAAGTTGGTAAGTTTAAGCGAAGGGTTTCATAAATCAATATATAACGTCGCCGTTTCGAAACAATTACTTATAGTATGTTTGTGTCGCAAAATTCTTGAAATATTTTTATGAGGATGATCGTGCCCGATTCAAGATGATAAGAGGTGACATCCCCCATAGCTAGTTAAAAGGGATATACCCACTTTCACCATGAATTTATCACATAGATATGAAAAGAAAGCTACAAGAATGTTTTTTTTCTGTTAAAGTAGGCTAATTTAATAGCGGCCCAGTAGGAGGAAACACGCCTCTGCATTATCTGTCGCAATAGGCAATAGGCATGATGCCTGATGTCAAAATTGATGACGTAGTGTTGCTAAATGGATAGTAAACCATCAAGTTATTGTAATAAAGTATAAACTATAAAATATAATTAAAATCATAAAAAGATTTTGACCTTGAAAGTTTAGAAAAAATACCTATGCATTTTTTTTATTGTCCAATAGTAAATTTAATATACCAATTATATATCTACCTACCAGTAGAATTCTTACACTTTTATAGAAACGCAGTATTTCGCGAGCGAAACAGCAATTTACTTGATTTTCCACACCACGGTTAGTAGGTAACTACAAATAACAGGTGTGACGTCATACCTGTGTGTCAATTAAACGAGGTCAATTTTTGTTAATTTTTTTGGGTATTTATGTTCTTTAATTGTAGTTTCTCCCATACAAAAATTTGTTCCTCTCCAAAAACTGGTACGAGTGGCATCGTAAAAAAATCTTAGTCATCATCCCTATTGTCGTTTTTGTAACTAACATTTGCAAAATATAACCGACTTGGAACAAGCTTAATCTCGAACAAGCGTAAAGGCGATACGTTTCTTCATTTACATGCGGCGAGTCCCTCGCGGGACCAGCACTGCACGGCCCACGATTCCAACATAACTCGAGAATACCATTCTTTTTATTTTCCCACTCGTGTTTGCATTTTACATTCGGTCGGATGCCGTGCTGTCTGTAACAAGATTTTGTGGTTATGCGTAATGTTGCGAGGCATTATCCTGGAAGCTTTTGTATTTCTTAGTTGTATGCTGGGGGTGTAAAGAAAATTATTCTTGAGCCGTTATAACTGAGATGCGCGTTGTTGAATAAACGTTGATGTTGGAAAATGCTGTCGCTGAAGTGTGACTTAGGCTAAATAAAAAAAGCGGCCAAGTGCGAGTCGGACTCGCACATGAAGGGTTCCGATAAATAAATTGCAGTTTACGATTTATGACGTAATAAAAAAAAACTACTTACCAGATCTCGTTCAAACCAATTTTCGGTGGAAGTTTGCATGGTAATGTACATCATATATTTTTTTGAGTTTTATCATTCTCTTATTTTAGAAGTTACAGGGGGGGACACACATTTTACCACTTTGGAAGTGTCTCTCGCGTAAACAGTTTAGAAAAAAATGATCTTAGAAACCTATCATTTTTGAAGACCTATCCAATGATACCCCATACGTATTGGGTTTGATGAAAAAAAATTTTTTGAGTTTCAGTTTTGTGTATGGGGACCCCTAAAACTTAATGTTTTTTTTCGATTTTTGTGTAAAAATCTTAATGCAATTCACAAAATACATCTACATACCAAGTTTCAACAGTATAGCTCTTATGGTTTCGGAAAAAAATGGCTGTGACATACGGACGGACAGACAGACAGACAGACGGACGGACATGACGAATCTATAAGGGTTCCGTTTTTTGCCATTAGGCTACGGAACCCTAATAAAAGGGGTCTTTAAAAAAAGGGGTCGTCCCTGGAATATCTCTTTTTCACATTATAGTAGTTTTTCATATTATGTTATAACCTTTTGACAATCTGAGAACAATTATATTGCCAGTTTTTTTTTTTTTTACTTTATTTACTTCTTCAATGTGAAAAGAATATCATATTAGAACGTAGGTTTGAATCTATTTATATGGTCGTTAGATACCTAAAGTTGGTTAGATCCAACGCCAAAATCAAATTAGCGCTTTAAATACAAGTCTCATTAATTAAAATTATATTTCCAATAACGGCTTTCAGCGGTTTGCGACGACCAAAGCTTTTACGGAAAGGTTTAAAGCATTCCGTGTTTTAACCATTGTATTAATATCCAGTAAATTTATTATTGCAAAACTCGAGCCAACAATACTGCACCAGAAAGTGATCCATATTTGCATTTAATGATGATACTTGTGAATTATTTCAGTGCCTCCAGGGAAAAAGGGCATAAATAAATAATGCTGACACGCTTTGTTTTTCATTGCACCATTGCGATGGACGTGTTGAAATAATAAACTAAGTATGTGAAAACAGCAATTTGAATCAAAAGTTGGCAGACTGCTAGATAAATATTCAGAAAACATAGATATACAGGGTGTCCGGTAATTAATGGTCAATCTTCTAACCACGAATAGGGCACCTGGGACTGGTCCAGAAAATCGACTATGAGGTTTAGAAAAAGTCCCCTTTTTTCGAGATATTCGCAGAATTCGCACTTTTCGAAGAGCGAATTGTACCAAAACAAGGTGTTCAAAAGTGAACATTATTAGCAACATCTTTAATTGTAAATATGTAAATGGCATGTGTTATACCATTTTAAAATCAGTATTAGATAAACAATTTTTCAGGAAGTTGGCCACTCTGGTCTTCATACATTTTTTTTTTCACCACAAGCAATCAATCTTGTAGAACATTTTAATGAAAAATGTGATTGTATTATTTAAGACCTAACTAAACGGAAATCGGTCTGGCCACCCTATTTATAACACTGTTAGAGAATATTTCCGAGAATTATTAACGTCCAGGTCATTCAAGTGAAATAAGGTGCAAATAGTGATTGTGGTGAAAAATAATGTATGAAGACCAGAGTGGCCAACTACCTGAAAAATTGTTTATCGAAATACTGATTCTAAAATGGTATAACACATTTATATATTTACAAATAAAGATGTTGCTATTAAAGTTCATTTTTGAACACCTTGTTTTGGTACAATTCGCTCTCCGAAAAGTGCGAAACCTGGGGACCTTTACTAAACCTTAAAAAAGATTTTCTAGACTGGTCTAAGGTGCCCTAGACGTGGTTAGAAGGTTGACCATTAATTACCGGACACCCTGTATAACAGAACATGATATTTATTCTGATACAGTTATAACCACAGCATCATTATTTTTTTCATTAAGCCTTTAAATATGCAGGCAATTGAAAAGGTTACGGGCGTAATAGGATTTATTTCTATATAAGAAGAGTACTCTCATTGCTTGCTTAGAAAATTAACAGGTACTACCTATCATAAGTTTTTATTTTCCTAAAAGCGAAAAAAAAACGTTTTTTTGCTTGGGGCAGTAGCAGGATTTAATAAAGATAATATGATGTTTTTTTGTTATTTGTATTCAAGTGAAAATTTGCGCGAAGTCAGTGAATACTCCAGGAAAAAAGTTTTTGGAAAACATAACGAAAATTTGCGTTTTTTTTAAATTATATGATACAGAGAACTAAGATATTGGAAAAATAAATCATCATCGTCTGAAACCCTATACAGGACACTCTAAATTAACACGAAACCAAAACATTTAATAAAATAATTTGTTTTATTAAATAGCGGTTTTGTTGTTTATTTTATTAAAGATAAATTCAAGAATCCTACAAAATTTCCACCCGCAAATAATTATACAAATTTAAATCGGGCATTGACTTTTGTCGATGAGAGATTGTCTTTTTTTGTATGATTTATCTTGCATATTAACCAAATATAAATTAACTAAAATAAATAATAAAACATTTATTAATATATTTTCCAACTTTCAGGAGCTAATCGAGTTGTTATTTTTTGATTTCTGATATTTTGTTGGATTTTGTAGGTACCTACCTACACAAAGAAAAACAGTTATTACAAATCATTTCCAAAGTATTTTTTCCATACCTACTAGTTGACAATAAGATTACTAAAGTAGAAAACCAATACTGTTATAAAAATAATCGTATTTTGACATTATGTACATATAAAAAGAAACTAAAATCATCTCTCAAACTATAACATTGCCTCACATATACTAATATAACAACGTGCATAATGCTCTTTTGAAGTCCGTTAAAAAGCCAATAGCGAAAAAGATACTAACTAACTAGTATTTACACTCAGGAAAGATAAGAACATAATATAAAGCGTTCACTTTGTTGAGATAAATTATAGTAGACAGAAGCGCGCGGGATCTTCTATTGTGGTAAAGGATTTAGTTCAACTCGAGACGAAGCCACGAGGACCAGCAGTCGATCGGCTTAGCAAAATTAATACCAGCTTGGAAAACTTTAACAGGTGACATTTAACCTGACTAACCCATTCATGGCTAATGACTAGAGACCGGAATTTTGTGGCATTTTTGAGCTGTCAGATACCAGCACTGGCCTTCTAGGTTAGCACCATGCTGAGTCGGGGCCTTTTCGTGGACCATGTATTTTTAACGTTCTGTGTTTTGTTTTTTACACCCATTGTTTTGTCCACGAATAAATGTTTTCTTTCTTTCTTTCTTTCTTTCTTTCATAGTGACTTCTCATTTCTCGATGGTAGTATACGTGCATAATTTCAAAATAGATATGTCTCCCAATAATTGATGAATCATCTATCATCTTCCTAACGCTTTTATCGGTTGCATCCGAATTCAATGAAAAACCATTCAATGAAAAAATATTCGTAAAGATATTAAGATTTTATTATCGCTATGACAGCTCAAAAATGCCACCATGATTCCGAACTCTGCTAATGACTTACACATGACATGAGTCATGCGTGCGATTTCCGCTGCAGAACGAAAAAATGCTGCTTCACGCTACGGCGTAGCATTCGTAGCGTTGTGAAGCCTTGAATGGGTTATGAACTTATGATGCGCCGGCAATAGATACGAGTATATTTAGGACTGCCGAGAAGGGGCTTTTAACTCGATTTCAACCCAGTAGGAAATGATTATGTGATTAGCGTAGCCAGCATTTTAGCTTCACTGATGTCAATACAGGTATACAGCACGCATACAAAATCTCATTTTATTGAGACTTATCTCCACTTATAATAAATCTCTAAATTAAAAAAAGAATCAGCCAGTTTGAAACTAAGCTTTGCGCGGTTCGAATGTTCTCAGCATCCCATGAACGGAAAAATATGAAACATTTTATATAGGTACATTATTATTCTAGCTGCAACTTAGGATAGCTTTTATCCGACTGCGACAATTAATTAATTTTCCGAAATATACGACTTCATTTAATTTTTCATTTATTTTTATTGAAATCAAACGCTGCTCCAACTGTCAGCTATAAGAACCGTCAAATTTTCGTCAAAATGGCGGAATTGCTTTGCCTTTCACTTATTAATAATTTAAATCCCGTCTACGATAGACCTTTACAAGACAAATGCTAAAATATAAACCATAAAAAAATATTCGATTCTGATATGAGAACTTATATGCGCAAATGTCGTTTTATGTCGTAATTTCAATAAATGAAATCAACAAATTTGAACAATATAATTAACACGAATTTGTTTTTTTTGAATGACAATGGCACGCGCTCGGCGCATTCAGCCAAAGTACCTGCGGCGCTACCACGAAAACCGATACTCAATGTTCATATATTTGCATCCCTGTCACTCGAGTATGGTTAGTGCGATAGAGATAGAGATACCCGAATATTTTCGAATTCCGAAGTTCGTGGTTATAGCTCAGGAATCGAAAATATGGTAAATAATCATAATGTATTTTCTCGAAAAAGAATTTAAAATAAATATAGTCAAATGGAGAAAAAAACAAAGCAAGAGGTTATATAGGTAATGATTAAGTTATAAGAGTCCAAAGTTTTAAGAGGGGGTATGTTCTGTCCCTTTTCCGCAAAACGCACCTTCATATGAAACGATTGTTTTTTACTATGACGCTCGAGTATATTGACGTCACAGTCCCTCATCGTTTTCTCACTCTAACAAGCGACATTAAAACGGATGTAGCTTCATAATTTTTTGAGATATTTGAATGGGAGTTTCATTATCTTCTATCTATTTATACATAATAAATGCCTATGTCCTGACTGACTTATTCACTCACTCACCCACTCACTCACTCATCAACGCACAGCCGAAACTACTAATCTTAGAGAGTTGATTTTTACACAGTATGTTGCTTTTATAACGTGGGCTAGGGATAAAAAGGGATTTTTGAAAATTCTACCCCTAAGGGGGTAAAATGGGGGTGCAAAGTTTGTATGGGAGAACCTTTTTTTTTTGAGCTATAGAATTAAACTTTGTAGAAAAATTAGTTATTAGAATACAAATGAAACACTTTCAGCGTTTTGGAAAATTCCACCCCTACGGGGGTAAAATAGGGGTGCAAGGTTTGTATGGGGGAAACATTTTTTTTTTTAAATAGAGACTTAAAACTTTGTAGAAAGATCAGTCAATAGAATACAAATAAAGGACTTTCAGGGTTTTAGAAAATTCTACCCCTAAAGGGGTAAAATAGAGTGCAAAGTTTGTATGGGAAAAACTACTTTTTTTTAAATAGAGACTTAAAACTTTGTAGAGAAATTATTCATTAGAATACAAATAAAGTACCTAGATTCAGTGTTTTAAAAAAATCTACCCCTAAGGGGGTAAAATAGGGGTGCAAATTTTGTATGAGGGAAACAATATTTTTTTTAAATAGAGACTTAAAACTTTGTAGAAAGATTAGTCATCAGAATACAAATTAAGTACTTTCAGCGTTTTAGAAAATTCTACCCCTAAAAATAGGGGGCTAAAATAGGGGTGCAAAGTTTGTATGTGGGAAACTATTTTTTTTAGCTAGAGTCCTAAAACTTTGTAGAAAGATTATTTAAATACAAAGAAAGTACTTTCAGCGTTTTGGAAAATTTCACCCCTAAGGGGGTAAAATAGGGTGCAAAGTTTGTATGGGAAAAACATATTTTTTTTTATAGAGACTTAAAATTTTGACGAAAAATTACTTATTAGAACATGAAAAATACTACATTCGGCGTTTTACAAAAATCATTCCCTAAGGGGGTTAAAAAAGGGTGCAAGGTTTGTATGGGGAACACTTTTTCTGAGCTAGACACTTAAAACTTTGTAGAAAGATTACTTATAAAAATACAAAAAAAAAGACTTTCAGCGTTTTGAAAAAATCTATCTCTAAGGGGGATAAAAAGGGGTGCAAAGTTTTTATCAGGGAAAGTTTATGTTTTTGAGTTAGAGACTTGAAACTTTGTAGAAAGATTACTTATTAAAATACAAAAAAAGAACACAAATCGTTTTAGAAAATTCCACCCCTAATAGGGTTAAAAAGGAGAGCAAGCTTTGCATGGGCAACACTTTTTTTGAGTTAGACTTAAACTTTGCAAAAAGATTACTTATTAGAATACTAAAAAAGAACTTTTAGCGTTTTAGAAAACTCCATCCCTAAGGGGATCCTTAAGATCCTTAAGAAGGGTAGCCAGTGTTGTGTGGGAAAAACTTTTTTTTTTACTAGACTTAAAACTATTCAAAATGTTACTTATTAAAATTAATAATAAAGTACTTTCAGAGTTTTAGAAAATTCCACCCCTAAGGGGGTTAAGAAAGCTTTGTATGGGCAACACTTTTTTTGAGCTAGAGACTTAAAAGTTTACGAAAAAAGTTCTTTCAGCGATTAGAAAAATTCAACCTCTAAGGGGGTTTAAAAAGGGGGTTCAAATTTTAAATGGCGAGCAATAAAATTTTAAAGTGTGAGTTAGAGATTTTTAACTTCGGTCTTATTCTGTACGTTAAAAGACTATAAAACTGATTTCAGAGTTTTTCCAAATTCATCCCCTAAGAGTGTTAAAATTGGTTCAAAGTTTGAGTATTTCAAGGCATTTTTAAAGTATGAGATTTTTAACTTTGGTTTTAGACTGTTTGTTCACAAACTAGAAAATGAACATCAACTTTTTTTTTAATTATCCCCTAAAAGAGGGTTCAAATTTTGTATTGAGAGAAATCATTTTCTAAGACGATAAAAAGTTCTACGCGGACGAAGTCGCGGGCAACAGCTAGTAGAACTATAAAACTCAAAAGTAGATATAAAACAACGTTTTACTTCTTAGTTTATCGCTAAAGTAAAACCACACTAAAACTACATTGAGGAGTGACAGTTATACAGATTGTTATTTTATGTAACATATGTAAGTAGATCCCACCTCCTGACCGGGGGACGACGTACAATTTTGTATTCACCACGAGGAAAGTCTCAGATCGCATATTTATCGTCTAGTCACAATACGATATCGACTAACGTCAAAAGCACCCCCATTGTTTAAGTTCTATAAGGCGGTTATCACACTGCCGCTGTGTGCAACGCGACGGTTTTCTCATTGTATGCAAGTTCCTCACTTTGCATACGAAATCCGCACGGCACTACACACTGCACCGCACCTCCGTGCGGCAAAATTTGTAAGCGGCACCGCACACCACAGTGTGATGCGGTGGCAGTGTTATGACCGCCTTAAGTTCCAATACTCATTGAATCCTATTATTATAAAATAATCTACGTTGAGGGTCTGTTAAATGGTTGACAAGTATTTCATAATTCTTGAATGGCTTGGCTCCATTCGTTTCTCCTCTCCTCTCCTCCAGGTCTACTGTCATTCTTTCACAGTGCAGCCCGTCCTCGCATTAACAAAATTAGCGTCATGGATGCTTTTGGAGTACCCTTTGAGCATTTTTATGGACAGAAAGTGCGCAATTAAAGAGGGTAGCATCGAGAAATAAACCTATTTCAGGGAGATAAACATTAAAAGCTGTGTTTCAGGTATTGTTTTTTTAGTTTCTATTGCATCTGAAATGTACTGAATAAATTTTGTCAGCTACAATATTTATTTACAAAAAGGAAGGGAATATTAATTGAAGAAATAAGCTCGAGAAAGAGAGACGCTGGTGAGAAAATTAGTAGCTAAATTTATTTAATTTATCAGCATGGAGGGTTACCTTGAACTGACGGACTGGCGCGTGCGGCAACGCAAAACGCGTGCTGGCAAGCGGATATGAAAACGCTCACGCCTGTACATTAACACCTCCTAAACAGTTCCATATTTCTGTGTTTGGGCGACTTAAGACTTGGGGCTCGCGTCGCCTGTCCGTAAACGCGGCCTAACGTGTCAATGACTCGCGCAACGCATTGCATGTTAATAATTGGTTCGTCTGATTCGGCAAATCATAATACCACTACCAGTGTGCCGATTCAGACAAACCACTTCATATCGTTCAGATTCCAATCATAACAACTACACTCAAGACCAAAAGTTTCGGGTCACCCTAAATTAAATAACCGCAATAGGATTTTTTTAAATATTTTACACTAGTCTTATTGACATAATAAACTATTCTTCGTAATACCCAAATGTATTAGCAATTTCCAGGATCCTATCATAAAAATATCAACATCCAAAAATGACGATTTTTGCGATATCTCGCTCCGTTAACGTTGTTTTTTTCATGGGTTTTTACGAGTCCGATTTAAACCTGGTAACGTGTTTTTTTTACTGTTATTTCTGCAGATTAGATGTAAACTTTAATTAAGATCATGACAGGGTTAAAAAACTATACAACCTTGCACTATTTTAGGAAATATGACGGTATTTCATCGACCCGAAACTTTTGCTCTTTAGTGTATATTTCTCTACTCAAACCAGTTATTTGTTTGAGGAAAACATTGAAACTGCCATTATCTATATATAATTATATATAGCTTTTTAGGTTTATATATTTTTATAGCTTTCGGTAAAGATTATCTAAAGACAATAGCGTAAAATGTTGAGTCTAGTGGCACAAACCTTGATCCACGGCGGAAACGATGTGAGGACTCGCAAATAAGGAGTCCGACAGGAAACTGACAAAGTAGACGAGAAATGGTATGCTATGTTAAATGTTAAATCATCTGAAGTATTGGGAATCTGTAGCATTGGAATTCTGTAGACGTCGATATAATTCAATTAAGTGACACTAATGAACGTCCCTTTTTTAGGGTTCCGTACTCAAAGAGTAAAACGGGACCCTATTACTAAGACTTCGCTGTCCGTCCCTCTGTCCGTCCGTCCGTCCGTCCGTCTGTCTGTCACCAGGCTGTATCTCACTGATACCGTGATAGTTCCAGTTCAAATTTTCACAGATGATGTATTTCTGTTGCCGCTATAACAACAAATACTAAAAACAGAATAAAATAAATATTTTTATTGATAATGGTACGGAACCCTTCTTGCGCGAGTCCGACTCGCACTTGGCCGGTTTTTTAGTAATGGTTTCAAAGTTTAACATCAAACCACCAGATAGTGAATGGATTTGGATACACATCAAAATATCATTTTGTGTTAAATTGATGCACTTAAGAGGCACACCAGATAGGTGATAAAATACAGCCTAAAACTTAAAAATTAGAACACGTAGTGAAAAACTAAGAAACCTGGCATACTTACCACCTTACATTTTACCTGACTATATAATATATATGGAAAATGTACCTCAGATTTCATTTTACCTTATATATTTAACACGTTCACGTGAGGTACCTCAATTAAGTCGTAGTTAAGCCTTATGTCGCGACGTCTATAGACGTTGTGCACGTGAACGTGTCCAACTACCATCAGACATTTTAATCAAAATACAGGGAACAGAAAATCCAAAAGCATGTAAAAAAATACTTAAAAAAACATTATATAGACTCTCATAACACCAGCACTGAGGAATGATATTGGTATGGATGAAATGTGATATATAGCAAACTATTAGATATATAATAAACTATTTAAGTCGCAACTGTTTCTTACAAATAAGCCTAATTGATGTTCGCGGAGGCGCGCGTGGACTGTTTTTACAGCACCATGCGCAAGAGGGCGGCCTCAGCGGCAGCGGCGCGACGCGCGCGCGCCGGCGGCAGCGCCCTGCTGGCGGTCGACGCCGACCGTATTAACTGTCCATTAATGAGACACTGGCAGTCATTGCATGCACCAGTGTCTCATATCTGGGCTAAATAAATGAATAAATAAGTCAATTAATGTTAGAGTAGTATTTAGTAATTTACTTTTCTCAAAAATGGCCCGCAAAGTGAACATAACTCGCTACATATTGGAAGGTAAAGTGTATAGTTGAAGGCCAGATCAAAATTAAAAAATAAAAAACATTGCAGGCCGCCTGGAATGTTACATATGAATTCCTTTATTTGTCGAGTATCAAACTTTTTAAAACATAGAAACTGGCATATAAAAGACAGCACAGGTCGTATTCAGCCAAATCAAGTCGTATTTTTCTGTTGCAAAAGCGACATTTTTGTATGTGTCATAAAAAGATTGCGTTTTTCGGTGAAAAAATACACTTGCGATTTTGTTTAAAAAATATTATGACGTTTCATTTTATGTAATTTGCAGTATCCTCAGTTTGTATTTAATAATAACGCTTGATTTCAATGTAGTCTTTTTTATTCCCCCATTTTTGAGAAAAGCACTATATTAGCCTCAGCCGGAATGGCAATTGCAGGCTTCGTATTATAATTAAACGGACTCGCAAGCTCGTCCGTTTAAACAAAATACTCAGCCTGCAATTGCCTCCTTCCCGGCCACGGCAATAATGTACTATTAACACATTATGGGTCCAGTAACCTGAAATAAATATATATTGAATTGAATTGAGGCTTCAGTAAGAACTAAAGAGTACATAAATGTAGTCGAATAAGTTTATATTTTTGAATAAATAAAAGTAAAAAATATATATCAGAATATCTTTATTATATAAATAGATCGATCATTAGCTATCATTACTTACAAATGGCTGTCTGCCTAAAAATGCAATAAATAAGTAATCATAATTTAAAACCCGTTATTTATAATCAACAGTTTCGAATATTGAGTGGCGTAGTACAGTACCTACTAGGTAGCTTTTATAACATATGAAATATAGGTATGTGTTCTAAAAAAGCGTGACAGAGAACCATTCTGGTTTTAAAACGAATAAATCTTATCAGTTTCTGGAGCAGGCAGTGAGTGTGCAACCTGCTTGTACGAACGCTGCAGTAACCGCCCTCCCAGAGTAATTCTCTGAAACCAGCATTTCTTAGGGCAAGTTTACAGTAGCAATTAACGAACTTATACAGGTTGCTGTTTCAGCCATTTAAAATGTTTTAATGGGGCAATTATTGTGCTAACTGGAAGGTGAGTGGACGTAATGGGTAACTAGCTCGACTTGCAAGAGTAATGAGGTATTTACGAGTTTTGTAAACAATGTACAGGCATAAATTTAAAGTTGCGCGAGAATAATTAATACTATGAGACATACACTATCTTTAAAAGTAAAGTCTCGACCAACTCAGGTAGTCCTGTCAATATTAAGGCCGGATTTGACCAAAAAACCCGAGTTTAAACGATAAAACTGTGTGGACAAATCTCAGTTTTGATGTAATTGAATTGTTAATTTCACATATATTACGAGAACATATTTATCATGTTCTCGTAATATATCATGGACTTCCGCAAAGTAACGCCTAATTCAATAAATGATTTGTTAATTTCACCTTAAAGTAATAAAGACATAAGGTTTAGTATTAGTTTAAACGTAGGAATTATAGGAGATAATTTTATACCTTGGTCCATCCCCAGAGATCCATGGTGAAATAATTATATAAACCGGATGAGAAGTTTCGGAGACTACCCACCAGATACAAATTTACATTTCACAGATACTACCTACCTCTTCACTTATAATTCATCTTAGGCTAGGTTCATACAATAATTATATAAAAAATAAAATATAAAACTATACATAAAAAACATAAAATCATTATAAAAACCTAGCCTAGGGTGCCACCGGCAGCAAACTGTTATGTACTATTAGTATAGGTTTATAGAGTAAAGATATACGTAAGTATACTCGTAAGTAGTATACAGATAAAGATTATTCAGCTGGTCGTAAATGTCAAAATATCTATACTCTAGACAGCACCAAAGTGCATGCATCCATTCCAGCATTCCTTGGATATTATAAGCGAACATATATAAATATATTTATAGGTACAAAACCAACGAAGACGCCCGAAGGCTTAAACATATTTATAAATATGTTAGTAAACCTAAATGTATCCCGCTTTCTTTCGATTAAGGCAAGCGCCATCTATTCTGATAGCTCTCGAGTCCACGAATCGCTGAATTTCTAGGTTATAAGGTCCCCAATGAGCTGTTTTATAGGTCGTTAGCCAGCGGTGGGAGATTAATGAAATCTTTAGATCCCAACGTCTGCTGTTCTGGGGATGGGAGGAAACTACCCGCGACGTTTTATGGTGACAGTGAATTAGTAGAATGATTGTTTGTACAATAGTGCCGCATTGCAACACATTTTTTGTCACTTAGCTATGACCGGCAGGGCATTAATTCTTTCTAACCCATTTTCAATAGTGGTCAATTATTATTATAATAATTTTTTTTTTTTTTCAGACTAGAAGTTTAGGTAATACAATAAACTAATCAATTTAGTGTTAGTACTACAATTAAAGAGACACAACAAAACATTACACAACATTATATAACAACTTTCGCGGCTGTACGGCGACAGGTGCGTGTAGGCGAGTCCCACCGCTGAGCCAGCGTACTTAAATTAATTATTGCAGTAGCATTTGGCAAGTTATATTAATAATCCTACCGCGCAAATGTAAAACTAACAGTATACTGACAAGTAAGGAAATCAGGGCGACATCAGTAAGCTCTCGGTAAAGTACGAAATACCGCATACAATTGCAGATTACAAACCGCTAAAAACGGAAGTGGACAAAGACCGATCGCTATAATGACGCACTGGGCGGTATTCCATCCGCGATATTTTACAAGAGACATTCTTTAAAAAAAAAACAAAAAAAAACAAATCTTTCAAAATCGGAATGACAGAGACATCAAAGTGGGTATGGGACCTTCTGTCACATATTACGGATGTAATACCGACTGTCTCGCGACATGCTAGGGGCTACCTGACAAAATGCCACATTGGAAAACTGGCATGCTATTAGATTGTTTAGTTATACAAATATTATAATTAGGCCCGGAATTTTGCGTGCGACTATTGACATTTTCAGCAAGGGAGGGCGCATTGCTTTTTATCGATATATCGATAAATCAGTCATACACTCTATACAGGTTAATTTATCGAAATTAAATAACACTTGCAAGCACGTTACGTAGTCTCAGAGGGATGAGTAATTTGTTCTCGTTAAAAAATATAAAGGTTTTCGTAAATACTTACCCTTTCAATAAATATTTAGTCCTGTCAATAAAGCAAATGAAACGGATTAAACTTTCCGATCTTTTGAACTTTTTTCATCATTGACCGTTGAAAACAGTACGTATCATCGAAAAGAGGTATTAATTTATAAAGACACAAATAAAAACTCTCGATTTATAGATACCATCGGCAAAATTTCGGGCCCTGATTATAATGAAGTAAAGTTTGTGAGATCGGAGCTTGGTAAATTTATATGTAGATACCTACGGAACCAATTTCCAAAAAAAAAAAAACTATATTATTTTACCCTCCGGCTCTGCCTGTGTTCTTTTCAATACGAGATTTTAGCCGCGGGGGCAGGTAGGCCAGGATTACGCCATATAGGGAAAAACATAACTACGAGTATAACATAACTTTATCTTAGTCTACTGACAACAATAAAATACTTCCAAAAAAACGACTCATAATTTAGAGCCACATTTTATCACGTCTACAGGAAAATACCAACCGCTGAATAATTTGATTTCCCCGACGCTGAAATCGTAATTTTCTTTTCGGTAACTTTCCGCGTATAATGAATTATAAGCGAGTGTAGTAATAACGGAATTTATATTGAATACATATACTGGAATTGCTGAAAACTGCTAGTCTTTTTACGTCTGTTGCTGTTGCTTCGCATCTGTTTCACGTTTCATTGTATCGTGTGCCTGACGTGTCGTGTGAGAATGAACGCATGAAACACGTAGAATACAATTGGGATGCGAAAAAGGAACCGAATAGAGACCCTGGTCGTTGTACGCGAATTTACGGGTATGTCAATGAACTGTGGTAGCTATGAACTTTTACGATTATACTCCACATGTACAGTGAGCTATAACATGAAAGTACTTAGCATAAAATAAGAAGAAGCAGCAGTTACGGCTAGTTAGAAACTTAATGCTAGTCGACTTGTGTTTAGAATGTTATAGTGAACTATGTATCTGAATTTCCTCATCCTCCTATCCCCTCCTAGCGTTATTCCCGGTTGTGCGGTCCACGTTGGCACCTAATCCAAAAATTTGGCATTATGCACTAGTTTTATTTTAACGAAGGCGACTGCCATTTATCCCAGAGGGAAAACTAGACCCTTATTGGGATTAGACCGGTTTGCTCACGACATATTCCGAAAAACTCATTGTTTGACAGTTGCATGCCTGTAGTGTAGGTCACTTTTTATATGGAAAATTGACGGTTAAATTGTACCGACGCGCGTTCGGAACGTTACGTGATTAGGTACCCCTCTGAACTACTAGCTTATCGTTGATAATTTTTATAAACAAAAACAATTAACCTTGCTAAAATTATCTCAATAAACAAACAGTCTATGTGTTTAGGAGTTACGGTGCCACAAACAGGCCTACTGAGGAGTAATCACGTAACGTTCCGAACGTGCATTAGGACAATTTAACTGTCATTTTTTCATATACATAGGTACTTGACGAGCGTACAATGCGTTACGTGATAGACCTGCAGGTGCACATGTTAAAGATACCTATAGCACTTTTCGTTTTGCGTCAGTGGTAAAAAAATGAATCGATTATTGATTGGACGATATATATATACAAAACACGTCTTATAGTCTGGACCAGTGTTTCATCCATGTCATTCTGATATTGAAAGACAGATACATAAATGTGAAGATGTCGTCTTCTGTCAAATGTCGCGCATGGAATAGCGGCCGTGGCTTAGAAATCATTTTGTTTCAAAACTAATTATTAAATGTTTCAAATCTGAAAATTTTGAGCAGTTTGTGATTAATGTTAAATCAAAGAAAATTCAAATATAACCACTGCACGATATTGTCTTTGAATTTTATCAAATTGAAGTGACTTCTGATTCTAATTCGACTCCGTTCTCTCGTACAGCTTTGTACCAAATTCATTCTGCGTGTTTATTCGCATTGCGGGCAGATATAAATGAGTTTCCATCTAAGACGGAGAATTCCCAGTGCCATAACCTGCCACATCACGAGCTAGCAGCCGAATTCATTTCCTAACGGCCTGAATCATTGGGTCTTCCTGGCCTTTACCGACCGAATGGTTGACGGAAACGTAGAATCATAAGCCGTGTTACACAAATGAAGCTATACCATAGCTTCGGTGATTCGGCAGAAATATGACCTCCGGTAGTGACCCCGGTGTTCCGAGGTGTTTTGCCCTGTATTCCGCCACTCCAGGACATGTCAGGATGACGTGGGCGGCTGTCTCGTCCTCTTCCATGCAGGCTCTGCAGAGAGGACTGTCTGTAACACCTAAAGTAAAAAGGTGTTTGTTTAGTAGTGCATGACCAGTTATAGCTCCTGTCAGAAGACGACGTGCCGGCCTCTTCATAGCCTTATTACCTACATCTAGTTACAATTTGAGGTAATATTAAAAATACAGGCTGTATATCATTATATCATTATTCTAGCAAACGACGGCCGATGGCCCATTTCAGGTATCACAAGTCTAAATTGGCAACACTGCTTGATCAACGACGACTGGTCATTTGGTTGTTGTGTTGCCTGTTCAGACTTGAGAAACTCTAACTTGTAGCTTCGTTAAAGGCACATCTATTAATTATTGCATAGATATAGGGGGCACAGCAATTTAATGCATAGGTGAAGATTTTTATTTCGAAGCGTGGATACTATTATTTATGCTTAATTCTCTTATTTTATTACATTAATGAGCTGAGTAAAAATGCGTATATAAATAAATATTTAGAATCTGCTACAATGTTACTAAACCCCAGTTAAGTGCTTAACTAACTATTATAAAATTTTCATTCCGCTTGTGTACCCAATTAAGGATTAGTTATTTATCTACTTAGATTTTTAATATAAAACTTTTCAGCTCTCGGGTTTTGTATGCATTTTAATATTGTTGTTATATACAGTGGCCTATCAAGAACGGGTTGGCGACAATCGCCAGTGCAACCGACGGCGAAACCGAAATAAAGGCAAACAAATAACTCACTCAATTCTTGTATTAACATGGTTATTACTATTTAAAAAGTTCATAGTTATGTTTCTTACGCATTCGTGGATGGACTCACAAATTGTGTTGACACCAACTCAGAAAAGCAATAACCGGGTATCACGAAAACTCATTACAAAAACGGCAGTCAACGAACGGATTGTTTACTCCAGACCAAGCCACAGACAAACTGTTAATACGGCAAGATTCCCAGATAATCGAGTGTCCTGGTCCGGGAACTGGCATCCCGGGAATAATAATTATCATGTGAACGTTCCCGCGGGCGGGCGCTCCGGGATTAGTTGCAAAATTGCCCCGGGCTTCCGATAGAGTGCTGTAATTCATGCTTGCCCTGCAGGTGTTCCCGGTTTTTATTGGCGTTATTTAGTTAGATAATCTACTTTTTTTATTGATGGCCGTGTAATATGGGACGGAATTGAGAATGGGGTGTGATCAAGTTATGTAATTGTTGGAAATCTCTGAGTCTTTGTAAGGTTGGGGCTGGAGTAGGTATGGTTGGACCGCCGAGTGATCAAGATAAATAAATAAGGGCCAGTTAGTACTGAAATTCGATAAAAGGTACACCTTTCGTTGATCTTTACTGCATATTGTATAGTTTCGATAGTTGAGTACGCAGAGCAACCGACACCAATACGATAGTAAATTCACCAGTCTCAGAAACGAATGGCTTAGGTGATATAAAATCACGCGAAATTAAAATGTCATCATCATTCTCTTAGCGCTAATTCCAGAATTAGGAATAGGCACTAGTTTAACGAAAATTATAATGTATGTTTTTAATTTCTGTATGTAGGTACAGTCAGGGGTATTCATATACGTACATAAATAAGGTCATTCTTAAATAAAATAGAATGGAATAATTTATTTACCATAACTTAAAACAACAATTTTCTCAGGTACATCGGCTTCCACAGTAGGCACAACCTGCATCGTGGGATTCAGATCAAACACGAGAATTACAAATAAATATCTGTACAGGATTCTATTGTCAATGTCATAAAGGCGTGTACAGAACTACAGATATTTATGTCCTTATTTATGTACGAATATTAATACCCCTGACTGTACCTACATAAAGAAATAAATAAATATTTGGGGACAATCTTACACGCAACGACCTTGTCCCAAACTAAGCAAAGCTAGTACTTACTAAGGGTACTAGATGACGATATACATATATATATATAGATACATAAATACTTAAATACATAGAAAACATTCAGGACTCACGAACAAATATTCGTGCTCATCACACAAATAAATGCCATTACCGGGATTCGAACTCGGGACCTCCAGCATCGTAGGTAGGGTCAGTACCAACTAGGCTTTTTGATGTCTTCGATTGCGCAGTTACTTTTGATGCTGACTGTACTGGTTTTAGGCCAGAATTCGGGTAGAAAATTGTAAGGAGCTTGAATTTAATTCATTTTACGTTCGCTGATTATATCCACTATATTATGTTAAAGATAAAAATATAACAACAACAAGGTGTAGAGTATTGTTAGTTAAATAAATGTGTAATTATGTAGATACTTTCCTGGGTACAAAATATATAATTCTTATTAGTCCGTCTAATCTTACTGACGGACTAAACAGATTTTTTTAGGAAAGTAGCGAATTGAATTAGTTAGGTTAAAACGGACTGAACTTCAGCGTAGAGAATTGTAATTATAATCTAAAGATTTAAAATTAAATATTTTATATAAAATGTTCGGATCTATGTTACTAAACTTAATCGGATAATATCAGCTAATTGGTTAGAATGAAATTTTGCAAAGGCATTTTATAACCTAGATTAATAAGCAGGTACTTTTTATTCTGGAAACCAGTTTTCAGAGAATGGAATTTGCAATGAAAGTTTACGTAGGTATATGAAGTCGCAGGCAAAAAATTACTTGTAATTGAAAATGTGAGTTGGTTAACCTTCCCTTTAAAATATGTAATGTTTTTTTCCTATCCTGCTGTGGCTCCGCATTTACGAAATACCGTCCAGTTTCTGCGCTTGAACGTAAAAGCTGTCGCACGCAAAACAGTGCGAGCAAAAAGATCCCCGAAAATCCGAACCATTTTTACCGGACTTTTGTTTTCCTGTAATTTGAATTCGGAATTGTTATTCCTTTTGCACATTCGTTTTTTGCGTAACCTCATCCTGATATTAATTAACGTTATCGGTGTAGGTATTGTGCGTATTTCATTACCGTGGTGTAGCCTAAGGCTCAAGTGTATTTTTACAGTGTTTTATTTTGTTTACTCGTATTGTATTATAAAATAGTGTTATGATTTAGTGTGTTTTTTCGCTGACTCGATTTTATGCCCCAACATTTGCTGAGTACCAGTTATAGAAGGAAAAATACAGGACCTCTTTAGTACCTACTGAGTAACATGATTATGAGTATTCATCATCCTCCTAAATAGCGTTATTCCTGGTTGTGCCCTAAAGGAGCCAGGGTTCCGTTTTGACACCTAATCCCAAGATTTGGCAAAGGCACTAGTTTTACGAAACTGACTGCGTTCTGACCTTCCAACCCAGAGGGAAAACTAGACATTATTGGGATTAGACCGGTTTCCTCACGATGTCTTCCTTCACCGAAAACATGCTTTACATGATTATGAGTATCATTAATGTCGTCGATGGTACACTAAGTTTAGTGTTAGTAAATTAAGTAGGTAATTTAGTAAGTAGCTAAACACAACAATGTTTGACTTTTGGAAGGGAGCGCACATTCGCCGACAAACTGTCCTCAGTTTGGCGAAGCAGAAAGGAATGTACTTGCCATTGTTGTTTTTTTTGAAAAAAAAAAAAAAAAAAAAAAAATATTCAACTTATCAACAGGTAATTTATTTAAATATTTATGTAATTAATTCTATTATATTATTTTGTAACTAAAAAAACTATCAATTAACTTTCATTTCATGTTTTTGATATTAATTGATATCTTAAGTGAACGTTTGCGTGAGTTTCAGCGCGCATATTTCGACTGCTAGGCCAACTTTGTAAGTACGCTGGATAGAAAATGGAATTGCAAGAACCACACAGATCGGTCCCGGCATACATCGTCTTATTCATTTTCACAAAAGATATTAATGATTGAAGTAGGTATAAGAGGCGGACTAGTAACTTTAACTATTTCTCTACCTGTCAAACCAAAGGAAAACCAGATAAAAACTGTACTGTACGATGCATGTTTTAAAATAGAGACGCGTTAAAATTACCTCGGAGGTGTTACCACTGGAGAAAACTGTTTTAGTAGACACTTTGCACACGATCATCACAATAGTCTGACCATTACTGTTTAAGAGTATAAGGAGGAGCTCTTAGTTAAGCCTTATATGCACTGTGAAACCTTTTCTAGGCAAATGCGTAGCAAACCAATATCAGGGCCTCGATTCGATTATTCCTTTTACTGACATGATAGCTTGAAACAAGCGCCCGATACAAATTGAAATGCGATTCAATGAACGAAGATGAAACTTTAAATAATAAAAAAAAATAGCGAGCGCAGTGATTAAAGAGCTTATTCGTACGTCTATTTTGAAAGTCGGTTCATGAAGCAATACGCGTGAAACAATGCTCTCCCGCAATCGCCCCGGCTATGGAATGAACTTTTGTTGGTTTTCCCTAGGGACTACAATATGGGGTTCTTCAATAAAGGAGTGTACGTTTTTTTAAAGGGTCAGCAACGTGCATCCGAGTCCCCTTGGAGTTGCAGGCGTTCGCATAAGGCAAGCCGTACTCTTGTTTACCGACATGGTATAAGAGAAATAGGATATCAAAAGCAATAAGCGGGATCATGCATGATATTCGCATTCATCGCTACCGACTAATCATCCATCGTCCGTCGTTCTAACAATGCGAGGTCGAAATTCCATTGGTTATCGAACATACCTATATCATCCATACATTACCGTCACTGCATTAATTCACGCGCCAAATCCAACCACATTTAGATTAGCCACTCCATAGGATTCTTGAATACTGAAGTCTGTTTTCAATTGGTGGGAAGTGGTAACGTTTACAGATGTGGCTATTGTAGCTGCGAACGTTTGAAACCGTTGGTATTAGTTATAGCCGCGCCGGAAAAACTTTGTATTACGTTTTTAAAATCACTCGGTACCTACCACTAAAACTGTAGATAGATAGTTTAACACATTCACTGCCAAGAAGCTACGCGTGAAGTACGCGCTACGCTCGTGGCCGATCCCGTGGGGTTCCCCGTATGTAGCGGCAACTGACTACGCCGCGGGTTCCTGGCCGTGAAAGCGTTGATTGTACATTTATTATCGTGAGAAATAACATATAAGAGGAAAATGACGGAAATTATATTTTTGGTACAAGCTTTTATTGCCGACTGTACTTTTCTGCATACCATCATCAACTACTCATTGAGACGATTCTAACGAGCCCAAACTTGATGGGGTTGTGTCGTTTAATTGCGGAGTTCCTCCAGCTTCAGCATCAGATCAGCTCCTAATCATCATAATATTGCATTGTCATGCGATATACATATGCTTGCAAAATTTCAGCTCAATTGGATCCCGGGAAGTGACTGAAAAATGGATTGCAAATTTTGACGGACAACTTACAGATTTCAGATTTCAGATTTCAGATTTTATTTGTGAAACATAGGTAATACAAATGTGGTCTTATATAATAGGTATACATGAATCTCTATGTTTTGCCGATTGGCATACAAATGTCAATGTTAAGGAAATTACAAATATAATATAATAATCATTTAACAGGAGCAAAATATAAGTACCTACTTTAACAATGTCAATTATATTATAAATTATAGATCTGTGTCATTCATAAAATCCTGAGTAGAGTAGTAACATTTTTCAACTAGTAACTTCGTAATTTTTTTCTTAAAAGGTTCTTTTTCCAGTTCAATTATGTCTACCGGTATTTTATTATAAATTTTTGGCGCCATTCCTAATAAACTTTTGCTGACTAATGCGGTTTTACACTCTTTACCACGTAACTTGTTTTGGTACTGTAAGCGAGTAGGGAGCTTGCGTGTATCCGCAATTTTATTAAATAAGTTAGGATTACATTTAACAAAGATTGCAACTTCCAGAATATATATACAGGGTAAGGTAAGGATCTTGAGAGATTTAAAATAAGTACGGCAGCTGTCAGTTATTTTTAAGTTACACATGGCTCTTATGCACCATTTTTGAGCTTTAAAGGCTGTTTCCTTATCGTCGGAATTTCCCCAAAAAAGAATACCATACCGCAGTGTTGACGCAACAAGGCCATGGTAAGCAACAAGCAGAGTTTTTATATCTACTGTTTTTGATAGTTTGCGGAGTGCAAATGCTGATTTGCTTAGCTTTTTACAGAGTTCTATTATATGATATTTCCAGCTTAATTGACTATCGATAGTGAGCCCCAAAAACTTAGTAACTCCTACGGTCTCTATATTATTCCCTTGATAATTTATATCCATATGTTTAAATTGATTTCGCTGATAAAATTGCATTATGTTAGTTTTAGTCAAGTTAATTTGTAAATTATTTCTATTTAGCCACCTTATTATGTCAGATAATGTATTATTTATGTCATTTTCATAATTATCTAGGCTATAACATTTTACAATGGATGTGCTATCATCGGCAAATAAGATCATGGGGTGATTGATTGCTTTCGGAAGGTCATTGATATAAACCAGAAAGAGCAACGGACCAAGTACACTCCCCTGTGGTACACCATATTTTACATACCGAGCATCTGATAGGGTTTTATTTTCCGTTCTAGTCTTTAAGCATATTCTGTTTATCTCGGTAAATTGTAGTCTGTTAGTAAGGTAGGATTGAATGAGTTCCAGGGGTTTTCCCCGGATACCATACTTGTCAAGTTTATATTGTAACGTCTTGAAATCTACATTGTCAAAGGCTTTAGACATATCAGTAAAAATAGCACTAATAGGTACTCTGTTATCAACACTTTCCAATACAGTATTAATTAAGTCATATATTGCCATATTTATGCTTACATTTTTCCTAAATCCCTTCTGTTCATGACATAATAAGCCATATTTATCAAAATAACCATAGAAACACTTGTAAATAAACTTTTCAAAAACTTTAGAAAATATGGGAATTAGTGATATCGGTCTGTAGTTTTGAGGGTCATCATTTTCCCCTTTCTTAAATAGGGGTTTGACAATAGATATTTTTAACTTCTCAGGAAAAATACCTTCATTTATACAGAGATTGAATATGTAGCTTAAATGTTTTGCTATGCTTTCATTTACATATTTTATGACAATAGTGGATATGCTGTCAAAACCCACGCTATTTGTGTTTTTTAACGATCTTATTATTGATTATATATCACTGGATGTTGCTGGCATCATAAACATAGAGTGGGCACTGTGGCTAATTTTACATTTGACATTGTCTGTCTTTGACAGATTTTGTACACTGTGTAAAAAGTGGTCATTGAACGTATTCGCGATGACTTTAGGGTCCGTAATAATGCGCTTATCAGATTTTAATCTTTGGATTTGCTCCTTAGGTTTAATAACTTTGGTGGAGTTTATGATACCCCAGGTAGCTTTTGTTTTATTTTGAGCAGTGTTTATGGCGTGGTTGTTTTGAGCTTTCTGTGTCATTTTAATAATTGATTTATATCTTTTAGAGTAATTTTGAAATACCAGTTTATTTGCTGTTGTAGGCATACGTCTATATCGCCAAAGTAGCTCTCTCTGGCGCTTACTACAAACTCTTATGCCTTTTGTAAGCCACTTTACTCTGACATTTGACGATAACGTAATATTTTTTTCTGGAAAACATAAGTCGTAAAGAAGACGAAAATCATCTAGAAATATATTGTATGCAGTATTTGGATCTGTGATACAGTACAAATCAGAAAAAGACATACTTTCTAGATGTCGCTTAAACATCTTTAAATTTTTCAAGGAGTAGTCACGTTTTTTTATACGCCAGGAACTGTAGTTATTTATTTTATTAGCTGGAAATAACAATATTTGAGCAGTATGGTCTGATAGACCAAAATCCAGTACTTTGCTACTATGTCCATTTTTTAAGTTGTGCGCAAAATTGTCTATACACGTGTTACTTGTAAGCCTCGTAGGCTGTTTAATTTCAAGATTTAAATTATAACTAGTCAGGAAATATTCAAATTGTGATGATATATAATTTCTTTTTAAAATGTCAATGTTAAAGTCTCCACACAGAACAACTTTCTTATTACTATTTTTACATATACTCTTCAGAATGATGTCTAGTTTATTATAAAATATACTCAAATTACTAAGATTTGGAGTCCTATATATGCATACAATGATTAATTTTTGAACTGTTAATTCAATTGCACAACATTCAAATATACCACAAACTGAATTTTTTGCAATGTCGGGTAATTCTTTGAACTGATGCCCCAATTTTACCAGTATACAAGCTCCACCGCGATTTTTTTCACGTGAGAAACACGCTGCTAGCCGATAGTTTGGCACAGTTAAAAGATCTTTACGGCTGGTCGTGATAAAGTGTTCCGTTATACATATAATATCTACGTTAATATTTTGAGTTTTAAGGTCATTAATATGGATAACAAGCATGTCAGTTTTATTTATCAAACCGGCGATATTTTGGTGTAAAATAGCCATATGCGTTAATAGTTTCTTTTGACTGGGCTTAGATTTTGTGCCTTGAACATTTTGATGCAATATATGTAGGTTGCTTGATTTAGTCACGAAAAAAATCTTGTCTCTGTTCAACTGAGGTACGAGGTGAGTCCTGTTTTGTTCGTGTGACATGCGATTTTTCAAAGTAGTCTGATATTTGTTTTTGTACATTTTTTGTTTTTTGTATCTGTTTGTTTACATGCATATGTTCAATAATATTATTTCTATAACCAATACGTAATATCTCTCTCAATAACAATCCACTAATGTTTGTAACGTTTTTCATTGTGTTATTGAAAGGTATGTAGGATGCATATTTGAGCTGAGAAGAAATCATTCGCAATAAGTTATTTAGTGCATGCACATTTAAATATTTATTGTGCTTTATCTCACCAATCAAAACATTGGTATTTGAAAGCAATGACAACTTGCTGTACAGTAGGCATTTGAAACTGAATGGGTTCAAGTCATTCGATCCACCAATAACCACTACAAAGTCCGATTTTGTGAAGTTTTTACACATATTTTCACATGATGATAAAATTTGTTCTATTGGTGCATTGGGTTTCACTACAGCCGTCACTTTAAAATCGTCGCATAATAAGTTTTGCAATACCTTACGAAGTCCTTTGCCATATTGATCGCTAAAAATTATAACTTTTCGTTGCGAAGTAACAATCCTGTCCTGCTTAGTTGAAGAGCGCGTCTCAAGAGATTCGTTCGTCTTTGTAGTCTCTAACCTGCATTCTTTCTCCATTTCACTGGGTTTTGGGTCAGCATGGGGTGTATCTTCTATTCCTAAGTTAAAGTTGTTACCTCGACACAGGGGGTTCGATGGGGCTTCCTCATCAATTGAAGAAGACTCCTCATTTATCTCTTCACGGTAATCCTCTAAATCAGATAGTTGAAGGCTGGTTAGTGGTGTTGAGGATGGTGTGATCTGCATTAGCAACTTGCTATTCTGAGACGGCGTATTCAATTTCTTAGTTTTTCTTCTTCGCTTCTTGCTGGTCCCTAATATAGATTTATTAGGTGTTTCGTCATGTAATATTTGTTTATAAGATGCTATTTGCTTTTGGCAGGTGTTTAATGTTTTTTTTAAGTCCGTAATCTCTCCATTCAATTTGATAATCTCGTCGTGTGCACTAATTATTTGGATTTTTAATTGATCCATTTCGGCTTTCATCTGTTGTGTTTCCGAGCTATCCAATCTTGAAATATTCGGTAGACTATTTTGAGATCTTAAGGTGTCGTCTGTGTCTTCAAGTGAGATATTATCTGCAGAAATATGCAAAACCGTCCTTGGTTTCCTCACTGTAACATTTATTAATCTTGAACATCAGGGATTATTTCAGAAGCAGGTGGGCAATCTATCGTATCAGAGAGGTAATCCAGCATTGAGTTCTTTGGAGTTGTCTGAGATGCATCGGGCGATGCAGCCATTTCCTTATGCGACAAAAGTGAATTATCTGAGGTAATTTTAGGTGTACTTTGCGAGGCTGTCGTTTCGGAGTGTACAATTTGCGAGGGTTTAGGCATGCTATCAACCTTGCTAGATGATGATGCTAAGACTGGAGACTCTATAATGGCCTTTGGCGTTCTCTGAAATTTTTGCACTTGTACAATTTTCGTATTAGCTGTGTCTTTTTTTGTGTCGTTATGGTTTACAAGACATATTTTGCATTTCCATTTATTTTTTGATTCTTGGCTCTTCATTTGATGTAATTTTTCTGAGTAGCCTGCACAGTCAAACTCATATCTGTTGTTACAAAGCGTGCATAGTACAGTGTCATTTGTCGCTACGGTCGATTTACATTTAAAACAAACGACAGATGCTGCTCCTTTAATGGTAGTTTTTGTAACTTTTACGCTCACTTTTTTTGACATATTCAGTTCGTATCGGTCTTCTTAAACGCAATGTCAATTTCATATCACAGTATCATTATTATCGAGCATTCCACTCGTAATTTTAGTGCAAAACCAAGCCTTTTACATAGCCCATCGTCATCTCCGAAGCACTTAGATAAAATAAAATACATACTTACATATTTACATACTTACATACGAACAGTGCAAGTGAATATAAAGCTTGTAAAAAAGAGGTAATAAATAAATATAAATAAATAAATATTTGCGGACAATCTTACACAAATCAACCTAGTCCCAAACTAAGCAAAGCTTGTACTATGGGTACTAGACGACGATATACATACTTATATAGAGAAATAAATACTTAAATACATAGAAAACATCCATGACTCAGGAACAAATATTCGTGCTCATCACACAAATAAATGCCCTTACCGGGATTCGAACCCAGGACCTCTTGCTTCGTAGGCAGGGTCACTACCAACTAGGCTAAAGCGGTCGTCAAATGTCCTCAGATGTCCTCAATATGACTTTCAACATGTCAAATGTCCTCAGAATGATGTAGGGCCCCAGTTTTGTGACCCTGTCTTTGAAAATGAATATGATAGGGACACGTGACAAGGGACATGGGTATAACATTTTATTAGTCGAAAACCACACAAAGAATCTTACAAAAATCTTTTCGAGACTACCTACTAAAGTCTTACTAATCTACCGTTGGTAAGTATATCTTGAAGGTATACTTAAAGTATCGTGTATCGGAAATCTGCCCCCCCTAGACTTGCAGCGCTCTAGCTTTTTATCGGAAAATATTGTTATTTTTCCATAAATTGGAAAAAAATCTCAAGCAACCTTTTACTATCAAAGCTCTTGAGATTCATTCACCGACTGCATAGCTCTAGTAAATACTTTATCTGGTACAATGTTATTTTACAAAACTCGAATGAACATGTATTACGAGTATTTTGTTGTATCCTACGCACAAGAGTGACGAAAACAACTGGTTACAGTAAATGGTGTAGAAAATTTGTACCAAACGCCATGCATGTAGGTATACATTTTAGTCAGCTGGTACATTCATGAGTAAGTATACGTCTACGTAGGTAGAGTACTAAGACGTTACTTCACTGCGACGAAGTTTACGATGCGTATAAAACGACACTTTAATCGATTGCATTTGTTTCTGTAGCGACACCACCAACTAATCGAATGGTCGATGATTTTAAACAGTGTACAGCAAGTCCTCACTAAGCTCGATAAGCGACTAGCCGAGTCGGGATTGTGTCGCGAGCGACCAGCCTTAACGACCGTTGTCTAGGAGGCTGATCCTAGTCTGGTAACAGATCACACGCTGACCCGGGGATGTTAAACATTGAATAATGCTCTAATATAGATGTCCATTCACTAAAGCCTGATGGATCTTCTGCCGCTCTTACGATCGTGAATAGGCATCAGTTTTATTGAGCTTCCAATGGTTAATTGATTTGTAAGGTTTTCTGAAGTATTAGAATAGTAAACTCATCGGGAAAATAATGGCGGGATTTACTCGTTGAGATCCATCAATGTACGGCGTCGTTACTTGTGATTGGTGAGTTAGAACTGCAAACTATCTCTGAGATCTATTTGTGCGATTTTTTTTCTGCATGTAGTTGCCATGGTTACGTCACCTATCACCACCACGGCTATCACAAGACGGCGCGCGCTCTCTCGAGCTTTCTCGCACTATCCGTCTCTTTCTAAGTTTTCTAATAAGAGAGAGACGGATAGTGCGAGAGAACTCGCGCGCCGCCTTGTGTTGTGATAGCCGTGCTGGTCTACTTTTTAAAACTGAGATTTTATGGTTTTAAATCCACACAACACACAAATGTAGGATTTGGATGGCTTTTATACTGGCCATCTTTTTACATGCATAACTTCTCTCGTGCGTTGTTTTATTTGTTTTGTATGCATTTAAGGTATTTGTAACTATGGGCCTTAGATGCCTGAAATAATAGTAGTTTATGTGACTGTACATAATGAAGAGCATTAAACACGAGTGTTTTAATGCCGAATTATGTACAGTTACATACACTACTTTATCTACCCACATATTATAAATCCTCAATGATGTGTTCGGGAACCATTAGCAGTGCTACCTAACTGCGCCGTGGGAACTCAGAATTATACCTAAACTTTGCGTACTGGTACATCCGCCAGTGGGCTGGCGCACGCGCTCACGGCCGGACGCTGCTTACGCGCACAATAATAGTACATTACTTACCTAGGGCGGTTAAACAAAGAATGTCTCAGATCGCAGGTATTTGACGCCCGAGCCGAAGGCAAGGGCGATAAATATGCGCTCTTAGGCTTTCTTTATTACCGCCCGTGGTAAGTACAACATTTTACGTCTCTATCTGGCCAGGAAGTGGGGTTTCCGCACGCATAGCGTGCGGTAATTCCTACTTTATGGCCAGGTATGACGTAAAAGTTATTACCAATTCTTTAAAAATGAGTTCGTCGCGAACAAATTCAGCCCACTGCAGTGTTGTGGGGTGTATGAACAATAAAAAAATGGACACTTATCATTTTTTGCACTGCCGACAGACGATGAAACGGATGAAAAGCTAGTAACTTACCTACTTTATATACCTAAGTACCTACTAATTATTTCAATGATATTTAGGTACAAACTAGTGAGTTTGAACAAAGGCGTAATGTTTTTTTACGTAACATCTAATACCTATTTCAAATACTTACGTAATACATTTTTAAGGTCTGCTTAAGTATTGGTAATTTGGTATACCTACCTACCTACCCCGAGCCGTAGCCGTAAGTTTATGTACTCCGCCACTGCCATTATGTCCAAATTAATTATTTAGTTGTTCGTATTGATTTAATGTTTATATTTATCCCTGTCTAGCAGCAATTAGTATAATATTTTACTTAGTAAGATTTGCGGGGTGCATGCATTGCACGACCTAAGAAAGGGCGTTAACATCGTTGTTGCTATATGGACTTATAACCTTTTGGAAGGGCTTGGAATGCACTCGCGAGGATGAAACGTAGGTACCTACTTAATCAGAATATTTTAAAACAACTTATGCCTATTGACTAATTCCAAGTTTGCAATGCTACTTTTAAACTTTTATACATACAATATGACATTATTTATATACTTACTTACGTTATAGATAACGAAGATCGTAGGTAGCTAACTACCTACCAAACTTTATTTCGTACTGTCGTCGGGATACACCTACTGTAATGAAATGAAGTTACCTGCACAACAAGTTTCGTTTTGTTATATGTATAATACACACATAATTATGTGGTAGCTGGTAGATTAATAGGTACCTACATTTTGACTGTCGTAACCATATACAGGGTGCGAGATACTTGACATTAAAATTGATTTAACATGCTGCGTTGATATGCCTGTACACTCGGCGTCAAAATTATCGCACCTATTATAAATTCGTTTAAAGCGATTATTACTCCTAAGATACTTACTGTACCCTGTCGATATCTGTATCATTTGAAAGGTAATAAAAGTAGGAAATGTGGGATACTTTTGTATGATTTTGCACTTTTGTTTGTTGATGTAGGTATGTATGTATGAATGTAAGTAACTATGCAGTTCAAATACTGGCAGAATCTCGGGAAAAACATAAAATAAGATTTTTGAAAATAAAAATTGAAAAACGATAGCAATTCAATTAGGTAACCTAATCAGTGAAGTGCATGGAATGTGTGGGTGTTTTTATTTCACTCAACTATTATTTACAGTTAGATATGGAATTATATACAACTTAGTATTAACGATACCAATTTATCAGTTAATCTCGCTGGATGTTAACTTATCAATATTTAAGAAACCACTTGTTTGAAATAATAAATCAGATTTTACTATTAATTATAAAATCATTTCTAAGTGGTGTCAACCCTAGCGTCTATTGGCCGGCAAGTGCGGGCAACGACCGGCGCGTTCAAGGTCGCTCCATTGTTTTTAGTAGGCATGGAAAGCGATAGGTATGCGCTTTTTTATTCAGAGTCGAGCATCTGTTCGTTAGAACTATTATATAATCTGTGCCATTAGTATAACCGCCATTGCACCGCCATGGCCGACTAGATTTCAAATCATGACCAACTAGATTTCCACAATAACATCGAGTATCGATGTTATTATGATTTTTCATACATTATAATAACACTGGCACAGATAAAACGCTGATGTTACGTTACTGGTTGCAATAATGGTGGTCATTATAAATTATGGTTTCCAAACACATTCTAGAGGATTTATGATATGGGTT
This sequence comes from Epinotia brunnichana, assembly GCA_963854355.1. Classification (NCBI taxonomy): domain Eukaryota; kingdom Metazoa; phylum Arthropoda; class Insecta; order Lepidoptera; family Tortricidae; genus Epinotia; species Epinotia brunnichana. The sequence goes on from OY977942.1 coordinate 14,299,912, forward strand.
TAGATTAACGGTTTATTACTATACTTATTATAGTTATTATATGTAATATGTCAAAAGTCCATAGTGTAACATATTTTATAAGAAATCTATAACAATTTTAGCGTAACGTTTCTACGTCATAAAATATCAAACTACGTATTTAACAACATTCATGACTAGAAAATAATGTCAAATATTTCAGATGAGACCAAACAGGCAAAATAAACTTTTAATTCATTTTTAGATTCCCCTAAGGTTGATATCGTTCTTGCGGTCCAAAAAGGCTATAGTTACAGGCCAATAACAGACCTCTGCAGCCCCGTACCTTCTACTTGTTCGGAAAGAAACCCCTATCATACCTACGTCAAAGTCACTTTATCTGTGACATCAAGTGGCCGAGTAGCAGAATACGGTTGGTTGCAAATGTCCGTTGCTTTTAATTTGTCAGATCGAGACTAAGCTGCCGTAACACCCACCATACCCGAAAAGCTTAATTTGCCATTTTTAGCTGCTGTCTTTTCTATACCAAGTACCTACTATTACGAAGAGGAAAAGTCTGTGATGTTGTTATTTTTAACCGACTTCAAAAAAGGAGGAGGTTATAAGTTCCACTGTATGTTTTTTTATGTATGTTCGCCGATTTCCAAAATTATTTTTTTGTTCGAAAGAGTATACTCCTGAGGAGTTCCCATTGTCACCAAGTCAGGATCTGATGATGGGATTCCAGGGATATTGGGAGCAACCCTCAAATTTTATAGGCAAGCGTGCAGTGATTTCGGTATTTTTATAATAACTAACTCGTGTATTAATATTTGGAAATATCAATTTTGGTGAAGTCGAATTGATGATGAAGACCATAGATGACTTATGAAACTCCTCAAAGATGTAAAGTTTGTCAAATATTCTGACATGATTGCGTTGAAGTACCAACTAATGAAGTGTTAATTCTGAGATCCTTGAGGAATCGACGGAACTCCTCAAATATTATCAGTTTTATCTGTATTACTCAACGCACTTATTTGCTCTCGGAAAGCAGTTCATGTATGTAGTAAATTGGAAAGGAAATGTGGAAGTTTTCATGTACCATGTGGCTTGGCGAAGTACTGAATTGAAGTCGACATAATCATAAACATTTTTTTTAAAGTTAATTATCTTTTCGACTAAAGTCACTCTTGCATTTGGCGGGGTGGAATCTGTACACAGTATTTGGTACGTTACCGAAAGCTTACTGATGTCACTAGGTTCTCCTTACTTGTCAATATTTTAATGCGAATTTGCGGTACGCCTGCAGTACCGCATTCGTAACGCAACGCTTCCGCGCATCCCGTACTAATCAGGATTACTCAATGAAGGCTTACTTTTTAACCATGTTCTTGACAGCACAGTACAGATTTTTAATAGTTCGCGTAAAACATTTGCACATGAAAGACTTCTTGGCTTCTTTATTTTATTTGTGTTGCAAGTTTCTTGGCATCGGATGCATTTCAGTTGTTCTTTCTTTTCTTAAAGTCTGATTGGAAATCCAACCAACTTTCACTAAAATGAGCAGCTTCTTAGCTCTCCCGAGCGGCTCAGTGGTTTCACTTTAAAGCTTTAGTTATCATTAGTAATATTTAAGTTGAATAAGGGTTTAATATAGGTTTTTTTTTAGTTTTTTTTCATTCTAAATATTATTATGTTACTTAAGTAATACCTTTATACTTTAGTTGGTTTTTTTAGTCAATTATGATATTTATGATATAAGCGAAGAAGGGAAAGACCAAGGATAAGTAACATGAAACAAATAAAAGAAAAAGTAGCAGTCACGTTGTATAAAGAGGTCAAAGAGGCGGCCTAGATAGAGTCAGATGGAAGGAGCTACAACGACAAGAGTCTAACTCTTAAATTTATGATAATGATGATAATATTAGTCTAATATCGTCATCTTACTAGGTACTTAAGGTACGTGTTCGGATAGTTGTTGCTATCATATGTCACACCATCAAAGGAAAGTTTTTCAAAATGAATCGGTATTTATTTTACGAAAAAAAAAATGTTTCATAGAAAGATGAGCAAGTGATGATATTAATTTATTTATCTACACTTTACTTACATAGAATGAGTAATCGAAAAAAGTAATTGAGACGAAAACAGAAGGACATTTATATATATTAAGAGATGAGATTTAGAAGAAGAGTTAAGAAAAAATGCATTCCCCTCTTTGCAGAACATGCTACGTATAGTAACTTTATATAACGTATGTTAAGATGAAAAAACGATAGCTACTATATCATTCATGCATTCCATCTGGATGCAACTTCATTGAAAAAATTTCATACTCGGTCGAGTGGTGAATAATGAACTGAGATTCTGAGGCCATGCAGGAATGAGCTTGTGCTAATGTTAGCTGAGAACTCGGCAAACTCGTGCTGATGTGTGGTAAGCAGCGCTAAATGAATACCGAACCACGTGAACTTTCTGGAAACAAAACATTCTAGTAATTTACTGGATTCATTTATCGGAGAGAGAGTAATTAGGTTTAAAGATCTTTATTTTCTCTAAGAAATTATACATTTCACTTATGAGAAACTTAACTAATTTTACAAAAGGTTTATATCGGTAGGTAAGCACCACAAGGTGCTTAACACTCTAAGCATATTACACAAAATAGATTATAAATTACAGTAGTACACACAATAGATAGGTAGTAAAATATTCACTAAATCGAAATACGCTATCCAGTTTAAATTATAATAGGTCTAAGCCTGTAATAGTATCTAATACAAAATATTAACAAAGGTATTTGTTGAACAAATTTTGCTCCTAGAAGTAAGAAAGTGTAATACAAATAATACAAAATTGCGCGAATAATTCGCACACTGAGAGTAGGGAGGGATTAGTTGAATACAGTCAGAAAACAGTTCACTTATAAAATTGGGTTCGATTACATTTTATGCCTTAATGCAATGCACATTAGGTCAAAAATAATTATACGGGGATTAGTTGAATAGTAACTCGATACTTCTTTGTTTACGACTTGTCACTGACAGGGCCGGATTTAGATATTTTTAATAACGAAGTCTTTTAATTTCCGTTTAAACATATTCAATTTTTTACAATCTTTGATGTGTTTAGGTATTTTGTTATAGAACTTTGCCCCTTCATATTCTATGCTAATTAGGAATGGATGACAATTTCAGAAGTGCCTGATTACTTTTTTGGGGATAGGAATAACCTTCCTTAGCACCAGAAAAAAGCTGCAGACTTTTCAGCTGCGTCAATTATTTTTGAAAAATATAAATAGTTTCCTCACTTACGTTTTGGGTTTAGGACGGCGAATAGATACTTTCCTTGATCCATCTCATATTGCAAAAAAAATATTTTAAATATCTGACCCTGGCAATGACAAATATAGCTGCAGCAGCTGTCAATATCATTGCCAGTGTCAGTTTACCACGGATATTTATGATATTTTCTTGTAATATGAGATCCGAAGGAAAGTGTCTTATTCGCCGTCCTAGACCAAAAACGTAAGTGAGGAAAATGTTTATATTTATCAAATATAATTGACGTAGCTAAAAAGTCTGCAACACTTTTCTGATGATAAGGAAGGTTATTCCTATCACCAAAAAAATAATCAGGCACTTCTGAAATTTTCATCCATTCCCAATTATCTACAGCTTACCTAAGTTAACGGAAATCGATCTGTTGCAGAACAGGATGGACGAAAAAAACAATTAAACATCAAGAATTTAAGTCTTTATAAGTCCATCAGCTTATATATAAGTGCCTAGTGCTGGACACAGTCCTCTCATAGACTAGAAATAATAGACGTTAGTCCTCACGATCACGATAATTATCTGAGTGTGGTTATACATTAATTATATCTTTGTACGCTTAGCAATGAAATGAAGCAATGCAAACAGAGTTGAACTACTAAATATTCATTTTATATTAGACATCGGGCGGAGTGCTCGGAAGTTTCTCCGTCTATGTCCCTAGTCGATTCTCCTACCTTACACTACGAAACAACTTGAGTTAACTATACAATAAATATTAACAGGTTGGATATTATTTCATGCTATACCTGGCGTTAAATTATAGTCATGGTAATTCATCCGCTAGAGATGATGAATTAACTAAGTTTGCATATTGGAACTCGAATAAATCGAGAAATAGGTTCTCCAGCACGGGTATCACAAGACGGCCGCGACATACTCTCGAGCTCTCTCGCAGTATCCGTCTCTTTCTAAGTGGTCTAATAAGAGAGAGACGGGTAGCGCGAGAAAGCTCGAGAGTATGTCGCGGCCGTCATGTGATAGCTGTGCTGAAACATAGTATGGATGGATTTAAAATCAAGACAATATTTTAAATCAAGGGCTTTCTAAAACCTTCTTACAGAATAATCTTGTTTATAAATAGCCGGCTATGATTTTATTATGATACAACTTGATATAATGATGAAGATTGTAAATTATTAAAGAAGAAGGCTCAAGTGCTTGCAGAGTATTTACATTAATTGTATCCATGTAAATTATATGAATACAATATCCATCTTTTTTTATTTGACATTGAGTGTTATGGTTAGTTTTCTAACACACTTAAGAGCCCGTTAACATGCTCACTAACGCCACTGGTAATAATTGTTATTATTTAAATTTAACATTAATTATTATTATAAATATTCTAAAAAGGAGGCCACTACCCTTTGTATTTTGTATTTAAGTATCTTTTGAATACATCATATTAGTGTGAACGTTGCTGGATTCGTCAATCTATGCGTCCAAAGTTAAAACGGCCGTTATTCTTTTGAGTTAATCGAGGAGTCAGCGCGTTAAGGGCTCTTAAACTTGTTAATATTACTTACCTATATTAGCCATCATAATATAATAATATTGCCTACTCCTCCTTGCTGCCTTAGCATGACTACTTGTCTTGTATATCTACATACGTAGCACAGTCTTAGCAAAGCAATTCTCGTAATCTACAAATCGCTTAGTTAATGCTTCCGTACAATAATTAGTATCCGAAGTACAGATTACCTACTCTAATGACCAAATCACTGCCAAATACATACACTGGAATGAACTCCCCATTTGAATACATACCGTTAGCTGTCGTGATTTCGGCTGATCCTATTGGTTCTTAATTTAATAGCTGACCCGGCCTGGTTAGTATCATAGCAACAAAAAATATTTTATTTTATTCTTCTTTTTTACAGGTCTATTTAGCCTATTAGGTCTATTTAGGCTATTTAATATTCAAAGCCTTAATTTGAGTCGGGAGCTGATTAAATACTCGGATTGCCGTTATAATATCATATTTGTACTGTGCTCGAACGCACACTGTACCTTTAAATACTACCTTCTCGCATGCTTTTAATTGACTGATAAATGATTGTGCTAGTTATCGACTTATGTCTTTCATTAGTCGTCATCCCGTCTGCGGGGAGCGCCAGCATGCGGTACAACGACCAATGAAAATGCACCTTAACGTTCTTATTGTAAGCTCCGGGCTTTAGCCTGTAACTAATTTGCGATATAGGTATTTCATACCTATAACCGCATTATTGGTGAATATGCTAGGCAATCATGTACCCGTTCATGTTCCCATTAAACGTAATGATCGGGATTATTACATTTTTACCGTATTAAATAAAATGGCATTACATGCGTTATACTGTGATGTAGGTTCGCGTCTTTCCTGTGACATACAATACAATATCAACTTTTTATTGCTCACAAGAAAACAACAGGTAGGTATAGGCACAGAGAGTACTAATTGCAGAAAAAGTATTGAATGAACGTATGAGTGAATGTGATTTAAGTGTACGATTGCGTATAGGTATAATAATACCTATATATAAAGCTGATGTCAAGTCATATGAGGAAGTCAAGAGGCTGGTAATGGACAGAGAAACGTGGCGGTTACTCCACCGACAAGAGCAAACGCTCTTAAGTAATGATGATGATGACATATATAACATATTATACCACAGAAAAGACACCGACGACGAACTCTTTTTTCTTCTTTTAATTAGCGTGGCTCATCTGTCTAATAAAACAGCATATTTAACAACAAAACTTGTCGATCGAGCGATCGTGGTATCTTTATTCTTTCTTTTCATTTTCCCGGTTGATTTGTGTTCTACTATCAATGAGTGTTCCGCTGCGCTCGGCCGAGCTTGCCGCCCCCGGGAATATTGGATATCTGTCATAAGTCATAAAAATTCGCATATCGACTTTATAATGCGCCACACATAGCAAAGCCATCGCATTGCAAAATGCGAACAATTTGTCGTTTGAGCTATCACATGAAACTTAGAGTAAAATTGATTTAAAAGACTTATCTCGGATATTGAACGAATTGAATACCATCGAAGCTGGCTTTGATTTATCTGATAAAGTATTTCGTATCGATATATTTTTAAGAATTCCAAATAGACCTATTAGAGGAATGAATAAGCGCAAAAACCACGATGTATATCTTTTGTAACGTAATATTTTGTCTATTTTGCCGGATATGTCACTGAGTGCAGAGAGAGATCCAGAAATGTAATAATATCTTTAATATCGTCTTGGAGATGGCTGTGTAAACATTCTTGGCGGGCCTGGGGTTATTATCGGCCTGCGAAGTTATGAATAATGAAATGAATGCCAGCATTCCTATAAATGCGGCAAATAATCCAAGCGCGTGTATTTGTTGTTGAAACAAAATTCATACCTACTTCTCGTCAGACTTTAAATTAAATTTGAAATTCTTACACTAATGGATACATCCAATTAGGAAAAGTGCCGTCAAATATTATTCCCTCGTTGGAGTATAATGAGTTCTCGTGGAGGGAAGGAATTTATGGCGCTGTTGGTACGAGAATATTAGCCGTCATTGCTCAATATTGCGTCTCATAACACGGGCAGCGTATGGAAATGATACTCGCGGCTACGAGGCGCATAATATACTCCGTGGGAAAACTGCGTCTCTGCAATGTTATTCGTACGGAAACGTTTCACCGTAATAACACTACAGCGTTTTCCTTAATATAGGTATATAATGTATTTTCTAATCTACCTAAATGGATATGGAGGCATGAAGCGTTAAATGTAAATGTTATAAGCAAGTCGGTATCTTTAAGGATGACTCACGCTAGAACAGGCCGTGTCAGGCTCGGGGCGTTTTCTAAGAAAAACGACGGCGTTTTTGAGCGGCCGAGCAATACCAAAGCCCGAGCTGAGCCACGACCGGGCCGTGCTGACACGGAGCCTCTTCTGGGCTTCAGCCGTGGCTCGGCCGGGCTTGGGTATGCCTCGGCCACGCAAAAACACCGTCGTTTTTCTTAGAAAACGCCCCGAGCCGGACACGGCCCGTTCTAGCGTGAGTCATCCTTTAAATGGGTTCTAATTCAAACTAGGCACATTATTTATTTACTTTACTGATTAAACAACGATCTCCTCCTGCTGCGCTCGTAGAACAAATGTGGTTAAAAACAATACTTAACAGCAAACATATAATAATTGGAACCGCATATCGACCACCACGGCTTGATGTTGACACTTTTTTTGATGCCATTACTGACTCAATATTTCTTTTGTTAAATACGACCGACTGATTTTACTGGGTGACTTTAATATTAATTATACGGACAAGAACGACAGAAAATTTAAATGTTTGACACAATTTCTGACAATGAGTGGCTTGACACAACATGTAAGCGACCCTACTCACTTTACGGAACACAGCCAGACAACTATAGACCTTATTTGCTCCGACGCTCGTGTTGTGTCTGTGGACGTGCAGCATATCCCGGACCTAGGGAGACATGCATTCATCACAGCCGAGTTTGACATTAAAAAACGGAAACCGACACCAAGACGTATTACTTATAGACCTCTGAAAGACATTAACCTTACTAAATTTAACAATGACCTTGACGCCATAAACTGGGAACAAATTTTATTACTTAACGACGTAAATGACATGGTAAGACTATTTAACTCACTGTTACTTGGACTTTTTGACAGACATGCGCCGGAAAAGACGATAGTGGTGAAGGAGGCACTTAAACCATGGCTCACGAGCAACGTTCGGCTCATGATGCGCCTCAGAAACGAGGCTCACGCACGTTACAAACGAACCAAGAGCGATGTTCACAAACGATATTACCTCGACCTTAAGCACCTTGTGATAAAAGCCATTTATAGCGAGAAACGCGCCTTCTTCACGCACCATATCAATGACATTACTGACTCGAAGACTCTCTGGAAAAACTTAAAGCGCACTGTTCTTCCAGATTCACAGACGCAGACTGACCTCCCGGCACAATTTGATGATCCTGACTTGAACAACCGGCATTTTCTTAATATTCCTGGAAAACAGGACATGACTTTATCTGACTTGACTTTTTTTGAATTTCATAGACATAACGACAACACTTTCACGCTCTCTGCTACCACAGCTGCTGCCGTCACAAAAATCATTACATCAATAAAAACTACAGCAAAAGGACTCGACTCAATTGACATTGACATGTTGCTTCTGACATTACCGAGAACTACAGACGTACTGACTTACATTATTAATATGAACATTCTGACTATGACTTTCCCAGCTGACTGGAAAATCGCTCAGGTGATCCCGTTACCTAAAAAACCAAATCCTACTGACGTGTCTCAACTACGCCCTATAAGTATTCTTCCTTGTGCATCGAAGATAATAGAACGGGTAATTTGCGATCAGCTGTCCGATTACCTGGAAAAAAATAGCATACTCCCTGAACTGCAGTCGGGTTTTCGCAAGGGTCGATCGACAGCTACTGCGTTGCTCGATGTAGTCGATAACATCCTACAGGCTCGTGATGTTGGTAAAATTACCTTTTTAGTTCTTTTAGACTTCTCCAGGGCCTTTGACTGCATTAGCGTACCTCTTCTATTATCCAAGATGTCTTATTACGGGTTTGATGTCACTGCAACAAAATGGTTCAGTAGCTATTTGTCTGGCCGTACGCAGGCAGTTTCGTTGCGTAGGGTGGATGGTGGTGCTCTGCGGTCCTCTGTTTGTCCTGTGACAAAAGGAGTACCGCAGGGTTCAATACTTGGACCCCTGCTCTTTATACTGTATAGCGCTGACATCACTAACAGTATAAAGAGCTGTAAGTATCACCTTTACGCGGACGACGTGCAACTTTATTTGTCTAGTGCGCCGTCAGACACATCTGCTGCCATTAACACGATAAATGCGGACCTTGCTCATATTTCCTCTTGGTCGGAGAGGAACTGTTTGGTTCTTAATCCTAGCAAGTCGAAGTATGTGGTTTTCGGGTCAAAACATCAAATCCGTAATACCCTTGATGCTCGAACTTCCGGGAATGTCGCCGTCATGGGCGAACCAATAGAGCACGTGGTAGAAGCAACCAACCTCGGCCTTCTTATGGACGAGAATTTGCGCTTTGAGAACCACATACTAAATGTTGTGAGTAACTGCTTCTATCGCCTTAAAGTCCTATATAATATACGTGATTACCTTAGTGTCGATTTGCGTGTCGACCTATGTGAATCGCTTATATTATCTAGGTTAAACTATTGTAATGTCGTGTATGACGGGTGCATTACTGGTCGTTCCAAGAGGCTCATACAACGAGTGCAGAACGCATGTGCTCGTTTTTGTTTCCGAGTCCCTCCCCGGTCCCACATCACTCCATACTTGAACGCCGCTAACTTGCTTAACATGTCTGCACGCCGACGCCTGCACCTTGCCACTCTGCTTTTCGGGGTGGTAAGGCACGAAACCCCATCTTACCTTTTCAATAAACTGGTATGGTCAAAGAGTGCGCGCAGATTCAAGGCAATGGCCATAACTCCTATGCACCGAACCGCTGCTTTCCGAGGTAGCTTCAAGTTCGCGGCGTCTAAGTGCTGGAATGATATCCCTCCCCCTATCCAAGGGGCGCTCAGCAGATACACCTTTAGGTGGTTCGATTGCCATACAAAGCGTTATTTGACATTCGCAGGCTAACGGCGTGATATTTTAAGAAACTTATGTAACAAACTTTCATCAATTGGCTTCCCATTTGCGCCAAATTCCCCTTTTCCTAGAATAAACTTGTATAAACTAGATTAATTTGAGAAAAATAGTTTTCCCAAAATATCACGTGACAAACCAATTTCTCAAATTAATCTAGTTTATGTAAGTTTATTCTAGGAAAGGGGGAATTTGGCGCAAATGGGAAGCCAATTTATAAAAGTTTGTTACATAAGTTTCTTAAAATATCACGCCGTTAGCCTACGAATGTCAAATAACGTTTTGTATGGCAATCGAACCCCCTTATTTGTTGACGCTCCAAAAATCCTAATCCTAATCCTGCACTTTTGACAGCAAAAATATGCCAATTGCACATTTTTATCTAGTTTTTGTTTTTAGTTTAATAGTAAAATTTACTTTAATGTGTAACGTAGTTATTATTTTATTAAAGCTGCATGTAGGTAGTGCTGTATGTATTATCTCACTATGTATTTATGTTTATTTCTCTCTCGCCTTGCACAATTAATTATATGTATAGTTGTGTAATTATAATTGTATGACGTTTCCGTGAGTCACCAACGGTGCTGGCTGAAAATCAGCGCTGTAGGTGTCTGACTGACACCTCAGCATAATGCTGAGCCAGTGTCCGGTTCACGGCCGCAGAGACACACTTGTTACATGTTATTTTTATTTATTTTTGCTTAATATATGTGTCCTGTGTGTTAGTGAATAAATGTATCTTTCTTTCTTCTTTCTTCTTTCTATCTCGCGAGTCTGTTTATATTGATTTTGAAAATTTTCTGAAAATACATCGAGAATAAATTATATTTAATTACCGAACCTGCTTCCATAATTTCACGAGAATCGGTTGAGAAATGCAATCTGTAGAGGAAACAGCCGGACAGCCGGACAGCGGGACATCCGGACATACGAAATAATTTAGGCCCAAGCTAAAACGGAACGTTTGCTTCTCTCGCTCGTTCAATTATTTACCAGCGAACTTAACGACAGTAATTGCTCATGACAGGTTAAAATAAACATCTACAAACATCAATAACCATACTCAAGTGCTCAATTTGTGCAAAATGGTTTCCCAAATTTGATACTGTAATTAATCAAGCCTCAACGTTCGACAAATTAGTGTGCAACTAAACAAGTTACCTCGTGGGCATCAGTATTAGGATACGGGTACCTCGCTGGTAATTCATTCGTATAATTAAGTATACACGTTAGTGGAAGCCGAGAACCCTAAAGTGGGATAGAGTGCAAGTGTTGAGATAGACGCGAATTCGTAGTTTAAGGAGAAAATAATTGATGGAGAGTATCGTTATTAAAAGTGTATATATAATAGTGCAATAATAATAAAAGAAGTCCAGAACTTCCTCTCTCTATGTCAACTGGAACCTAGTACTCACCCATAATAACGTAAATGATAATTACAATGCTTTTGGTTAAACGGCTGACTATAAAAAGAAAACCTAAAAAGACTTGGCTTACAAGAGGTCTTAAGATATCATGTACACATAAAAGGCTTCTAAAAATACACACAAGTAAAACCAAAAACCCCGTCCTGAAGGCATACTATAAACATTATACAAATGCCCTGAAAAAAGCAGCCCTGAAAAAAGCAGTCATTAAATCAATAAAATTGAATTATATACACGAAATGCAATAATCAACAAATAAAACGGCAACTATGTGGAAAAATATAAATAATATAAAAAATAGAGTAAAGATAAAGAAAAACTTAAAATTAACAATTATGCTTCAAAATTTCGTTACTGAACATCTTAATATAATAGCAAATACTTTTAACAACTTTTTTGTGTTTACGACTGCCAAGGAGACCAGGAGAGTACGCCTGATGTGTCACCACCGCGCGGACGCCCTGTTTGCTCTCCTTTTGAGAAATCGTTATATCTACCGCCAGTCTCCGAGTTTGAAGTACTCAAAATTGTACGTGGACTTAAAAACACACATATCACTGGAATATACGAAATACCTACGACGTTATTGAAGTTTTGTGCTAGTGAACTAGCGCCGCCACTATGTAAGCTAATCAACCAATCTTTTAATGAGGGTGTTTTCCCCCAAGAGCTAAAAGTAACAATTATAAAACCTATACATAAAAAAGGAAATCCTCTTGATACAAATAATTATCGGCCAATAGCACTCCTGTGCACACTATCAAAAGTTTTTGAAAAATCGATGTGTATTCGGGTCTACCATTTCCTGGAAAAAAATCTTATATTACATGACAACCAGTATGGTTTTAGAAAAAATCGCTCCACTGCCCTCGCCGTTAGTAATTACACTCAGAACATTCTAAATACCATAAACAATAAACAAATTGCTGTTGGATTAATTTTAGACCTCACAAAAGCATATGACAAAGTCTCACACAAAATTCTGCTTAGTAAATTATATGGATCGGGAATTAGGGGCATAGCATACGACTGGTTTAGATCTTACTTAGAAAAGCGCATGCAGCTCGTTCAGGTTGAATATGTCAACCCGACGTCTAATACGTTGGATACTGTCCGATCTAACATAACTGAATTAAGGGGCTCTATTACACAAGGAAGTGTGCTGGGGTGCCTACTTTTCTTATTATATATTAATGATCTTCCCAGAGAAATAGATGCCAATTGTACTTTATTTGCAGATGACGTGTCTATCCTTTTTAACTTTCATAATAATGACGATTTTAACGAAGTACTATCAAAAACCTTGCACCTAATCAATCACTGGATGAATGATCACAACCTTTCAATTAACATCAACAAAACTAATTTAATTCAATTCTATCCTCATTAAAGGACGCCACCGCCTCTGAAACTTGAGCTGAACAACAAAGAAATAGTACAAGTAACAAACTTTAAACTCTTAGGTATTACTTTAGACAGGCACATGAATTGGAAAACACACATTTCAATTACTAAAACAAAAATATCCCAGTTTCTATATGGGTTATTCACGCTCCGCAAAACAACAGACTTTGCCACAGCACACTCTGCCTACTACGCCTATGCCCACTCGTGGTTCAGGTACGGCATTATTTTGTGGGGTGACAATACAGATGCTCATGACCTATTTATAATGCAAAAAAAAATGCATACGTGTACTGGTGGGCATACGAAACCGGGATAGTTGCAGGCCCTATTTTACCAAACACGGCATATTAACCTTGCCCTGTATGTATATATTGGAATTATGTATATTTGTGCGGAAGAATATTCACCTGTTCAAGGAGCAACAAAATAAAAGACTAAAACATAAACTTACCTGTCCCAAATCTTGAAATATTCCGAAAAAGCCATCAATATGCAGCAGTTAAATATTATAATCATCTCCCAAACTATTTAAAGGCAGAAGAAAAAGACACAACTTACGCAAAAAAATTAAAATCATATCTGGCAAACAAAACATATTGCACAGTAGAAGATTATTTTAGTAGTAAGTAATTTCTTTGTTTTGATTTTATGATGTATACTATATTTAATTTAATTTAGATTTATATAAGCTATAGTGTGTTTTTGCTTTGTAAATTTAGCTTTTCCTAATTTAACCTACACACACTAGCAAATGTAGGTAACAATTTAATAATTTAAGTTTGCTTTACCCGTCCAGGGTCCATGAGACACATACATATTGTAAGAACTTTTTCAACACATTTGCTCGTAACATGCCTCTTATTGAGCCGCTTTTGGGCTCGTAATCCTGGGTTAACTGTCGCTGTATGAACTCTACTGTATGAGTTAAAATTAATCACAGTTAACTATTGGCACTTTACCTGATTTCTTGAGACTTATACACGCCTAAGTCTGTTTTTGTACTTGTGCCAAGGTGTTAAAGTGAAATGTACGCCAGGGTTTCATTAGACGAAACTGCGTGGTCCCTCCGGTAAATGGACGTATGTTGTGAGCCCAGTCTTTGCTTTGATGAGTCTAGCGAGGGCAGGCCTTTGTAACCAACAGTTATGCAGCTTTGCTAATAAAATGTTTACGTCTCATAATATTGACATGCTTATGAGAATTTGCGAGTGTCGTCAAGTTTGTTATTAAATCTTGATGCACACGAATTTTATTTAGTCTGTTTACTACACTTTGTAACAAAATATCCACAAATCGTGAGTTTCAAACGATATTTAGTAGCTTTATATGCATACCTACCTGTCATTGCCAAACGAACGGTTTTAATTATGTAAAAGATTAGTAAACATCAATTACATGAATGTGACTGCCTAGGGGGATGTGTGTCTGTACGCACTCTGCGTTGCGGATATATTTCTTTAATACGAGTAGTTCTTATTTCTTAAATGAATAAATCACTTGAATGCTAAATGGTATAATAAACAATGTTGTTATAATTTTTGAGACTTGCATAGTTCAATGGAACTACTGGTGAAGCGGGGCTGGAGCGAAGATTTCCATACTATCTGCGATAATATATTATGACTAGTATTATAATCTTTTGTTTTATCGCCCGTTGTGAGTACCTTCCTATGTAATTTCAATTAAATCTTTACCACGCTCTTTACCGCCCAACCGGTGCAAAAACCCAAAAAAGTAGTTCATAACTTGGAATAAAACATAAATATATACCTAGTGCTAAAAAGTATAAGATACTCCGCCAAAGGGATTAAATTAGGGTTAGATGTTGATAGGGAAGTTCTCGCGAGCAAATTCTAGTAATATAATTAAGAACAAGCTCGCTGAATTACTCTGTTCTCGCGCTGTCTATCGAAATAATGATACAATAGAGGTGCTACCCTACAGAACACTTGTATGGCCTCAAGCCGTAAGAATTGAAGTTAATTAAACGGTATGGTTTAGCTTGAGCTTGAGTTTAGAGAGGATTGATCAGAATATGTATATTTTTAAGAATAAAAAAAAATCTCCTCTCTTAATTTTAATATCTAAAACTCTCTTGTTTTAATGACAATGAATACATACGCAGAAATAACTACTTACGAAGAAAATTATTTTGAAGAATTGAAGAATTTTTGCAGAAAAGAGATGTCGCAAATTCGTTTTAAATTTACATCAAGGCAGAATCTTAAAAGCAATGCTCGTTTTGCAATACCGCTAGTTTGGACATGAAAGTAAATAACATTTACGAGGACATTTCTCGTATTATCTAGACGTTGTCTTTGGTTGAGCGTTCAATAGGTAAGGGGTAACATATCCGTCTTGGGAGAGCATTTGTTTGTCTCAAGTGTGTTGTCCTATTCGGGGAGCAAATGCGAGACGTAGATGGCATTAGTTCTCGAATTGGGAGTCGATCCAAACTAGCAGTAGGAGAGTCGATTCGAGTCGCGAGTAGGCGGTGAGGGTGCAGGTAACGAACGCGGGCGCCGGCTTTGATCTCCCTGGCGTTCGCGTCTCCTTTGCGTTCTTTGAGACCTGATTGAGCGCAGCACTCTGTGTGCATACGAAAAACGTCTGCGCCCACTTCTCGGGATTTACTACGTTTTGCCATAAAAGAAACCGTTTTCTTTTCAACTCTGAGTTTAGGCCTGTTGGGCTTTAGTGGCTTATTTGGAATGTATTATTGAAAGTTTCCAGTCGCTTTCAATCAAAATGGGAAAGCCACAGCGCTTTGTAAAGCTTAATTGAAATACTTATTGGCAAGGATTAAATAAATCATAAAGTAAGTTTGAGTTTAAATACAGCATTGAGTTTGTTTAAGTTTTTAATTATTAAACAGATTAGAAGTTGGAATTTATCTTAGCAAGTAGGTACCTACTTAAATAGGTACCATTTACTATTCCATGAGATGCCTAAACTAAAGTCACGTTATTTGACCGCAGCTGATTAAGGGCGGGGCGGTAATAGGGTGGTGGTGGCTTTGCACCACCCAACGTGACTTGAGGACGACAAAAAAGTACAAAATTTTCTTAATAGAGTTAGGTATATGTTTATATTATTTTCAAGTTCCAACGTCGACCATAAGTAAATTTTATATTTATTAAATTTCCTCTTTATACCCCCGAGTGATTTCCATTTTTATTAACTCAACCATTATATATTAGTATATATTTATGGATTTAAAGGATGGTTTGACAGATGACAAAGGGTAATTTAAGCTATTTTGAATCACTATAGTGAGTGGTTCACAGAGCTCCAACATGGTCTTTTAATTAGATCTACCTGTCGACGCTCGCAAATATTACTCTCACAGACTATCGAACAAGGGAAATTGCGCTCAACTTAGGTCACTTAGTACGAGCACAAAGACTTACGTCGCTCTTTGGAACACTAAACGTTTTCACATGGAAATGCTGGCAGGAAGATCTTGCGGATAACACCCGTAGAGCTCAGCGGGCTAAAGCTATTTCAGAACTTTTCTCCAACCCATCCTATCCTATCATCACCATCAGATCCTGACTTGGTGACCATGGGACTACCTCAGAAGTATACTCTTTCAAATAAAAAAAGATTTTTGGAAATCGGTCTACAATTGACGGAGAAATCAGTGAAAAAACATATAAAAAAACATTTTGAAGTCGGTTAAAAATAAAAACTTAGAACACGAGAAGGGACAAAAGTTATTAAATATTAAAAAAAACAATACAGCGAGGTACTTCGAGTATATTCACAAGTAAGTACTAATAACAGTTTTCCCCATGTTTGATGTGTGTCTGTGTTTAACCTGGGTACTTAAAGGTACTTTAACCTGAGAAGCTAACCAAAGCTTATATTTAGGTACTATTACGTTTTATGTATTATAATAAACAGAGAATGTATCGATCTACTAAGATATTTAATTATATTACGCGCTTTGTTCTCCACTAAGCTACGATTGAGCATTTTTTCCCTGTCACTTAGAAAACAACAAATGATTTTCCTTTATTCGAGAAATACAGAACACATTTGCGCTATTCCTCGTAATTAGCAAAGTACCAATAAATGTACGGTAAGGTTGGCTGGTGTTTTGATGGGATGATGGGGAATATGTTTTCTAGTGGCTCATATCGAAAGATTAAAGGAGTACTACAAAGTTAAGGATGACTCACGCTAGAATGGGTCGTGTCCGGCCCGAGCCGTTATCTAAGAAAAACGACGGCGTTTTTGAGCGGCGGAGCCATACCAAAGCCCGGCTGAGCCACGGCCGGGCCGCGCCGACACGGAGCCGCTTCCGAGCCTCGGCCGTGGCTCGGCCGGGCTTGGATATGCCTCGGCCACGCAAAAACGCCGTCGTTTTTTAGGGTTCCGTACTCAAAGAGTAAAACGGGACCCTATTACTAAGACTTCGCTGTCCGTCCGTCCGTCTGTCTGTCACCAGGCTGTATCTCAAAAACCGTGATAGCTAGAGATTTGAAATTTTCACAGATTATACATTTCTGTTGCCGCTATAACAACAAATACTAAAAACATTTTTTTTTAAGGGGGTCTCTCATTCAACAAACGTTTTTTTTTTATAATGGTACGGAACCCTTGGTGCGCGAGTCATCCTTTACTCGTTTAATCTTTCGATATGAGCCACTAGAAAACATATTGAAAATGCTAACGAATTTTGTCAGACGTCTTAAGGCCACGGAAGGATTTAATACGAGAGCCGTGAGCAAAACAACCATATCTAATTCAAAGTTGTTTAAATATGTGTGAACAGTTTACATTCAATTAGTTTTGTTGTATTTTTCGCCTTATTGCAATGATGTAAGGTGCAAAATAGTAAATGTATGAAATCGAGTAAACTTGGGTACCTATAATATAGAGAATAGTTCAGGAGAGTACGGCTGGGGACAATTACGAAAGAGGGAATAAATGCTTGGTAGATTAAAAAGATGTGGATACGACGCATGAATGAAAATAATAGTTTACTTGCCTACACTCCGACAAAGTTATGTATAGGTACCGTTTGAGATTAGTATCTGTAATCATCATCATCATATCAGCCGAAAGACGTCCACTGCTGGACGTAGGCCTCCCCCAAAGCGTGCCAAAATGACCGGTCCTGCGCCACCCGTATCCAGCGGCTATAGCGGTTACCTTGGTTCTGCTGCGGATAGCCTCATTTCTGATGCGATCACGCAGAGAAACTCCCAACATAGCCCTCTCCATTGCCCTTTGGGTGATTTTGAGCCTTCTTATGAGACCTATTGTAAGCGCCCACATTTCAGTGCCATAAGTCATGACTGGCAACACACACTGGTCAAAGACTCTCGTCTTGAGACACTGCGGAATATTGGACAAAAAAATATATACATAGAAAAACGCTGCCCAGCCGAGTCGGATTTAACGATTGACCTCTTTCTCGAAGTTGGACCTCCCTAATTGGACAGTCTGTCCTAGTTAGGTATACATAATCGTCTACAACTTCGAGCGTAAAGTGTTTGATTGTAATGGGTGTTGGTGCTACATGGGCATTTGACATGATCTTCGTCTTATCCAGGTTCATTCTTAGACCAACTCGCTCGGAAGCTTTACTGAGGTCATCGAGAATCGTACTTAAGTCCTCCATGGTCTCAGCCAAGATTACTTTATTGTCAGCAAACTGTTTGTCATTAAAAAATGTTTGACTTTGAGTCATGCTTATTGTATTAATATTTTATTTATATACCAGTATTTTGTCCGCTTACTTTATTTCTGTACTTTGTTTTATGACTATTTTGTGTTTGGCCTAAGTGTTGACTGGTAGAAAATGCCTAAAGGCATAAAGTATTTGTAAGTTGTTACTGTGCAATAAAGTTTATATGAATAATGCTTACAATTGAATTCTGAGGTGTCCTCTCTACATCCCCGTTCTTTAACGTTACATTTGGAGCCACGCCTTACTGCCTCACTAATTACCTTATTTACCTCAGCCTTTCTCCAAGGCCCTATTTTCTGTTCTGTTGTTTTGCTTCATAAGTGTCATTATCACGGTATTACACCGGCGGCGTGTCTATGTGTGCGGCTTTCTGTACGGGTTGTTGTCCGTAAATTGAAATGGGTCGATTGTAACCTGTGTTACATTATACGCGTATGTATATGTAGGTTTTATATTAACCTTGGTTTTAAAAGAGGAAAAGTGTGTACAATTGGATATATACAGAATGATTTAGGAGACGTGAGCAGTACCAACCCTACACATACAGTTAATGTTAATGGATCGTTCACCATCGTATTTAAGTTAGACACCGTTTTTTTTGGTAAATAAAAGTTTCATTCCAAAACCATGGTCACCATACACAACTAAAAAAAAATACTTTATCTTACCAATGCTGGTACGAATGGATAGCTTATAATCTACTGAATCCGTAGGGTTGATCCTGCTCACGTCTCCTGAATCATCCTGTATAACACGCCTGTTTAATTAGGTACGTCTTTTTCGGCGGAAATATATAATATCGGTTCAATGAATATTGATTAATGAAAAGGTAAACAAAATATAACGATGTCAAATATAAGTAGGTAAACAGTTATTTTAATATCAAAGAATGATCACATAATAAATATAAATTCACACACGACAAATCACGAAGCAAATACTTTGATCATAAAATTGTTATGTCTGTGGTTTTTTACATTGGCATTTACAATTACCCAATTAGCGTGAGTTGTTAAAACAATTTACTCAGTGTCAGTTTTGTGACGATAATCAATAATGTTGCATTTTTCGAAAAAGTATTAAAAATGTAGTCAAATTGAGAAAAAACGTCCAAAGTTTTAAAAGGGGGTAAGTTCTGTCCCTTTTCCGCAAAACGCACCTTCATATGAAACGATTGTCATTTACTATGACGCTAGAGGATCGTGATGTCACGATCCCCTAGCGTTTTCTCTCTCTAGCATGCAACATTAAAATGGTTGTAGCTTCGTAATTTTTTGAGATATTTGAACGGATTTTCGTCTTCAGGAATATTTTTTTGCCTTCTTTCGTTTGAAGTAATAATACATTTTGAGTTTACACCCCTATTAAGTAAGTATTCAGTTTGTACAAAAAAATACTTTTTCTTTTCATTTTATAAGTGATATGCATAAAACATATTTACGCCCTATTCCTATAATCATCCATACGAAATACACGGTAAGTACACTCACTCTAATCTATGAATATAACTCATATATCTTATAAACCAAATGTAGCTAAAACACAAGTAAACCGCATAATGACGTTAATTTGATATCCATCCAAACCTATAAAATCCCGCGTCTCAATTTATGCACAATCAAATGCGAAAATATTCCCTATTTGGCACTAAAACTGTACAGATGAGCTAGCCATGCATGGCACTGAACATGTTTTAAAACTGAACCCGCAAAACAGGGGCTGTGTTTGATTTTCTGCCAATTTCGGCTCGGGATGACATTGTGGAGAGCTGACATTTCATTTGCTCGCTCTGACAGATGTTGGCTGGGCTCAGCTTCATGCGTAGTTGAAATTGGACCCGAATGTACATTTTAGGAGGGCTTTTTCTTAATTATGTTTGTGGAATTCTCAGTTAACAGCGCGTAAAATGGTTTATTGTAAACAGAAACTATATTTTTTTTATTAGATAATTATATCATTAACGTAAAATGAAATATCAGGTGGCAGTCACTTTCGTAAAACTAGTGCCTACGTCAATTCTTGGGATTAAGTGCCAAAGCGAACCCCAGGCGGGGAAAACGATAACGCGAATTGAAATTCCATGGTATTTTTATCTGAAAATGAGGGAAAGAGGTGCGTTTGTCACGATTTATACACATTATTTTTACTACGCATATAATGAACGTGCATGTCTGCTCGCGATCAAGGATGTCGTGACACATCCGAGACATCGAGTGATCTCAAAGAAGTAATTTATTTAATTAAACGCGATGAAGTCCTGCAGTGAAAATCATTCAGGTAAATGATCTGAGACCAAGTTATCCGTTTGTGTAACGTTGTCAATAAGCAACAATTGACAGCTTATCATTTGCCAATAAGCTGTAGTTTCCCCTCTGATTTAAATGGTCCCTAAAATTGGATTCATAAAAACTATTTCTCACGTCAATACTTGAGAGTTAGTAGCCGGCCCCAGGCCCGCTATAAGATGCCTAGATTTTTGATGATGAGCAATTAATGTTACAAACTATCAATACAATTCTACATTTTTATATAACTTAGAAACAAGTATTTATGTACTTAATGTTATATTTTCAGATGACACGGCAATAAACAAACGCGTATCCGTCAAGATAAAGCTTCTCCAACCACCCTCTGCAAAATTATATCCAACGTTAAATAAATCGGTTAGGTACGCAAATAATTTATCAAAACCATGTCAACTAGAG
The DNA here is from genome assembly GCA_963854355.1 of Epinotia brunnichana. NCBI lineage: Eukaryota > Metazoa > Arthropoda > Insecta > Lepidoptera > Tortricidae > Epinotia > Epinotia brunnichana. The sequence goes on from OY977942.1 coordinate 14,321,124, forward strand.
TAGGCTTTCCTGAAAGGAAAATAAACATTTTGAGAAAAAAACATATAGATCGATCCATGCACGCATGTGATTGATGTGCGCTTAACGCACGTAGCTACATACTTGATTGATGAAAGGAATTCTCTTACTCAACACTTTCAATCCAATCGATTGGTGCTCATGCTCACACACCTACTCAAACATATAAGAATAAGAATAACTTTATTACACAAAAGACACTGTTACATAATAGGAAAGCGATATCTAATGAGTCCCAAACTAGGCTGAGCCTGTATCTTGGAACTCATGGAGTCTCATGGATTTTGAGCAGCATTATATTATTGCGCTGTTTAAGCGTGTTTATTAATTCTCATTAAAAGCATACCTGCTAATTAGCAGGGATGCAATTGCATCCATAAATTTAATCTTTACGCTCGCAGACAAAACACTAGGCTATATTTCATTTTGAAATCGTAGGTATTCACATTCGAAGTTTCAGAATTTTCTACAAACAAACGCAGATACAACTGTGCTATTCCTTTGTGGCTCAAGTAAGCTTTGAAAGAAAATATTTTCACAAAGATAGAACCAACTGGATAGTGGACGTCGATACACGTGCACATTGACAGCATATGTAGGTACTGAACCTGTGCTAGTAGTTACCATCGCAGCTTGCGACCCAGTTTTCAATAAAAAACTTTTCGATTTGGTAACTTAGCACGAATGACTAGAGCTAGACGTGAAATCGTTCACAGTTCAGTTACAGTAAAGTTCCATTGGGTGGTTTACGATAGTGATTCGTACGAATCTCTAGAAGTAGCTTGCTTTGTTTGTGCCAAGAGTAATTGAAGATTGTGGACGTGGATGTTTGAAAAGATACTGCGATCTTTGCTCAGTATTCTGTTTTAGTAGTGCAATAAACTCTTCTGAATTATTAATTCCTATCACACCTTATTTAATGCATTGAGCTAATTGAACTTCCTATAGCGATATACGCAAGCCGTATAGGCTCACCTTAATTACAGATCCTCGGAGCAACTCGTGTTGTTTGTAATCCTAACACAAACTATCAACGCCACATGCATGACAAAGACTTAAACATCGCCACGGGCGTGAATTAGAATAAGGTACCATTATCCCTGCACGCAGATAAGGTACATATAACGCTCCATACGGCTCCACCGTGGTGTGACGTTATTCGGAAATGACAAGCTTCCCGTTTTATTTATGAACGAACATAAGATTTGTCCGCTAAGGCTGTCGGTAACAGTTAATTAACTTGGAATTCAACCCGTGACCTGAACTTTTGGGGTACGCACAACTTTGAAGCCTTTTCAAAGGATTTGTGCGGCAACTTCATCTTGAGAGACGTCTCCTTTGGATAACTCATTAAAAACAAATTTCGAAAATCCTCTCTGCGTCGTGTGGGCCAACTTTATTACCGTGTCTGAAAGAAAATATATTATCTCCACTTATAATAAATCTCTAAATTAAAAAAAGAATCAGCCAGTTTGAAACTAAGCTTTGTGTGGTACGAATGTTCTCAGCATCCCATGAACGGAAAAATATGAAACATTTTATATAGGTACATTATTATTCTAGCTGCAACTTAGGATAGTTTTTATCCGACTGCGACAATTAATTAATTTTCCGAAATATACGACTTCATTTAATATTTCATTTATTTTTATTGAAATCAAACGTTGCTCCAACTGTCAGCTATAAGTAACGTCAAAATGGCGGAATTGCTTTGCCTTTCACTTATTTATAATTTAAATCCAGTCTACGATAGACCTTTACGATACACATGCCAAAAGTTAAACCATAATAAAATATTCGATTGTGATATAAGAACTTATATGCGCAAATGTCGCATTATAGCGTAATTTCAAAAAATGTATTAACAAATTTGAACAATATAATTAACACGAATTTGTTTTTTTTGAATGGCAATGGCACGCGTTCTTTGCGCATTCTGCCAAAGTGCCTACGGCGCTACCACGAAAACCGAAACTCGAAGTTCGTATAACTGCATCCCGGTCACTCGAGTAATGTTAGTGCGATAGAGATAGAGATACCCGAATATTTTCGAATTCCGAAGTTCGTGGTTATAGCTCAGAGGGCCTACAGCGAACGGCATTCGAAGTTTTCCCTCTCTGTCGCACTTACGTACGAACTCGTAAGTATGACAGAGAGGGGAAACTTCGAATGCCTTTCGCGGTAGGCCCTCTGGAATCGAAACTACACCCCGTAAGCCGCGTCCGCTGCGCCATGTTTTCGTGGTTTTTAAACGTCAAACATGTTTTGCCAATCAAAACAAAACCCTATTTGTTTGCCGAACCTGACTGAAAACATGTTAGATGTTTAAAAACATGGAAAACATTGGTGCAGCGGACCCGGCTGTAGGTAGACACTAAATAAAATAACCATAATGTATTTTCTCGAAAAAAGGATAATAGAGAAAAAATCAACGCAAGAGGTTAGGTATATGTATACGTAGGTAATCACACTAATCACTAAGTTCCAAAGTTTTATGTTCTGTCCCTTTTTCACAAAACGCACCTTCAAATGAAACGATTGTTTTTTACTATGACGCTCGAGGATCTTGACGTCACAGTCCCCGATCGTTTTCTCACTCTAACAAGCGACATTAAAACGGTTTTGAGATATTTGAATGGGATTTTCGTCATCTTCTATCTATATATACCTACATATAAATGCCCTGACTGACTCACCCACTCACTCATCAACGCACAGCCGAAACTACTGGAGCTAGAGAGTTGAAATTTACACCAGAACTACCTTTTACAACGTAGGCAACGGATAAGAAGAGATTTTTCGAAATTCTACCCCTAAAGGGGTCAAATAGGGGTGCAAAGTTTGTATGGGGGAAACTTTATATTTTATAGCTAGAGACTTAAAATTTTGTATAAATACTACTTATTAGAATACGAATAAAATACTTTCAACGTTTAGGAAAATTCTGCCCTTAAGGGGGTAAACAAGGGGTGCAAATTTTGTATGGGGGAAACTTTATTATTTTAGCAAGAGACTCCATACGTTGTAGAAAGCTTCCTTATTAGAATACAAATAAAGTACTGCCAGCGTTTTGGAAAATTCAGCCTCTTAGGGGGTTAAAAAGGGTTGCAAAGTTTGTATGAGCGAAACTTCTTTTTGAGATAGAAGCTTAAAAGTTTGTAGAAAGATTACTTATTACAATACAAATAAAAAAAAACAGCGTTTTGGAAAATTCCACCCCTAAGGGTATGAAAAAGGGGTACAATGTTGGTAAAGGGAATTTTTTTGAGCTAGAATCTCAAACCTTTTTAAAAAGATCGCAAGCGACAAACCTTTGCTGAAATATTACTTATTACAATACAAATAAAGAACTTTCAGCGTTTTGGAAAATTCCACCCCTAAGGGTGATTAAAACAGGTGAAAATTTGTATGGAGGAAACTTTTTTTTTGAGCTTGAGACTTGAAATTGTGTAGAAAGATTATTTATTTGTATACAAATATATAGGTAAATTACTTTCAGTGGTTTGAAAATTTCCACCCGCTAAGAGGGGGATAAAGAGGTGCAATGTTTGTGTAGGAAAATTTTTTTTAGGTAGAAACTTAAAACTCTGTAGAAAGATTAAGTACCTACTTATTAAAATACAAAAAAAATACCTACTGCCAGCGTTTTGGAAAATTTCCCCCCTTAAGGGGTTAAAAAGGGGTGCAAGGTTCGTATGGGAAACACTTTTTTTTAGCTAGAGACTAGATAGTTTGTAGAAAAAATACTTACCTATTACAATAAAAAAACCGAGTGTTTTATTTTTAATTTTTCCCTGAAAAGCGTTCAAAGTTTGTATGGAGAGCAAGAAAATTTTAAAGTATGATATTTGTAACTGCGATCTTAGCCTGTTTAGACTACAAAACTTATTTCAGCGTTTTTTTAATTCATCGCCTAAGAAGGTTAAAAGGGGGTTCGAACTTTGTATAGAGAGCAAGACATTTTTAAAGTAAGAAATTTGTAACTACGGTTTCAGACTGTTTACTATGAGGGTTCAGAGAGGGTTCTTAGTTTGTATAGAGAGCAAGAGATTTTGAAAGTAAGAGATTTGTAATAACTTCGGTTTTAGATTGTTTTCTAAAAGTCTAGGTAGAAAATTTATTTCAATGTTTTTTTTTTTAATTCATTCCTTCAACAAACATTTAGACGATAACATGTTATACGCGGACGAAGTCGCGGGCAACAGCTAGTTTTGCAATAAGACCATGAAAATATGCCCGAGTTTACTTTTATGACAATTTTGCTTGTATTCGTGCGATGGAAGTTTTGTTCCGGTTGCTTGGGGGAGTAATTTGTTCTTCTTCTTTATGGGTTTATTATTCGATAAATTTGCAGTGAGACACAGTTTGATTAATGCCCATTCTAATAAATAATTAATTTTAAGACTGGTTTTCTCTAGCTTTAATAAGATTATTCGGTACAAAACTGCAGCACATTCGTTTATATTTAGTTTTAATGAAATGAAAGCATTTATTTCGGACACACATCCATATTATGTTAGTAAAAACTTATACTACTAAACTTATCATTAGGTACTAATGTTAGTGGAAAGTATATAATTATAGTTGGCATGCACATGCATGGACATCCAGTGAGCGAGAATAAGGCTGTCCATCCTCCCAGCGATCACCCTCAGGAGAGCGTTGGCGCTGCCCCGTACGCGCTTGGCCAGGGATGCGACCCACTTGCGCAGCACGGCTTGGAAACCGTCGGTGCTCCACGCGGCGAACATCCCTGACGCGCTGCAGCGCCAGGGCAGCCCCAACAACCCCCTGAAGGCGTTATTGTACTGGACGCGCAGAGCACTTAGGGTCTTTTTGGTGTAGTTGCTCCATAGGTTGCACGTGTATAGATTTTGGCAGTAAGTTTTAAACAGTGTTATCTTCACCTCGCGCGAACAGCGTACAAACCTGCGTGATAGCATATTACCCCTAACCGACAGTGCTCTGCGTTCCCTTTCTATGTCGACATCGTCTTTGAGAGTGTCTGTGACCCAATGTACCAGTGTGTAACTGCCATACGATAAATAAATAAATGTCCCAAATATTTAGACACAGTCTGAAGAGGAGAACCGTTGAGACTAAGGTGGTTCGATTGCCATACAAAACGTTGTTTGACATTCGCAGGCTAACGGCGTGATATTTTAAGAAACTTATGTAACAAACTTTCATAAATTGGCTTCCCATATGCGCCAAATTCCCCCTTTCCTAGAATAAACTTGTATAAACTAGATTAATTTGAGAAATTGGTTTGTCACGTGATATTTTGGGAAATTTTATTTAATTGTCGTTTGGATAGTGTATTGTTTTAAATCGGTGCGTCTCAGGTGTACCTAACGCTTAGTTTAATTAAAATGCCATTTAGGCAACGTGCAACGTGGAATAAACAAATAATTCAACTATCCTAATTTGGAAAAAAACTTTTTATATTTTTATATCGTAATGACTAACTACATCATTTCAAATATTGAATATTTCAAATACAAAATGTTAAATAATTAATGCATAAAAATACTCTGTGTATTTCAACGCAAATTAAATGTGGGTTAAAGTGATAATTGTTTGATGTTTGTAACTTAATGTTTTACCAGACGAATTGTGTTTAAAGTTGTGAAACTCTCTTACTGTTATTAGATTACGAATTTAAAGTTACTTCGAGGGCTTTTGTGGAACTTGTAGATGGATCAGCAAAAGTCCTTAAAACAACAAGATAGGTTCGTTCTTGAGAGTTTTGAGATTTCTCTTAATATTCAACCACTATTCGGGTTACGTGGATCTAAGGAATATAGTGCCTAAGTAACATCTTGTTCGCCATATTTTCAAATAAATTTCAATCAAAAAAAATAATTCATAGTACCTCCTGCAATTTCAATAACTTTGATAGAATGTAATATTATTAAGCCATGAAATAATTTTGAAGTTGTCGGAAGAAATTATTATCTCTTCAATTCAAAGTTAAACAGCTCTTGACTAATTAACGCGTTTAAATATTGAAATACTCCTTCCGGTGTGAAAATTTCAGCTGTCATGTCGTATTGTAAGCATCCAATCATAGGCAAATGTTGACTGAATTAACTTTCGGACGAGTTTACTGATATGACTGTGAACGATTTCGGAACAAACTTTGGTATTGAGAAAATAAACCACGATGAAATACTTAAATCGCTGATGAAATTAATTGTTTGGATAAACTTTGTCATAATTGAAGTAGTAAAACACGTTCAATAGTAATAAGACAAATACAATAAGCGCGTTAGGACAATCCAACTGTCATTTCTCCATATTAAATTTGACATTTTGATCTACCTAACGCATTGTACGAACGTCGGGTAGGTCCAAATGTCACTTTTTATATGGTAAATTGACAGTTAAATTGTACCGACGCGCGTTCGGAACGTTACGTGATTACTTCTCAGCAGCTGGGATACTTTGATTTGAGTGGTTTTGGTGCATTACTGGCAACACTGGCAACTGCTTCGTCACATAGTAAACGGGCCCCATTCCACGAAGAGCAGCTACAACTTACACTTCTACAACCTGTAAATGCACCCGCGACTGCGATCTATTGGTCGGAGTGTGGTTGTTTACTTATTACGGTACAATTGGGAGGTTCTCTGCGTGATCGCATCAGAAATGAGGCTATCCGCAGCAGAACCAAGGTAATATAACCGATATATCCCTCCGAATCGCTATTTTTTTATTATTATTATTATTATTTATTTATTTCAGATAACTATGTGATCCATATTGACAACAACAACAGACACAGACAACATCACAAAAGTAACAGTTCTAACCTAAAACAAATAAAAGAACACAAGACAAAATAAAATTACAATAAAAATAAATAAATAACTACCTACTTGTCGTATGTCACACAACCTCTGAGACAATCGACCCACTGTTTTTGGAAGAGACATTAACACACTCTGTCTGCAATCATTTTCAGAATGCTGTTGTGACTACACCCCCCGCTGCTGCAGCAACGCGTACTTCTTGCGCATGTTAGCGTGGAAGCCGTCGACGCGCGCGCTCACGAACATACCTGATGCGCTGCATCGCCGCTAAACTTAAAAGGCAGTGGGTAGGCACATTGCACGTAGAACCGATGTCCGTTGGAGCGGAAAGGTTCTCGAGTAATTTTTTTTTATAAAGTCACTCCAAATGTCCTCTTAAACTGCGATGTAAGATGAGAGAAGACATCATCATCATCATCATATCAGCCGAAAGACGTCCACTGCTGGACATAGGCCTCCCCCAAAGAGTTCCATAGTGACTTCGCACCCCTGACCCCGCTGGTATCCTGGCCGCTACCACAACCAGGGTACCGGGGGTCGCCGGAACCTCGGGGCCGTGGTTTTTTTTGTACTTATCATTAGGTATATGCCATAATCGTCACGCTTGGCATGCGGGTTGGCGATCGCAGTATTTCCACCGCACTCCAAGGATGCTGCTGCCCATCCCCCGGTGGTCTTGGCCGTAGTTTAAGGACGTACCAGGGTCCGGGAGAGAAGACATAATAATATAAATATCAGCGGTTAGTATACTAAAAGACACAGGTGCGTAGTTCCTTGTATACCTATTCACTTGAGCAATCAAAACTGCATTTTTTTTTACATTTGTATTCTCAACATAAAACTAGTGTATATTCATTTGGAATACAAAAACAAAGTCAATGAAAACGTGCAACTTAAAAAATAACTTAGTATAGGTACTTATTGGCTTGGCTCGATAATAAATTACAATAAGCACGCTGAAGAGCGCTGTCATGGCACACAGTGACGCTCGCTGGACCAAAATCCTTCCCATCGTTCTGCTTGGACTGCGGACCGCCTGGAAAGACGACATCCAATGCTCAGCGGCAGAGCTCGTTTACGGTGAGCCGTTACGGATCCCGGGTGAGTTCTTACACTCTAATAACCCTCACTCACTGCAGCCCTCAGAGTCTTGCAAGAACTTAGACAGCACGTCTCCAAAATTAGACCAAAAACAGCGAGCCACCATGCTACTAAGTCCATATTTGTCCACAAAGATCTGAAAACATGTACTCACATATTTATTTGTAAAGATGTTCTCTGCGGTGCTTAAGAGCCACCTTATACTGGCCCATTTCGAGTTCTTAACAGAACAGATAAGACAGTCACCGTTGAATTACCAAGAAGACCGGTGACTGTTTCCATCGATCGTGTCAAACCTGCATTCACTTTGAGTGACGCTGACACGCCTATCAACTCCAGCTCACCTGCTCCCGCGCCAGTTAAAACCACTCGGTCTGGCCGACGTGTAATGTTTCTTGATTGTTTTTCAGCAGGACGTTGATTTTCCGAGGGGAGTGGTGTGGCGCACCACTAGCGCACTACGTCCCCATCCCTACGCGCGAGGCGGCGCGGTAGCAAAACTGGCTCCCAGTCAAGCGGTGCCCGCACCGGCAGACATCGATCCAAATCGGAGCAAGACGCATGTCGCTTTTCGCTCGCGTGCACACACTCGCTAAACTCGCTTTTGCTTTGTGATTTTATTCCTTTCATTATATACAGTGTAAATAATTGAGACTCTTGCCTTTTCATTTAAAGACTAAACTATAGTGCAAAGCTCCTATAAGCACACCACGAACGCCAACCAGAGGGGCAGGTTGTAGTCATCAGTCTTCTGTTTAACCTGGAGGAGAGTATGTAGTTACATAGTCTACGGTTCTAAAGCCTGTTGGGAAACCGGCTTGTTTGATTTGTAATGACTCTCGAAAACAGCTTATAGACATGGCTCGGAAGTGAGATGGGTCGATAGTTCTTCAGCAGGGTGTTGTCACCATTTTTGAAGAACAGCATCACCACACCTCTGTGCTATGCCTTTGGTGTTCTCCCTTCCAGTAAGACGGAATCGAAAAACTAATTTTATAATGGTTTTAGACCAGTTTATCAGGAGTTCGGCTGCTATTTCGTCTTCACCGTGTTGCTCGTAAGGTGTTTCAGAGCCATTATAATCTCGTACAGGCTGATGTCCGCTATTTTGTCGGTATAGTGTCGGATTAGTCTTAGCTCTACGGTTTTCCGCCAGACACAATCCGGGTCTGGGAGTTGATGTGTATGGCTGTCCATAAAAGAGCTTAATCTCACCCAAAAGCTCAGGTTTAGAAGAAAAGATTCTACCATCTTAAGTTTTCAACTTGGTGAGCTGGCTCTGCCCAATAAACTAATATTTTGAGAACATTTTAGAGCCCTAATTACGCTGAATGGCCTCTTCAATACAATTGTATTAAATTTGCGCAGATCTCGGGTAGTGGGCGGGGCGGCACATTGCACGTAGAACCGATGGCCATCGGGGCGGGAAGGTTCCCGGGTTGTGACTACGTACCGGAAGGTGCAGCGTGGTTAGGACTCCCGCGACCTTTACCAGGTCATCAGTCGACCTCGTGGGGGGTTGGCTGATGACTTATTAAAGGTCGCGAGAGTCCGCTGGATGCGGGTGGCACAGGACCGGTTATTATGGCAATCTTTGGGGGAACCCTATGTCCAGCAATGGACACCTTTCGGCTGATATGATGATAACATCATAAAAATTAACAAGCGCTTGTATGTTCCATTTCACATTGCGCAACTTACCGAGACGATTTATGTATAAGTAAGTAAGTAGTTAATAAAAAAAAACTCAATACAAACGATGTGTAGAAAGCTAAAACTTGACGCAATGTACATATAGTCTTCTAATAGTAATATATGCAAATGAAATCTCTACACACATATAACGTTAGCAAGTACGTCTACTTCATTTGCATTTGCACGCGATTTGCGACTTATTAGAGTGAAGTGCATCAAATTTGAAATCTCTTCGTATTCGACTGCTCAACCTCAGTAATTCAGTTCTCGCGAGACTTTTATTCTGGAGGGGCCGTACGCAACCATTAAGAGACGCTAAATTAAGTGGCGCTTTGTAACGTACCTCGTGTAAACCGCCCCAGCAAAGAACCTCGCGTTTCATGTTTTTTTTACAATTTATTTTCTCTAAAAGCTTTTAGAGGGAAACTACGCGTTCAATTAAAACTCCCCTTTTGGGTAGTGACTCTTTAATAAACTGTGTATTGTTGCTACGATTTTCGGCTACATTTTTACACATGCTAGCAAAAATATCGATTCGTTTTGCACACTTTTTCGCCCTATTCATTTTTCACGGTGTATGATTTCTAGTTTTTCTTTTCATTTAGTCTAGCCAGGTAATGTATCGTTATAGAAAATATCCAACAAGCAGTAGTTTCGAGTGTCGTAATTGAAACGTGGGCTGTGTTTTGTCATCCTTGTCCAAAATAAACACCAACAGACTTTACTATACAAATATTATGTCTTCGGCGTTACGTAAAGGAAGAAATATTTCGGCACCCATCGTCCAATATGCACGGTATTAAAATATGGACTATACTTAATTTAATTTATTTTTCCAATTATAGTTGTTTACATTTTTTATTACTTATAAGTTCGCCAAACATAGTGTTTATTGGCGAGCGATATTATATGTACCTTATGGTAATTGTCGCATTTCCTAAAAATACATGTTTCAGTGTCGTTAACTGTACGATTGACTGTTTATTAGCAAAGATTTGCCGGAGCAACGAATTTTTTAAAGGCTGTCAATAGATATATCGGTACGAAAGGATTAGCCAAAAACGCAGAGTGCGTTCTTTTTTTGGCTCGCGAGTTTAATAAGAATTTCGTCAATTGGATTTATACGCATGAACTATTAATCATACCACGCTTTGTTGTAACGGCAAACTCATTTGCTGTGTGAAGTATGTATTCAGTTATTTTGGCATCGTCATTATTATTATATTCAGCAAGTAAAATACGAAAACATTAAGGTGGTTCGATTGCCATACAAAGCGTTATTTGACATTCGCAGGCTAACGCCGTGATATTTTAAGAAACTTATGTAACAAACTTTCATCAATTGGCTTCCCATTTGCGCCAAATTCCCCCTTTCCTAGAATAAACTTGTATAAACTAGATAATTTTAAGAAAAATAGTTTTCCCAAAATATCACGTCCCAAACCAATTTCTCAAATTAATCTAGTTTATACAAGTTTATTCTAGGAAAGGGGGAATTTGGCGCAAATGGAAAGCCAATTGATGAAAGTTTGTTACATAAGTTTCTTAAAATACCACGCCGTCAGCCTGCGAATGTCAAATAACGTTTTGTATGGCAATCGAACCTCCTTAACCACTTGTGTTGTGATAGGCGTGTTGATAGTCTAATTTTCATTAAATCGTGGATCGCTTTCACAGTTCTTATCTAAATATACTACTGTTAGCGACGCGCTCATTTCAAACCCGATTTCTAGATACCTATTTGTATACATATGTATGTCTAGCTATAAGTTCATACTTAAGTGCATTTTTGCTAACGCCCCACGGCCGGCCCAGTCAGTCTGCATGCATCCGCTGACAGAGCCGCGCGTTGCCGGGTTAATTATATTTTGTCTCTGTCTATCTGTACCAAATTTCTAAAATCTTATTCACATTAAAACTGTGTCAAATCTCCCTGCGTTTACTTCATCATCAAGACCTCAACCCATCAGCTTCAGTTGGTCCTTCGAACCGGATCTGTTGGATGATACGCACGCCTATAGTGATGAAGACAAGGAGTACCGTACGCAAGGAGCGTCTTGACGCCGAAGCTCAAGATACAGAGAATAATGTCCAAAAGGAACAAGAAAGTCAGAGTGTTCGAGAAACGCCGATGGTTACGCAACACGTTTCGGACGCAATGGCGGGTAGCAGTATAAAACCCGAGCCACGCCTTACGCGCTCACATCCAGCAAAACCCAGGTCCTCGGCATCGTCCCTCGAGGCACGTAAGAAGAGATTAGCCCTGGAAGCTGAAAAACGAAAGGCCGAAATACGGATGCAACTTATCGACAAAGAGCTAGAGGCAGACCTAGCCGACTTAGAGGAGGAGGAGGAAGCATACAGTTCACAAAGTAAGGAAGATTGTGCACGCAATATTGAGAACTGGATGGAAAAGAGCCAGCTGGAATTAGATAAGCCGCAGATACCTACCGCCGATGTGCCTATGGCCAGTACATCACAGGACACGGTCCAGATGCTTGCTGATGCGGTCCAGAAGCTAGCTGCAGCCTCTGTCCAGAACAAACCGGACGCCAACTTATTGAGCCGCATTTGTACTCCCCGCGACTTACCCGAGTTCGCCGGCGACCCATTGGAATGGCTTCAATTTAAAAGGGCGTATCACGAGTCAACCGAAGTGAGCGATTTTAAACCCAAAGAAAATCTCTGGAGACTACGCAAATGTCTGCGTGGAGCTGCCAAAGATGCGGTCTCAGCTCTGCTTATCAGTGCAACTTCGCCTGAACGCGTCATGGAGACGCTGGAGCTACGATTTGGTAATCCAGACCTCATCATTTCCAAGCTTATGCAGGACATCAAGAAGATCCAGCCACTGTCTCAAGAGTACCAGCGGGATATAGTCCAATTTTCTGTAAAGGTACAGAATTTCGTGGAAGCTGTAAGGTCAGTAGGACGCGAAGAATACCTACAAGGCATAAATGTAGTCAACCTAGTTTTATCTAAACTGCCTACACTATTGTTATCGAAGTGGTCGGATTATAGTTTTCCTGTTATAAAGACTGGCAAGAAGTCACGATTGGATATTTTAACAGATTTCTTGAATACGGAAGCTATACGTATATCTACTACTACTAACATTTATACGTGCGGTTATCTTGCCGATACAAACAAAACTAAATACCAGGATAGGTACGCGCGACCACAAACAGTTTTATTGCAAACTGAGCAGAATACCGAAGATAAGTGCCATTTCTGCCGTGGATCAAAACACAAACTATCCGAATGCAAGCAATTCAAGAAGGCACTCAGGAAAGTACGTTGGCAATATGTGAAACGTAACGGCATTTGTTATAAGTGCCTGGATTCTCGCCATAGTCGGGAACACTGCCCGGCGCCGGTATGTAATAAGGATAGTTGCGGTCAAGGTCATCACTCGTTACTCCACTTCAGTGTAAACAATGACGCGCGCCGATTGGCGGAGCGCGCTTTGCCTCGTGAGATGCCGACCACGTCAACGGGGTCTGGAGTCTCTGCGGAGCCCCTGGCGGGGCCTACCGTCGATTCCGATCCAGCTACAGAGGCGGTCACTAACGTAAACGCTAGTAGTTGCAAAGTGTTACTTAAAGTGCTACCTATACGTGTGCATACGGCTACCGGTGAAATAATAAACACTTATGCGTTACTAGACGATGGTTCGACTGTTACAATGTTAAGTGCCGATTTAGCGTCGCGAGCTGGACTAGTCGGACATCGGGAGACAATGCGAGTACATGGACCATGGGGCGATAACGTGATGACGTGTGATAGCGCGGTATTGAATTTAGAACTTTCTGGGACTGACAATAAGGTTCATTCTATTAGGGCAAGAAGTGTATCCGAATTAAATTTACCTACGCATAACTTGTCTGTTGTTGATTGTATTCAATATACTCACTTAAGGAATATTATGAGTTCTATGTGTAATGTCGATGTTAAACCAGAAATTCTTATTGGCCAGGATAACTATCATTTATTGTTGCCACTTCAAGTCATTTTGGGTAATAGAAATGAGCCGTCAGCTACACTGACCCCGTTAGGTTGGTGCATACATGGTACCTTACGTATGGCGGGAGCGGCGCGCGGTGCGACGGTGCTGTTCGTGAGCGAGGGCGGCCGTGAGCAGCAGGAGCTGCGGGACCTGCACGAGGAGGTGCTGCGCGGGTTCGCGCTGGACGCTATGGGAGTGACAGGTAAGCCGCGGCAAAACGCTGACGACGAGCGTGCGGTCGAACAGCTGGAGCGAACTGCTGAGCTAGTCGACGGGCGCTGGCACGTCGGTCTACCCTGGTCGGATCCTAACTGTGCGATGCCAGACTCTTATCCCAGTGCGCTTACGAGGCTCAAAGGGATCGAGAGGAAAATGAGTCGGGATCCCAGTTACGCTCAAAGGTACTCCGAACGTGTGGATCATTTGTTTAGCAATGGCTTCGCTTCGGAACTAACAGACACTCAACGCACTCAAAGAACGTGGTACTTAGCTCATTTTGGCGTTGATAACGTAAATAAAAAAAAAATGAGGTTAGTTTTTGATGCAGCAAATATCACAGAAGGGTTCTGTTTAAATGATTATCTTCTTAGGGGTCCGGACTATTTGAACTCGCTGCTTGGCATCATGCTGCGGTTTCGAGAACACAAGGTAGGGGTCACGGGTGATTTAAAAGATATGTTTTTAAGGGTCAAAATATTGCCTCAGGATCAGGATGCCTTACGCTTCTTGTGGAGAAGCAACCCCACCGAACCAGTCAAAACATATGTGATGACATCCTTAATATTTGGCGCGAAGTGTTCATCATTTGTTGCTCAATTTATAAAAAATAAGAACGCTTTGCGGTATGAGTCATCTATGCCCGCCGCGGTCGACGCGATAGTTAACTCACATTATATGGATGATTACATCCAGAGCCTGCCGGACGAAGCCACGGCAATACAGATGGTTAAGGATGTCACCGACATACATAAAAGTGGTGGTTTTGAGATGCGAAACTTAACAAGTAATAGCCTCCTGGTACTCGATAATATCCCAAAAGAGACCTTAGGGACGGCTGCCGTTAAGTTCAAAGTCGGTCAGCAGTTTGAGGGCGAGCGAGCACTTGGGCTCTTATGGTATCCAGGTAAGGACGAATTAGGTTTTGACGTTTCGTTAAAGCGCATTCCAGACAGTATAATTCGACATAAACAAAGGCCGACAAAGCGAATTATGTTACGTGTGGTCATGTCAATATTTGATGTATTCGGTTTTTTGTCGCCCTTTACGATACAGGGTCGAATTATGCTGCAGGATACATGGCGGTTATCTCTAGGCTGGGATGACGAGATCCCAAATGATATTTATGCTTCATGGTGCGACTGGGTGGAGCTACTAAAGGTAATAGGTAATGTTCGCATACCTAGATGCTACCAGCGCAGCGCCACTAGTACGTGCGCGGAGGCCGAGCCGGCCGCCCCGCACAGCGGCGTAGCACTTGTAGCAGATGCTACGAGAGTGACGCAATCAAGCGACTACTCCCTGGTCGATTCCTCGAGACCCGCTACGAGTGCTACGCCCGCGCTAACGAATAATAGTATGGACTTGTTACCTACTAATTGTTATAATAACTTAGAACTACATATTTTTTGTGATTCGTCTACAAAGGCTATGTGCGCGGTAGCATACTGGCGCTGGACTAACAATGGTAAAGTTAATGTCACATTCATAGCCAGTAAGTGCAGAGTGACCCCAGTAAAGCAGATGACGGTGCCAAGATCTGAACTTCAAGCAAGTTTACTTGGTGCGCGCTTGGCGGACACCATTAAGAGAGAGCATAGACTGACCGCTACGCGCCGCTATTTTTGGTGTGACTCGACAACCGTGCTCCACTGGTTAAATAATAATACCCGCACTTACAAGGCGTTTGAAGCGAACCGGTTGGGCGAAATTGACGAGCTCACAAACATATCGGAATGGCGATATGTACCTACGAAGTTGAATGTAGCTGATATTGCTACAAGAGAGGTATTCAATTATGAATCTTTTTTGAACGAGTGGTTTAAGGGTCCTCAGTTTTTATACTCACATGAAAGTTCCTGGCCGCTCAACTTTTTGGAACCTGAAACAAACGATGTGTTTTCTGGTTATGTTAATATGAGTGAAAATACAAATGTCACTTGTAACTTACCTATTCCAGATCCGGAACGATTCTCCTCCTGGCTTCGGTTGCTTAGGTCTGCTGCTGCTGTCCTTAAATTTATTTCTAGATGTAGGAAGCTCACCTGTAATGACAGCACGCTGATGGCGCAGGCGGAGCGACTGCTGATTCGACAAGCACAGGCGGACTCGTTCGGTTCTGAAATAGCTGAAATAAAAAAGGGTAAATATGTGCATCGTGATAGTAGGGTGTTGAATTTGTCTCCGTATTTAGACGAGGAGGGTCTCTTGCGCGTCGGCGGCCGCATCGATGCCGTGTCGGACGTGTCGCTGGAAACAAAGAGGCCCGTGATCCTCGATGGGCGGCACCCGCTGGCGCGGCTTCTGGTGCGGCACCGGCACGTGAAGGCTGCCCACGGGAATCAGGAGACGGTGGTCAACGACCTGAAACAGGAATATTGGTTGCTGAGATTGCGCCCTACCGTTAAGTATGTTGTATCGCGTTGTATGCTTTGCAGATTAAGGAAAGCCAAGCCGGTGGTGCCCAGAATGGGTGACTTACCTGCAGCGCGTCTGGCTCATCACCAGCGTGTGTACGCATACTGCGGCATCGACCTATTTGGCCCAATGGAAGTCGTGGTGGGCAGACACCGTGAAAAAAGGTATGGAGTTTTATTTACGTGCCTTACCATTCGAGCCATTCATATCGAAGTCGTACATTCTCTTACGACTGACTCCCTGATAATGGCGCTGCGGAGAATGGCATCCAGGCGCGGTTGGCCCACCCATTATTTTTGTGATAATGGTACGAATCTGCGAGGAGCTCACACAGAGTTAAAGCGCTCAATGCAGGAAATTAACAATGAGGCCTTGAAGTTAGAGGCCAGCAACAACCGTGCTCAATGGACTTTTATCCCGCCTAGAAGTCCACACTGGGGCGGCGCCTGGGAAAGGCTGATTCGCTCCGTCAAGACATCTCTAGGCGTTATACTTAGAGAGCGCGCGCCAAGGGACGAAGTGTTGCTGACCTTACTGGCCGAGGTCGAAAATATTGTGAACGGCCGCCCTTTGACCCACGTGTCGGTCGAACCAGGCAGTTCTGAGGCATTAACTCCGAACCACTTTTTATTAGGGTCCTCGACGAATTTACCCACGGCTGGTGAGTTTGATGACTCCGATCTGTGCCTGAGAAAAAGGTGGCGAACTGCTCAAAGGCTCGCCGATATGTACTGGCGCCGTTGGTTAAAGGAATACCTACCTCTGCTGCTACCTCGCAAGAAGTGGCAGCAAGATCATCAGCCACCCCTGCGCGAGGGTGACCTCGTTCTGATCGCGGACCCGGGGTCACCGCGAAACGTGTGGCCACGAGGTATTATTAAAACAGTTTTTCCAGGTCGAGACGGGCGAGTGAGGGTCGTCGAAGTCTCCACCCCGAGCGGCGTGCTGCGCCGGGCCGCGGCTCGCGTCGCTCCCGTGCCGTTGGTAGAATAGTGCTTCGCACTAGGGGTGGGCTATGTTAGCGACGCGCTCATTTCAAACCCGATTTCTAGATACCTATTTGTATACATATGTATGTCTAGCTATAAGTTCATACTTAAGTGCATTTTTGCTAACGCCCCACGGCCGGCCCAGTCAGTCTGCATGCATCCGCTGACAGAGCCGCGCGTTGCCGGGTTAATTATATTTTGTCTCTGTCTATCTGTACCAAATTTCTAAAATCTTATTCACATTAAAACTGTGTCAAATCTCCCTGCGTTTACTTCATCATCAAGACCTCAACCCATCAGCTTCAACTACAGTCCTTCAAACTATTAGTTCTAATAAGTTACGCACTAATGTTGTAGGTAAAAAGAAAGTAACTAACGCACTTACCTTGTTACACGAGCATTTGCCCACTCAATAGGTTTTAACACAACATAAAAGATCACAACGACGTCCGCGCGACAAGCTCCTTTCTTATGCTTCCTTTATAGCAATCCATTTTGTTGAGGACCTCATAACGTTTTCTTTGAAGGAACGCGTGCTCATAACCATTAAGACCCTAAATTAAGTGGCCTTTTGCACAACAAACGTTTGCGTGTGTTTGTGTTACACTGTAGGCCACTCGGTCGACTGCATAAAGACCGTATTATGCTTTTTTCTTCTTAATAGGCGTTCTCGTCTCAAAAGCATTTTGCCTGTAGAGAAAATTTGAATGGAATGAGCCCCGTATTTTTCTTATTTACTTTTACATTATGCATTAAATAATTTACTTAAGACCGGTCTAAGGGATAAGTAGTTTGAAATAACTTGCTGAAGCTGTTTTCGTCAACATAGGACTTAAGAACTTTTTAACCCTCGAAGAAAATAAAGGGTGTTATAACTAGTTATAAGTTTAGCATATGTATGTGTATCTGTCTTTAACATCGTTGCTCCCGGACGGATGAACCGAATTGACTGCAGTTTTTTTTAAAGAAAGTAATTTATCAAGAATGCATGTTATTGCATGTTTCGACGAGGCCATGAATGCCTGGCTAGCTGGACCGAGTCCAAATCTCCCGTCCAAACCACCTAGGCAAAGGACCTGGGATACAATAGCCTCCGTCGCCACCTTACAAACATTAATAGAGCCTTCAACAGGCAGGGACCGGCCCAGGCTGTTAGCGGTGTCCAAGCCAGAATCTGGTTACTGGCTCCATGCATATCCCTCCCCCAACACTTGTACTTTTATCGACCCAGACACTCTACGCATAGCCGTCGGTCTCCGGTTGGGAGCTGGAATCTGCACAGGTCACAACTGTGTTTCTTGCAGGGCTCCAGTGGACCGACTCGGCCACCATGGCCTCTCCTGCTCCTCGGACGTCGGCCGCCTCTCCCGCCACGCCCCTCTCAACGACACGAGAAGGGCGCTCGTCAGTGCCAACGTTCCCGCTGCTCTGGAGCCCCAGATTGTGCGGAGCGATGGCAAGCACCCTGACGGAAAGTCGTTGATACCCTGGAAGACGGGCCGTGCGCTGGTGTGGGACACCACCTGTACAGACACCCTGGCGGCGTCCTACCTACCAGCAACTACCAAACGTGCGGGGGCGGCGGCAGACGCCCGGGAACGCCTCAAGGTCTCAAAGTAGAGCTGTCTCGGCGCCCAATATCAGTTCTTTGCTTTCGGCGTTGAAACACTAGGTCCTTGGGGTAAGAGTGCGCTGGAGCTCCACAGGGAGCTCAGTAAAAGGTTGATGGAGGCAACGGGTGACTCTCGCGCCTGCAGCTTTCTCGCGCAAATAATCGCAATCGCAGTTCAGCGCGGGAACGCTGCCTGCGTGATGGGCACCCTGCCAAGTGGCCCAGGCCTCTTATTTAATTAGTTATTTTATTTTATTTAAGAGCAATGCCTAGCTGAGCAACTTTTTAAATCTCAAATTTTTGACGCAATGTTTCTGTCGAGCTGTTGTGGGCGGCGGGGGCTGTCTATGTGTGAGCGCAGGCACACAGGCGCGAGACGCGAGCACTCTCTCGCTGCGCGCCGTTCCGTTGACATCGCCCGCGAGCCGGACGGAATTTATTTAGTTCATTCCTGCGCGCCTCAAGCTTCTGGGTTATTATTCGGAACACGCTAATGCTCCTCACCTCACCCGTCAAGCCTAACGAAACTAGACCTCTGCCTACGTTTAGTTACTAGGTACATACCGCGGCGTCAAGATTTATTTGTGGGTGAACGGTGAGGTAAGGTTAAAACAAGTTACAGAATAGCGGACCTGCTGTATTTGTTTAAGTGTTATTACGAATTTTACTTACTGACCCAGCCTACGTCTAATGGACTCGATATCCCGCTAACTCGACATCCAATACCTATACGTCCCAGCAGTGGGACGTATATATTATGGGATGAAGATAATGATGATGATGTAATTGATAAATTCAAGGAACTAAGGCCCAAGCAAGTTGAATACCAACCTATTTTTAAAAGTGCATGTACTTCCCATTCAGTCTGGTCCCCTCGGGAAACACATTAAAAATAAATAAATAAAGATTTAGGGACAATTTTACACCAATCGACCTAGTCCCAAACTAAGCAAAGTTTGTACTAAAATCTTTGGTTACGTTTTTTAGGGTTCCGTAGCCAAATGGCAAAAAATGGAACCCTTATAGATTCGTCATGTCTGTCCGTCTGTCTGTCTGTCTGTCTGTCTGTCTGTCCGTCCGTATGTCACAGCCACTTTTTTCCGAAACTATAAGAGCTATACTGTTGAAATTTGGTAAGTAGATGTATTATGTTAACCGCATTAAGATTTTCACACAAAAATCGAAAAAAAACATTAAGTTTTAGGGGTCCCCATACTCAGAACTTAAACTCAAAAAAAATTTTTTCATACGTGTTTTTTTTTCATCTATGGATAGGTCTTCAAAAATGATATTGAGGTTTCTAATGTCATTTTTTTCTAAACTGAAGAGTTTGCGCGAGAGACACTTCCAAAGTGGTAAAATGTGTGTCCCCCCCCTGTAACTTCTAAAATAAGAGAATGATAAAACTAAAAAAAATATATGATGTACATTACCATGTAAACTTCCACCGAAAATTGGTTTGAACGAGATCTAGTAAGTAGTTTTTTTTTTATACGTCATAAATCGTAAACCGCAATTTATTTCACGGAACCCTTCATGTGCGAGTCCGACTCGCACTTGGCCGCTTTGTTTTTAAAACATATACTACAATTTTGGAAAACTTAATTGTGTAGTTGGTTGGAATTATAGTTAATGGATACCTGTTAAATAAATATGACCAAAATTAACATGATTATGTAATTTTTTCGACAGAATAATTACTGGTAGCAGAAAAGTGCGTTTTATTGATTTTATATTACTTAGGTACTTGACAACTAACCTTATCCCAGTAAGGTTGGTTTTCTTTCTGGAATGGTCAGATGGCTAGTGCCGACTCAATTTTTTGGGATTGTAAGTACGTACTGGGTCGCGGAAGAAACAAGAGAGATAGAGTTAAAACGAAGAGGAAGTCTTACTTGTAACTTGCGCGTCCTTACTAAGGACTCCTTAGCAGACAGTCCATTGGGTCCAGTACTTTATAGAGGAAAAAACCTGCCAAGAGCGTGTCGAGCCACGCTCAGTGTAGGGTTCCGTAGTTTTTCGTTCGTCACAGTAAGTGTGTGAAATTATTTTGTAATTTTTTTCAAAAACTATTCAACCTTTCAAGTTCAAAATAATTTTCCTAGAAAGTTCTACTTTTGAGATTTTTTTCATATTTTTAAAACTAATGGTTCAAAAGTTAGAAGGGGGGACACATTTTTTTTTACTTCTGGAGCGATTATCTCCGAAAATATTAACATTATCAAAAAATTATTTTAGCAAACCCCTAATTTACAAAAAATGATTTTTTCAAACCCCTATTCATTTTTAAATACCTATCCTATAGGGGAGGTTCCCTAATAAATAAAAAAAATAACTTTTTATTTTAACATTTTGTCGGCGTGATTGATATTATACATATTAGTACCAAATTTCAGCTTTCTAGTGCTAACGGTTACTGAGATTATCCGCGGACGGACGGACAGACCAAGCGAAACTATAAGGGTTCCTAGTCGACTACGGAACCCTAAAAACTCACCACCGCAAAAGTGGATAATGTTTCTGTACTAGATGCATAGCATAAAGTACTTACATTATCCTTCTATGCATAGAAAAAGAGAAGCTTATAAGTAGGTACCAAATACTCATTTTTCACGCCACTGCTCGGAAATATGGCCAAAGATGGATTGAAATGAGAGTAGAAAGTAGTTCTTAGTAGTACAATTCAAAAACAGTCAAACAATGTAGATTTGCAAAGTAAAATGTAGTGTTTAGCGGCCTTTTTTACTTTCTACTCTGCTATTGGTCGATTATTTTTGAGTGGTTGGTCATTGTAATAGTGGTTGTTCAGTTTGAACAGCTCTTCGACCAATCACAGGGCGTCGAGCGGGAGGTGTGGCGCCGCCGCGCCGGCGAGCGGTGCCGCGCTTCTTTTGTTTTTTGATTAGTATTATGATCTTCAATTAGGAACTTAATTTTGATTTAAAATTATGATTATTTGCAATTTCCTCGCACTTGACGTGAAAAGCACTATGTTAAGCCTCGGCCGAAAGTGCAATAGCTGGACTCGTACTCCCTCCATCTATTGCTTACTTTCTAGCCTCTACAACAATGTGCTATTGATGACGCACCTACCATATATGTACATAATACGCGAGCTAAACCATAGTTTTGTTTTGCCTTTTTATTATAAACTAGCTGTTGCCCGCGACTTCGTCCGCGTAGAACTTTTTATCGTCTTAGAAAATGATTTCTCTCAATACAAAATTTGAACCCTCTTTTAGGGGATAATTAAAAAAAAAGTTGATGTTCATTTTCTAGTTTGTGAACAAACAGTCTAAAACCAAAGTTAAAAATCTCATACTTTAAAAATGCCTTGAAATACTCAAACTTTGAACCAATTTTAACACTCTTAGGGGATGAATTTGGAAAAACTCTGAAATCAGTTTTGTAGTCTTTTAACGTACAGAATAAGACCGAAGTTAAAAATCTCTTACTCACACTTTAAAATTTTATTGCTCGCCATTTAAAATTTGAACCCCCTTTTAAACCCCCTTAGAGGTTGAATTTTTCTAATCGCTGAAAGAACTTTTTTCGTAAACTTTTAAGTCTCTAGCTCAAAAAAAGTGTTGCCCATACAAAGCTTTCTTAACCCCCTTAGGGGTGGAATTTTCTAAAACTCTGAAAGTACTTTATTATTAATTTTAATAAGTAACATTTTGAATAGTTTTAAGTCTAGTAAAATAAAAAGTTTTTCCCACACAACACTGGCTACCCTTCTTAAGGATCTTAAGGATCCCCTTAGGGATGGAGTTTTCTAAAACGCTGAAAGTTCTTTTTTAGTATTCTAATAAGTAATCTTTTTGCAAAGTTTTAAGTCTAACTCAAAAAAAAGTGTTGCCCATGCAAAGCTTGCTCTCCTTTTTAACCCTATTAGGGGTGGAATTTTCTAAAACGATTTGTGTCCTTTTTTTGTATTTTAATAAGTAATCTTTCTACAAAGTTTCAAGTCTCTAACTCAAAAACATAAACTTTCCCTGATAAAAACTTTGCACCCCTTTTTATCCCCCTTAGGGATAGATTTTTTCAAAACGCTGAAAGTCTTTTTTTTTGTATTTTTATAAGTAATCTTTCTACAAAGTTTTAAGTGTCTAGCTCAGAAAAAGTGTTCCCCATACAAACCTTGCACCCTTTTTTAACCCCCTTAGGGAATGATTTTTGTAAAACGCCGAATGTAGTATTTTTTATGTTCTAATAAGTAATTTTTCGTCAAAATTTTAAGTCTCTATTAAAAAAAAATATGTTTTTCTCATACAAACTTTGCACCCTATTTTACCCCCTTAGGGGTGAAATTTTCCAAAACGCTGAAAGTACTTTCTTTGTATTTAAATAATCTTTCTACAAAGTTTTAGGACTCTGGCTAAAAAAAATAGTTTCCCACATACAAACTTTGCACCCCTATTTTAGCCTCCTATTTTTAGGGGTAGAATTTTCTAAAACGCTGAAAGTACTTAATTTGTATTCTGATGACTAATCTTTCTACAAAGTTTTAAGTCTCTATTTAAAAAAAATATTGTTTCCCCCATACAAAATTTGCACCCCTATTTTACCCCCTTAGGGGTAGATTTTTTAAAACACTGAATCTAGGTACTTTATTTTTATTCTAATGAATAATTTCTCTACAAAGTTTTAAGTCTCTATTTAAAAAAAAGTAGTTTTTCCCATACAAACTTTGCACTCTATTTTACCCCTTTAGGGGTAGAATTTTCTAAAACCCTGAAAGTTCTTTATTTGTATTCTAATGACTGATCTTTCTACAAAGTTTTAAGTCTCTATTAAAAAAAAAAATGTTTCCCCCATACAAACCTTGCACCCCTATTTTACCCCCGTAGGGGTGGAATTTTCCAAAACGCTGAAAGTGTTTCATTTGTATTCTAATAACTAATTTTTCTACAAAGTTTAAGTCTATAGCTCAAAAAAAAAGGTTCTCCCATACAAACTTTGCACCCCCATTTTACCCCCTTAGGGGTAGAATTTTCAAAAATCCCTTTTTATCCCTAGCCCACGTTATAAAAGCAACATACTGTGCAAAAATCAACTCTCTAAGATTAGTAGTTTCGGCTGTGCGTTGATGAGTGAGTGAGTGAGTGATTGAGTGAATAAGTCAGTCAGGACATAGGCATTTATTATGTATAAATAGATAGAAGATAATGAAACTCCCATTCAAATATCTCAAAAAATTATGAAGCTACATCCGTTTTAATGTCGCTTGTTAGAGTGAGAAAACGATGAGGGACTTTGACGTCAATATACTCGAGCGTCATAGTAAAAAACAATCGTTTCATATGAAGGTGCGTTTTGCGGAAAAGGGACAGAACATACCCCCTCTAAAAACTTTGGACTCTTATAACTTAATCATTACCTATATAACCTCTTGCTTTGTTTTTTTCTCCATTTGACTATATTTATTTTAAATTCTTTTTCGAGAAAATACATTATGATTATTTACCATATTTTCGATTCCTGAGCTATAACCACGAACTTCGGAATTCGAAAATATTCGGGTATCTCTATCTCTATCGCACTAACCACTATTATCGCACTAACTCGAGTGACAGGGATGCAAATATATGAACATTGAGTATCGGTTTTCGTGGTAGCGCCGAAGGTACTTTGGCTGAATGCGCCGAGCGCGTGCCATTGTCATTCAAAAAAAACAAATTCGTGTTAATTATATTGTTCAAATTTGTTGATTTCATTTATTGACATTACGACATAAAACGACATTTGCGCATATAAGTTCTCATATCAGAATCGAATATTTTTTTATGGTTTATATTTTAGCATTTGTCTCGTAAAGGTCTATCGTAGACGGGATTTAAATTATTAATAAGTGAAAGGCAAAGCAATTCCGCCATTTTGACGAAAATTTGACGGTTCTTATAGCTGACAGTTGGAGCAGCGTTTGATTTTAATAAAAATAAATGAAAAATTAAATGAAGTCGTATATTTCGGAAAATTAATTAACTGTCGCAGTCGGATAAAAACTATCCTAAGTTGCAGCTAGAATAATAATGTACCTATATAAAATGTTTCATATTTTTCCGTTCATGGGATGCTGAGAACATTCGAACCGCGCAAAGCTTAGTTTTAAACTGGCTGATTCTTTTTTTAATTTAGAGATTTATTATAAGTGGAGATAACGTAACGACAGCGACACTTTGAAACTGCGGCGCTACCACGAACTTCGAATCTCGAACTTCTATATCTCCGTCTCTGTCGCTCGAGTACCATAAACCATAAGTGCGATAGAGACGAACATATACGAAGTTCGAGATTCGAAGTTCGTGGTTATAGCTCTGTTTTAAGCTTGCTATCGAAATATGCCTGCAATTCACTATCGTAATCTCATATACGATGTTATTAAATATGATATGTATTTTAAAGAAACAAGGTTATTATTGGATGAACCATCGATGAAACAACGAGGTTTATAAAGTTTTTGGTGGATTTCCCCACGCCAAATTCGGGGTCTGCCAAACGAAATAACGTAAAAATGTGTCGGTGCATACTATATTTTTATTCTCAGATCCGTTGGCGGTTTTTACAGGCTGCGGTGGAGTTAAAGAATACATCCTACTAAATGGAACAGGGAGTGCGCGTCGTCAGCTGCAGTATTTGGGCTATTCACAGAACTCGGTAGGCTGCTGCAATACAATTTAACGAACTGGAAAGCTGCGAGCAAAAATTCGACCGTATAAAAGCAGAAATTGCCTGGAAAGATATTACCTTTATAAAGGCTATATCAGTTTGCTTTATTCGATTTCCTTTTAATGTAGTCTTCAACAAAATAGTTGTGATAGCTTTTCGCTGGATCGCCGCACATGTTCATTTCCAAATTATGCCACTTAATAATACGATGCGGTTCAATTTCCATGCTATACTGTTAAGGTTAAGGATAGTCCACGAAAAAAAGTAGCAACTGTTGTATAATTCGGGTTTGCAATATGAAATGATATATATTGTTTTAAGAATTACATTAAAATAAAGGACTCTTCACTTTTCGTTTTGAGTGGCGTTATGGCTATTCATATCAGCTGCACTCACCCTATCCATTTTTGGGCTGACTTTCGAAAACCTCTGGATTTTAGTCTTAGATTTTGTAATTTTCCGTTTGGGTCATACAGGTAATTTTTTTCTTTACTCAAATAGATTAACGATGCTATAATGTTCCGCGAATATCTTTCCAGACTCTTACCTTACTTATCATATGCGGGTCATGAATTGTTTTAAATCGTGCCAGAAGTATAGACGATACATCATTATAAGCCTACTGGCATTATGACGGATTTCACAAATTTTTAGAAAAAGTGTATGGATTTTCGATTCTTACAAATAAAAAAGAATACTCAGTTGGTAATCAAATTGGGGTTTGAACTACCTAGACCTATTGGGTGAAGGTGGAGACAAAGTTTTCGTTGGCTACTCTTTTTCGTGAACAAGCCTTACCATTTAAATAGGTATAACAAATATACAATTGTACCTACTTGTCCATAGAACAAGATAAAGTAATACAATTAACCAGAACGTAGTCCGTTGAGCTGCTGCCGGTGATTCAAGAGAACGAAATCCCAGCCAGCGTGCATTGTTGCTAGTGCTTTCCCCGAACAGTTAAATGGCGAACTGTTTTAAAACGAAGCTAATTTCCCCAACTTTTCTGAATCTTATTGAAGGCAACGAGTTGCTTTCGACAAAGTTAGCGTTCTGGAATCGAGTTAAGATCCATTAACTGCTCGCGGTTTTATTTTCCCAAGAGATGAGGTTTTAATTACACTCCTCTCCATAAAATAACTTTCCTACAACTGCCCATGTTTATTAAAGATGAAAGGTGCTTGGTTTTTACCGAAACATAAAACAAGATAACCGCTTGAGTGAAAACACTTTTTAATATAGGTTTAAAATGGTATTTGAGACTCAGGCTGAGGCCTAGTCAGTGAGAGTAGTGAGGTCATTAGCTGTCAAATTTACTATTAACCGGCACCGCAGGCCGCACCAGTGTGATTCAGGCCTTAGGCATATTTATTCAACGAGTGAGATGATATAACATCCTCAAAGGCTCCTTGCTTTGCAGGTACCGTAAACCGGGGATACTTTGATTTGAGTGGTTTTGGTGCATTACTGGCAACACCGGCAACTGCTTCGTCGCATAGTAAACGGGCCCCATTCCACGAAGAGCTGCTACAACTTACACTTCTGCAACCTGTAAATGCACCCGTGGCTGCGATCTATTGGTAGGAGTGTGTTTGTTTACTCATACAACGTGGAAATCCAATACGAGCAAAGAATTCAACCAGACAGAGGGTTTAGTAGCGTAAACATTAATTACAGGGACTTTTTATGTTACACTTAAAAGACTATAAAGAATTCTTGAAAAAAATCCGAGCAGCAATGTAACGCAAATGATTCTTGGTGGTGACAAGTACCTCACTACTGTCAACGAGACTAACTTAACTTGAACATTTAACGTTACATTGCGGGCTAAATTATTTTGTATGGTTAACTTTTTCCTTGTAATTTTAGACAAAAAATATCTTAGTACGCTTCTTAGGTCAGGACCTAACAAGCATATTAAGATAATTTTTACTTACTACCATTTAAAGGTTTGCTCGTATTGGATTTCCACTCTGTATACGGTAAAATTGATCCATAATTTAACTCTTCTTCTTCTGTGCCTGTTCCCACGTTAGGTGGGGTCGGCTCTCCTAATTAATCGGCGCCAAGTCGCTCGGTCTTGGGTTGTCGGGTCTGGTAATTGTTCCTTTTTCAAAAGCCGGGTCATGCTGGTCCACCATGTAGAAGGGGGGCGGCCTCTGCCTCTTTTACGTTCCGGGATGTTTAAGGCCTTTTTGACAACGTAGTCATCAGGTCGTCGCATGACGTGGCCATACCACCTAAGACGGCTTTCAGAAAGCTTTTCTGGTATTGGAGCAACTTTGAAACTGCCTCGAACATACTCGTTTGTGATTTTGTCATGCCTGGTTGCTCCCCCTGACCATCTTAGCATCTTCATTTCCGTCGTGTGTATTTTCTGTACATGCGTCTCTTTTACCGTCCAGCATTCTGCGCCGTACATTAGAGCCGGCCGAACTGCCGTTTTGTAAACCTTGCCCTTAGTGCGAATAGGCATTCGTGGGTCACATAGAACCCCTGTTAATGACCGCCATTTTTGCCAGGCAACATTTATTCTATGCTTTACATCCGCATCTATATCGGCAGCATGGGTAAGCACTGAGCCGAGGTATTTAAATTGGGTGACCTTTGGAACTGCAGTTGCGTCGGGGTAGTAGATTGTAGAAGACCCTTTAAGATTGTTTCCATTACTAAAGCAGCATTCCATGTGTTCCGTCTTCGTCCTATTTACTTTAAGTCCTGATTTTTTGAGCGCATTTACCCATGCAGACAAGGACGTTTGCAGTTCGTCTGGGGTTTTGGCTATAAGCACCACATCATCGGCATAGAGGAGATTCCAAGGCAGTTGAGTTTGGATATTTCTTGTGATGTAGTCCATAGCAATGTTAAAAAGGAGAGGGCTAAGTGCAGATCCTTGATGCACACCGACGCGCACTTCAAATTCCCGGCTAGTGCCGGCAGGGCTCTTTACCTTTGTTCGCACGTTTCTGTACATATTGTAACATCTCACCTTAAACGTAACCCTTACCCCCGAATAAACCCCTTAAGAAAATCGACCCCGTAGCTCTGAAGGAGCTCTAAACAAATCCAGGAATATTATCTTAAACTTTAAAGCAAACTTATTGACGACTCTACTGTAAATTGCACTTATTTACCTACTTTATTAAACCTACTTATGTTGTGTGCTTTTATTACGAATACCTGAAGAAATGGCCAATTGTGATCGCTAGTGGTAGGAACCTCGAGATGTTGTGCACCGTAATAACCCAGGTTCTTTTATGATAAGCTTGACAGGAAATGGACTCTTCATCTCTAACATTTTTAAAGCTAGCCTATCTGTACTTAATTGAACCTATCTGAACGTAACTTCCAATTGCTAATTTTCCCTATTTCTTGTCAAATACGATCAAACTAAATTTGAGAAGTGGAATCTTATATTGTGAATGGCTTTATGGTTAAAACATTTTTATGTTTTTTTTGTAAAAATCCCCTACCGCCTATTACACGCTCCTGTTAAACAAGGAGTAGCCATTAGAATTCATATAAACAACATTATTTATTTTACCCTTCATTGAGCTAGAAATCTGCACTAGATACTTTGTACTTGTTTTTTGTACAAAGGTTCTATCGACGGGTTGTGTGGTAATCTTTTATTACTCACACAGGCTACTCTCTTGTTGCGGATGGGGATAGAGCGTCCTTGTCACTTTACCTTCCTAACTAACCTATGGATTTATGACCCAGAGAATGAAGTTACCAGCGTTTCCAACCTAACGGTCTGTTTCGAGAAGAAACGCCAAACAAACTCGACAGACATCTTTTAGTAATAATTTATTGGAACATATCATGTTCTTAACTTATATGGTCAAACTCCTACGACCATCCTATAGCGAGAACCTGTAGGTAATGCCAAAACAATCCGTTCATTACATGTGAAACATTTAACCCAAATCGTACCCCAAATGTAGAGTACCATTCCACTCATGACAACAAGACTCCCAATCGGACTTGAGGGACTGCTTCGCCTGCCCTAAAGCCCAGAATCATTTCATCTTTCTGAAACAACCCTGCCAGGATATCCATATATCATAAATAGAATTATAACCCTTTGATGATAATAAGTATTTGATCGTTACACCTTAATGTTTCACATATAATCAAACGCGGAACTCAGCATCACCTTGCCCAACCCTACTCTCAATGCGAACTTAACTAAGTTATTTAAACCTCCGTTTGATAATTATATAGCGAGAACCTACAGGTAATGCCAAAGCAACCCGTTCATTACATGTGAAACATTTGTCTCAAATCGTACCCCAAATGTAGAGTTTTATTCCACTCATGACAACAAGACACCCAATCGGACTTGAGGGACTGCTTCGCCCGCCCTAAAGCCCAGAATCATTTCATCTTTCTGAAACAACCCTGCCAGGATATCCCTATATCATAAATAGAATCATAACCCTTTGATGGTAATAAGTATTTGATCGTTACACCTTAATGTTTCACATATAATAAAATGCGGAACTCAGCACCACCTTGCCCAACCCTATTCCCAACGCGAACTCAGTTACCCACAATAGTAATTTAACCCTCCGTTTGATTTTATTGGAATAGTAGACCTATATTTCAGCTATTTATACCTACAGTATATATTTCCCAATGCCCTTAATACAGTGTATGAATTTACTCCTACGTCTACCCCGTCAAACCCTGTCCTGCTTATTTCCCGAACCATACCTTTAGTTCAAGAAATAAGAATGTATCCCTATTACTTATATCTGTAAGTCGTTCAGCCAGCGAAACTGGGACAGTAACCTATCAGCTTGTGTCGATGCCTCCCCCCACTGTGGCCGAAGCCGGAAACAGTGAGTAAGACGGCCCTATTGTGTAAATATAAGGTATAAGATATTAAATATATTTAATAGGCCCGCTCCTCAGAGAGCCACACGATTTCAACGAGTGAGGTAACCCTCAGTGCGGATCACATGAATGACTACGCCTCGTCTACGTCGTCAGCCGCTTCTGAGGCGCGTGAGGGGCCCCTTAAAGAGGCTTTCGTCTCCTATGTTGGTAAAGAGGAAGACGCCAGACCACCCTCAAGTCTGGTAGCAAAAGACTCTGAGTCACGCCCATTTGGCACCGGTAGGCGGGAGTGACTCCTCAGGTATACTAAAACCTGGACAGTATTTCTGGTTTTTAAATATGAAATAAATAAAATAACCTCTCAAAAGTACTATGAAAATGAACAAGAGTAACCCCTCATTATGAGGAGAATTTCTTCATAATGACGGGCTACTTATTTAAAGCAAAGAAAACACCCACCAAGAATTTGTAACACGAAAAACCAGAGACACTGACAGTCTGAATGACGAGAATTGAATGATCCAAATACTAATGCGACACTGGCTTTTATACTATTTTACGATCGCTATAGAGCGACGGGGGCAACTGGGGCTATTGGGGCAACGAGAGCAACGAGAGCTACGAGAGCAACGAGAGCTACGAGAGCAACGGGGGCTACTAGGGCAGCGAGCGCTGTAGTCACGTGGTTTGTGTCATGACAAAAAGGTCGTTACGCTCCTTTTATTTAGTTTCTAATGCTTTAGCTATTAAGATTGAAGTTCGTTCGCCTTCTATGTTTCCTTACATGGCGGATTGCCCGAGTAGAAGTATTATTTAGGTATCCATATTTTCATTGATTACTATAATTCTAGATTAAATGTTATTTGTGAACCCGCTAATATTATGTTGAATTAATTCGTACATTAACATTCTTAGATGAAATTAGTTATTCTTAGATGTAATTTGAGGAAGGCCCTACGTCAAGCAGCGGACGCTCCCCGGCTGATATAATGATGATGATGACTGCCGATTTACACTAGCGAATGCTAGCTTAATTGATTTCTTCTCCCCTATAATTAATAAGTAAATTTTCTAACTTTGGGTATGAAATAAAAGTTCGTTTTCATAATTTAATAAATGTATTATAATATAAAATATCAGAAATCCGCTAGCGAGCATGCCCATTCCGTTACAATATCCTGGATCAAGGTTATGTAGCATTCGGGTAGCGCCTGTGCTCTCAAAGCCTCCCAGACCAGTTCTCTTGGGACACGATCGAATGCCTTCTCAAGGTCAATGAAGATAAGGTGTAAATCTTCTTTATTCAGTCGATGTTTTTCCGTGAGTATCCTCACGGCCTGTATAGCATCCGTTGTTGAACGCGATGGTGTGAATCCAAACTGGTTTGATGTTATTGTTGCCATCGTGAGGATGCGCCTGTTAAGTATGCGTTCCCACACTTTCAATGTATGTGATGTCAATTTTATGCCCCTATAGTTGCCACATTGTGTAACGTCACCCTTGTTTTTGCAGAAAGGAACCAGATGACTAAGACGCCATGACTCGGGTATAGCCCCATCTTGCATTATGGTGTTGAACAGTCTTGTCAGCCAAGCTACACCCACAGGCCCAATAAACTTCCAAAAGTCAGCTGGGATTTCATCGGGTCCAACTGCTTTCCCATTTTTCATTTTCGCTACAGCAGCTTTGACTTCCTCGGCATTTATCTCACGTATTGGTCCTTCTACAAGGGCGTTGGGCACATACGCTTCTCTTGGGAACTCTTCGTTCATTAGCTCTTCATAGTACTCAAACCATCTTTCTGTTGTTTATGTCGTCGTTTCTAGTGAGTAGATTTTGATTTTTATCTTTTATGAATTTGTTACGTTTTACATCTTGTGTTGATAAATGTCTCTTCTTGGCGATTTTAAAGATTTCCGAATCTGTTTGAACATCCTCAAGTTTAGCGTAGAAACCCTCCCGTGAATTTGCTCTAGTTTGGGCAACGATTTTCTTAGCAAGCTTTTTTGCATCTTTGTATTTCATTAGGTCCTCTTCTGACTCTGATTCTTGCCAGGTTTTGAACAAGTCCTTTTTGGTTTTGAGAGATTCCTTGACAACTGAATTCCACCATGTCGGGTCTTTGTTGGTGCTGATCCCTCCCTTTGATATACCTAAAATAGACTCGGCATGGCTTTTGCATTCATTTTCGAAGTTTGACCACATAGAATTGGCATTTTCATAGGTTTTCTCCATATCCTTAATCAGATATTCATTAAGTTTTTCACGAAAGGGATCTGATTTATCACTAGCAAGTTCTTTCCATTTTATGCGGACTGTTTTATACTTGAGTTTTGATAGGTTTTGGTAGTTTATAGCTTTTTATAGTTTATAGTTTATACCCACTAGAATTCTGTGCTGCGATGTTAATGCCTCCCCGGGTATAACCTTGCAATCCTTGAATCCCGTTCTAAGCTTACTATCGGCCATTATGAAGTCTATTTGCGAGCACTTCCCTCCACTTTTGTATGTTATTAAGTGTTCTGGCTTCTTTTGGAAGGTGGTGTTGAGTATTGTGAGGTCATGACACGATGCAAATTCCAGGATCTGTTCACCTTCTGGGTTGGGGCATCCGTAGCCGTAACCCCCATGTGCGGTTTTACGTGTGATATCTCTTTCCCCCACATGTCCGTTAAGGTCTCCTAGGACAAATTTGTGTTCTTCTGGTGGTATACTTGTAGTCATATCGTCCATTTCCTCCCAAATCTCATCTTTCTCCTGTTATCTACATCCTACTTGCGGAGCGTAGGCGCAGATGACATTTAGTATTGGTAAGTCATCAAGTGCTAGTTTTACGGTTATGAGACGGTCTGTTCTTCTATCTATGTTTACTATCCTGCTTTTTAGGTGCCTGTCTAGAACAATCCCTACACCGTTTTGTTTGTTGTTTATTCCATGGTAGACCAGCTGGTACCCCTGTCCTAGGTCTCTGGATTTTGACCCTTTCCAGCGCATCTCCTGTATACAGCAGATGTTTATGTTCCTCCTTTTCAGGATCTCCGCGAGTTCTTGTCCACGTCCTGTAAGCGATCCCAGATTCCACGTTGCTATCCTAAGCTGGAGTATTGACTGCGAACCTTGATTTAGATTTTTGTCATATTGGTCGTCGCTTGGTGGGAACGCCCTAGCATTTTTCGCATTAATCGAGTTCGCGTCGCTTGAGGGGTACGCCCTAGTTTTATAATTATTTCTTTTGCTTTTGACTTTCATAATTAGGAGAAGTTTTGTTTTGGCTATTAAGTTTTACGGCCGGTTGCCACCTGACGCCAAGGCTGTAACCATCCTCAGGGTGTGAGCGCCGTCGTTGGCCCGCTAGGAGCTCATCCGCCGCCATCTCTTTTGCGTGCCCCAGTCTAGGTACGCAGCACTGCCACGGCCTCGACTCTGAATATGTCGGAGAAGCCCGGGGCAGAGGTTTTTTCACAGAGTGTCCTTCTCTGGCCTTGTTGGTCCGCGGGAGGTATTTTATTTCCCTCCTACCCTATGGAGGTTTGACCCTCCATCGAGCATCCCCCTATCCGCCACCTGGGGACGCGTCCTCTAGGGAATCAGGCTACCCCGAGGATGATCCATAATTTAACACCTAGCAATATTTTTTGTCACCCAAAGGGCAATGGAGAGGGCTATGTTGGCAGATACTCTGCGTGATCGCATCAGAAATGAGGCTATCCGCAGCAGAACCAAGGTAACTGATATACCTATCCCTCCGAATCGCTAAACTTAAGTGGCAGTGGGCGGGGCACATTGCACGTAGAACCGATGGCCGTTGGGGCGGAAAGGTTCTCAAGTGGCGACCACGTACTGGAAGGCGCGGCGTGGGTAGGCCCCCCACAAGGTGGACTGATGACCTCGTAAAGGTCGCGGGAGTCCGCTGGATGCGGGTGGCGCAGGGCCGGTCATTTTGGCACTCTTTGGGGGAGGCCTATGTCCAGAGGGGTAACCACGTAACGTTGCGAACGCGAGACGGTACAATTTAACTGTCAATTTTCCACAAAAAAAGTGAAATTAGACCTACCCGACGTTCGTAAATACAATGCGTTACAACCGACCTGCAGCAGTGGACGTCCGATTTCTTGCTTGATAATGATTATACGAGTAATAGATTTTGCTTTTTTTTTCGTAGGAACAATGCCACATCCTAACAAGAAGAAGATTGGGTCCCTAAGTTTTTAAACATACTAGAAAAGCCTCTCACATGATATAGGAAACGCCAGAAAATCTCTCATTATCCGTGATTTTAAGGTACGTACGTACCTACCTAATAAACCTTTTGTGTCTAATATCTGAGTAAAGTTCCTACATTGGCCCTGTACATATAGCACTCAAGAAGTCATTTATGTTATTATTGATGTTATTTTATTCGATTAACTTAAAAAAATATATTAAACAAATTTTGGTTCATTAAATTGTATCATTAAGTAGGAAACAACAAAAAAGGATACACAGACCAAAGAAGCTTGATCTCAAAAAACTTAGCGATAAGGAAAGCAATAGTTTTAGAGTGCAATATAGTAATAAAGTAGGGGATAAATTTACATGAATATAAGAATACAACAGATAGTAATACATGTAATAATATAAGTGTGAATGATAAGTGGGGAAAAAGTAAGAGATATTTTAATAACATCAGCTGATGACTGTCTAAAAAGGGAAAAAATTGTACCGAGAAAAAGTTGGCTATCCAAAGAAATAATTGACCTTATGTTAGAAAGGAGAGAACTCAGAAACAAAACTGATGATAGAAGTTTGCAAGAGTATAAAAGACTGACGAATAAAATTACAACGAAATGTAGGGAATGTAAAGAAAAGGATACATTAGAAGAAAAAGGTAAGATGGACAAAGCATATACCACAATAAGGATGTTAGACAAAAAGCACACTACAAAGAGTACAACTATTCTAAATGAACAAGGGAACATACTTATAAACAATAGCGATATTTTAGATAGATGGACACGATACATTGAACAACTTTACAAGGGACATGGTTTGGATGAGAACGACATAGGAGAGGCATATTTAGTTGATGAAAATGAAAAGGGTCCAGCTATTTTGAAAGAAGAGTTTGACAAAGCCTTGATGAGTATCCATAACGGTAAAGCTGCAGGAGACGATGGAATTTATATCGAAATGATAAAATACGTGTGTGAACCGATGAAGCAGGAATTTTTTGAAATTATTCAGAACATATATGCCACAGGTCAAGTACGAATAGCTTATTTACCAAGTAAAACAGTAGCATTACCTAAAAAACTTAATACACTTAAATGTGAAGAACATCGAACGTTAAGCCTTATTTCACAAGCATCCAAAATAATTCTCAAAATTATTCAAAATAGACTACGACCAATAGCTGAAAACTGTCTTGGACCTGATCAATATGGCTTCCGACAAAATAAAGGGACCAGAGAAGCCATTTTAGCCCTTAGATTAATTATTAACAGACGATTGGAGCTCGATTTGGACACACATATAGCTTTTATTGATCTAGAGAAGGCTTTTGACAAAGTAGACTGGAAAAAAATGATGCGTATTCTGCGTGAAGTTGGAGTCGATTACAGGGATAGAAAAATTATATACGAACTCTACAGAAAGCAGGAAACCATCATAAAAGTAGGCGAAGAAAAGGGGAAGGCAAAGATCAGGCAAGGTGTAAGACAGGGTTGTCCACTCTTACTTCTTATATTCAATATCTTCATAGAGCGGGCCATACAGATAGCAATATATTCAGACTTGGGGGGCGTTAAAATAAATGGAAACAAAGTACAATTCATTAGATTTGCAGACGACATTACAGTTACAGCAATTAGTAATAAAACTGGATGAAATTTTCAATCAAACCGGACTTAAACTTAACTGCAACAAAACCAAAATTTTCACCATCTCTAAACACACAACAGTATACAGAAACACAATCGTAATCAGAGATACGACAATAGACCAAGTACAGAAATTTAAATATTTGGGAAGTACCAGTGACTCTAGGTGCACCCCTGACATCATACAGAGGATTGCTATGGCCAAAAAGGCATTTAATAACAAAAAGCATCTCTTAAAAGCACGCATATCAAAAACAGCTAAAAATCGACTGATTAAAGTTTACATTTGGAGCATTGCTTTATATGGGAACGAGTCGTGGACGCTAACCCAGAGAGACAGACAACGACTGGAGGCCTTCGAAATGTGGTGCTGGCGAAGGATGGAAAGGATTAGCTGGACGGAGAGAAAGACAAACGAAGAAGTTTTAAGGATGGTTGATGAGAAAAGATGTTTGCTAGGATGTATAAGAAATAGGAGAGGCAAGATGGTGAATCACCTGATACGGCACGACAGTTTCTTCCTAAACATCCTGGAGGGTAAAATTGAAGGCAAGAGAGGCAGAGGAAGGCCTAGGCTAACATATTCTAGCCAAATAAAACATAAAGCTGATGTCGAGTCATATGAGGAAGTCAAGAGGCTGGCAATGGACAGAGAAAAGTGGCGGTTACTCCACCGACAAGAGCATGGCTCTTAAGTAATGATGAAATTGTATACAGATTCTTAGGTATAAAAAAAGTGGTTTCAAAGTACTACATAGCTATTCAGTTTAACTTTGATCAGTAAAACCGATTTGATTATTAATATTTCACGCATTGTCGTGTATTAGTTTCGTACAAGAAATTTGAATTGTATTTTGAACTAGCTGATGCCCGCCCCAACTTCGCATGGTGCAAGATGTATTTATTATTTTATTTACCTAGACCTACTATGTAATATACCCTTTTTTTTCATTCAATACCTAAAACACTTAGGCGGGTCTAACAAACATAACTAATGCCTATTCGGACACGTCATTCTTGTATGGAAGAGGGGCTTACTTAAGTTGTTTACCTATACGACCACTGCCACTTTTAAGTTTATCGATTCAGAGAGCTATATCGGTTACCATGCCTCATTTCTGATGCGATCACGCAGAGAAACTCCCACCATAGCCTTTTCCATTGCCTTTTGAGTGACAGAGCCTTCTTATGAGGCGAATAGTATGTGACCGTGGTCCAGTGCCATACGTCATCACTGAGAACACACACTGGTTCTAAGATTCTCGTCTTGAGTCAGTGTAGAATATTGGTTAAAAAGATGTGCCGTAGCTTTCCGAAAGTTGGCCATCCGAGTCGGATTCGAAGATTTACCTTTTTTTTCGAAGTTCGACCAAATCGTTTACAACTTCGAGCATAAAGTGTCCAAAGGAGTTAGTAGTATGTCGTCGTCATATGACATGATCTTCGCCTTATCCAATGTGCATCTTTAGGCCATCTTGCTCGGAGGGTTTACTGAGGCCATCGAGCGTACCTACTCTAGGCGCAGGGAGCATATAGTACGATTCGGCAAAAGTGCTCTGATGTTTTTATCTTGACTCGAATGTCTCGTTTTGTAATATGCTTTTTAAAGTCGCGTTGACTTCGTGAGACCGTGTGATTATGTCCCGGCAGCATTACTCAACGAAGGCAGAGGAAGTAGTGGATTATGTGCGCGTGAAGACCGGATTCATCCTTAGGGCCGTGAGGTTGGAGTCTCGCCATAGCGTGAATTACTTAACCTAACATCACGAAATTGCGCAACAAATCGGAGTAATAAGGTGTGTTTTTGTAGTTTTAAATAAGTTTTTATTGATATGTAAGTAAGTATGTTAGTTTTTAAGGTATTTGTAATATGGGACTTTGTTGTCTAATTTAAATAAATAAATACAATATGTGTCTTTCAGGGCAGGACAACTGTTAAGATTTGACAAAAGGCACCGGAGAATAAAATTGTAAACCGCATATAGGACACTCGTGCGTTCTTAGGCTTCGACAGCGTTTTCTGCAACATAGACACTACGTCGTTCGTCCCGTACTCTTAGGGTAGGTAGCGACAGTCACGTAACTGCCAGCGCAATTTCCCTATAACTGCAAGCAGCAATTTTTAACCAACTTCAAAAAATGAGGAGGTTATATGTTCCACTGTACCTATGTATTTTTTTATGTTTGTTCACCGATGTCTCCGTCAATTTTGGACAGTAAGTGTACTACGAACCCCCTTTTTCATCAAACCCTGTTAACTAAAATGAGTTTTGGCCTTTTCTCACAAACACCAATGTTTAACAACAGATAACGATAAATGGTATTAAGTATAGCTAAATTAGGTTATGTTGAATTTTTATTATTGAATCCATAAGTTTATCTCTTCCTTAATAGCACTATAACACCAAAGAAAAGTTTGAGAGTATAATGAATTAAGCTGCTGCTCTGCTACGGAGATTATATATTTAAGTAAAAAGGTCAGAAAATATGGATCATAAACGTACAAAATATTGTGGCACTAAGTCCGCCCTTAGTACTTTTTTTATTTGTGCAATAATGTTCAAATAAATAAATAAATAATAAAGGCACTTAAAAAAGAAATTAAAAAAGCAAAAAGTTGCCTTGTCTACCGAGAATCGAAGCCGGGACTTTTTAACTAAAAAAATACCAGCGCCGTATCCGATGGGCCACCGAGGACTTTGACAAAGGTGACAAAATTAGTATTCTATATCAGCGCATGACGTTGTCATTTGTTTACCTAGGAAGCCATTTGTCACGTCGAAAAAACACTGAAATCATCTGAATTGGTTGAAATAAATCATTGTAGCGAATTAATTACAAACAAAACATCAATGAATTATATACTAAAACCACCACCGTAAAATTCTCTACGTATTGGTGCAAACATCATTCAAATCGGTACAGAGGTAGGTAAACAGAGGTACGCGGCCGGCGACTTTGTTTTATAATATGTATAAAAAAATATATAATATAATAATAATATAGAATAATAAAATATAATAATATAATAATATAATAATAATAATAATATCTAGCAGTTGGCGAGTCACCGTCTGCCAAAGATAAAAAATGAGACAGTTTATTAGGCAGGCGTCCGATGTTTCACCCAATAGCCCAGCCACTAGTCCATCATTTTCACCCAATAACCAAATTTTCTTTAGATTCCATCAACCAGCAATAGTCCCTATACACCCCAGCGGGTGCTGTCTCTGTGTGCGTCCCATGACACGGGCAGGGACAGCATCCGCTCGGTGTACTCCTTGCATTTCATTAAATTGTCAAAAGGGCCTCTACGTGTTGGCTCAGTTGGTACTTTGTAGGTACCTAGCCCCACGCACGCCTCCCAAAGGTCCGGGACATCATTGTCCCGTGAGCGGGAAAGACATACATAATAATAATATAAATATAGATAGATAGATAGATATAGATTATCATTTTCTTTTTTCAATTAAAAGCTACAATTAACTTGAACATACAATTAAATTGAGGACAAAAAAGAAACACAATCTTTATACGCCGACGATGGTTATGTAGCTACATCGAATTATTTGAGGTAACTTACGTTCAAAATGTCAATACGTAAAAGGCACGCCGCATATTCAAAACATACAAATATTGTTATTCAGCAGGGTAACTCAGTAACTTTTTGTTAGGTCACAATCATTATCAGTTTTTTAAAGTTACGCCATTGAAATTAATTCTTAAAGGCTTTCTGAAACATACTTCATAACGGATTATGCTTCATTATCATTGGTTAATATTTTTATAGGTAGGTAAGTATTCATGACTATCAAGTTAAATAGGATGTGTAAGTGTATTGTTAAACTTTATGAGCACTCATTTGTATTTTAACGTCTAAATTTGAAACTCAATTACGAATTTCGCATAATCTGCAATGTTTGTTTACTCAACTCATTGATTTCACAAAACAAATGGATTTACCTCGAAAAAGTTAATACGGTCTCGTTTTATCGGGCTGATTTGATTTGCGGTAGCGGGGTAATTTCGGATTAAGTACTACGAGTGAGTGCTACCATGACCGGTGCAACCCGTCTCGAAACATCAGAAATAATAGTAAATAAATATCGCATCAGACCCGGATAAAACAGTATTTTAAACAGAAACTAGTTTCCGCCGTAAATAATCATGGTGGATCCCATTGTGTATAAAAAGTTTCATGTTATTCCAGTATGCCGTTTTAAAGCGAGAACCAATTTACGTTTGTATGGAGAGACGACTGTGCAGCAGAGGACTCTTAAGGTCCCCAGAGTCCGCGGGATGCGGGCAGCGCATGACCGATCGTTGTGGCGGACCTGGGGAGGTCTATGTCAGGCCTGTTCTTCTTGCCGCTTAGCACACCTCCGTGGTATTGCGCAGTCAATCGCGCTAGGTATGAAAGAGCGTCTGTCATGCGGAGAGCACGCGCGAGTGGGATGCCACCTGTTCGATTTTTTTAGCAGTCAAGCATCAGTTTAGTTATTCAGGGGACCTTCTGTACGTAAGTAAAATTATTTATTCTGTGTCTATGCCGTCCAGCTCCTCGCCATCGTCGTCCGGCGATGAATTCGCCACAGCACCGCTACGACCACCTGCGTGACGAGGACGACCACCGCTGCCGGCACGCTTGGGGCCTGCGGGGTATCCAGCTCCGCCCACGGCTTTCGGTGGTTTAGTCCGGTGCATGCAGTTGTCGCAATCAATCGACGAATACTGCATGCGTGCTGCCTACTATGGCGCAAATAAATAAAAAATCATTGGACATCATTCGGCTGCTGATGATGGTGAAGAAGATGACGCCATTATCCGATATTACCCCCGCCATGTCAAACTTGTAACAAATATAAAACGAAAAACAAAAGTTATCATGCTGGTTAAACACGGACTTGCCGTATCCGACCGGGCATGAAATATTCCCGTTTCAAATCATTTGAAACCGTTACAGTGAAATAGCAAATTCGCCTGGTATATGTGTGTATGTAATAACAGGGTCAACTGCAAATTTATGCAGATTGACTTCGTTTCATAGCGATGGTGCGTTGCTATATGTTCGGGCGGAGCTCGAGATAACACGGGATTTATGGTTAAGACTTTATTACGCTTGTGATGTCCCACTACAAATTAGTTCTCGTTAGCTTATCGTATTGCTGCATTCCACTTGGCTATTAACTACTACACGAATGAAAATAATAATTGCGGGCGACGCCGACGATCTTGGTTGCGAAAAGCGGCGAGACT
Organism: Epinotia brunnichana; assembly: GCA_963854355.1. Taxonomy (NCBI): domain Eukaryota; kingdom Metazoa; phylum Arthropoda; class Insecta; order Lepidoptera; family Tortricidae; genus Epinotia; species Epinotia brunnichana. The sequence continues at coordinate 14,362,622 of OY977942.1, forward strand.
AATTGACGGTTAGAAGGCTTATGTTTACTAATTGTGTTCTTATTTTTGCGGAAATATGCAAGTGGGGAGTGATAATAAACTAAAGTGAAGGTTTATTTCTTAATTTTGTAACTTTGAAAAAGTGAAAATAGGACGTGGTGCCGATGGTGCCAAGATGTATTTCAAAACGATCGTTCATGCATAAAGCGGGTGATTGTGGTTGCCAAGAGAAGTATGGGCTGCCTTGATAACAAAACATTTAAAGCAATTTAGGATACCTATATTGAAATCCGAAAGCAAGTGAGTAGCTAGTGATAGAGTAGCGTAGGTACAGTCAGCATAAAATTAAACATGTAAACACTTTTTGACCTTATCTCTAATCAATAGGGTAGAACTACGTAGAATGTATACAATATGTTAATGACACCGACCGTACATTCCACTTGGTTTAGATTGTGGAGAGTCACTTGTCATTAATTTAAATGTATATTTAATTGTATTTATTTATTTATTTATGAGGTGAATTTGTAGCCAGGTGAATTAAAACAAACATGAAGTAAACAATAAACTATCCATGTCCATTTGGAGTAAAAAAAAATCCCCCAAATTGTATCTGTTCTATACAAGCTCGGGGCCGTGCGCCTCCGTCAGCGCGACAGAAATATTTATTGGGAATTCTCGAATCTGAAAAAAGGCTCAGCTAATGTGCGCTCTTAAACATTACAAAACACGAAAGTACATGAAGTATCAGGGAACTTGCATCTTTTTATTTTATTACGAAAATCAAAAGTATGATTCAGAGGAATATCAACTGTAGCATAAAAACTTTCTTATGATATCTTTTCTGATGTTATACCTAGTTATGCATTTGAAATCTGCACGCGCCAGCACCCCCCGAAATCCTTCTATATTAAACGGGCTTATGCTATGACGTCACAACTTATATTCTCGGCGCGTTTACTATGGAGTAAGTCATTAATTTGCAATTCAAATCTAAAAACTTTGCGTTTTTGTCCATACTAAAATATAACCTAACTGTTATGTTATTTTATCGAAAAGCGTTTTTTTTTTCTTTTGTATGATATTTCTACGTATATCCGCATCAATTGAGTGCAATTTATTCGAAATTGAAGTCCCATGCAAGTTTCCCATTGTATTCCCACAGATACGACTCTTACTAAGAAGAAAATAAGGCGGATAGTGTTATTCTACCCCGATACCACATGGAATTAAAACCAAGTGTCTTTGGCCTTTGATAAATCGTGTATATAAATCACTTGCATTTCATAAACTTACTCCCTTTCAGTACAGACTTTTATTTTTAAATTTTCCGCACCCCAAGCGCACATAACTTCTTGCCTTTAATATCACCCAAGTATTTTTTCATGGAAATGTTCTGTAAACATAAAAACATAAAGGGAAACTCGTTCGCATGGTTTCCAATCCAAAGGAATAATTTACGTTATGAATGACACAATTTGTGAGTCGAAAAAGAATTTGCGTGGTTGGTAATAAAATTTCTCGTTGGTGTTATCCGTGCCGACGGTGGTTTTCAGCGGAAAATTGTCTTTATAGAACAACGTTTATTTCGACGCACAAAAGACAATCCTGCGAGTGGAGGCGCCTAGGGATCCCTGATATTTTAATCATCTCGCCATTATGGGGCGCGCCTGCTCCCAACGTTCAGTTAAGAATAATAACTTTAGGAACTCAAAACCTTTAACCAACGAGCTCAGAGTCGCCAAATCCTTCGAGAAATTTCTCTAAAACTTTTTTATTTCACTAGTGCAAAGTTCTATTTAGTTGTGGCTTTAAATTAGATACTGCGCCGAGTTAAATATCCCCAGGCTTATCAATTTTGCGGCACGCTCCGTGAAACTTTATTGCTTTATTTTTATAAATAATGTAGGGAGCTAGTTTTTGTTAGGAAATAAACTATTTTAGTTCGCTTATTAACGTAGAACATTGCTCACAGTGAATATAAAATATCGTAGGTACAAAATCGGCAAGATTAAGAAAAGCATTAAGATAAACATGAATGCAATCATTAACCCAGTCACTGCAGAGCATCCGCTCCACACTAACGCCTATTAGGATAATGGAATACTGGTGTAAAGCTCAAAGAATGGGTGTCTGGCAACGCGCCAGCGCAGTCCCAGCAAATTGTCGCTCCCATGGTGTCATTCACATCGGCCACTCCTCTTTCATCGCGGCTTGACGCCTTGTCAATGCCCCGCGTCAAATTTACTCCGAAATCCAATTTCGGCGTTTAACAGGGATTTGATGATGTGGGCTTGTGGTCTCCTAGGATTAGAGCGGATGGAAATACACTATAAAGCAATCTGTTCGATAATTGGTTATACCTAACCAATTATCGAACAGATTGATCAACTCAGAGTGACAAATGTATCGTCAAGTTGGTGAAATAAACGATTGTATTCAACGGCTCGACTGTTTTCTTATTGTTTTTTGATACCCTTCTTTTTTCCAAAAAATAATTTATTTAGGAATAGATAAAATTATGTAGGTACCTATACAATTTAAACTTTCGTGAGACATATTTAAAATACTGAACGAATCAATTCACGGTTAATCTCACGTATTTAATGTCACTACCGGGCGACTGAAATTCTCCTTCAGGATGAGTGTTTTGACGACAATGTCGCGTAAAGCACTGAAGCCTGAAGAGTTCGAAACATGTCACCCGTAGTTACACTTAATACGTGAGTTAAACCGTAGATTTATTAGTAGGTATTATTATGTATTTTCTTTCATTTATTCTACGGTATTGTCATCAATTAACATACGAACGTACAATAATCCGTAAATCACACGAATGTTTGCCAGCCATAATGTTGTGACATGACACTAAGGGTGCGTTTACATTGATTTTGTTATCGCGCCCCGTATTCAATACGAACACAGGGCGCCCTGCCCTTATCGGGGCCGCAAACACAGCCCTGTTTCCGGAGGAGATGTCGGATTTCCTGAGATAACCAACATGTTACATGCTATGCCGAAACACTATTACTTGTTGGTAATAAATTAGAAAGGGTGAAGGGATATCACCAAAATATTTATGTATGCTAAAATGGTTTCCACGTGCTTATTACTCGTATAGTTATTTCTTGCTATAAAGTCATAATTGAACACTTTGAGAGACCGATGAATGGTTGACGATGTCCGACAATCTGTAACAGGTTCTTTTCTCGAAGATCGATTGAGAAGCAAGTGTTAAAACTAAGATCAATTAAATAAATGAAGACAAGAAATATTTGTCTGGGTCTTAAACTTATTGAATTCATCTATGTTTTTATAGGCAGAAAAAGTGGCATCACTGTTTAAATTAAAACGTATCGTCAATATTTGCAGTCAAACTAATGATCAAACTCGTTTTGATTTTAAAGTTGAAGCCTCGTACCTCTAGTTTTCGTCAGAAGGGTAATTACGTAACAATTCGAACGAGCGTTACAAGTCCACTGTCATTTTCCCATTCACATTTAGACCTACCTAACGTACGTTGGAAGCGTTACGCAATCGATCATACGATATTGTTCACCTGATCACATTACCTACAAATTAAGAAAAATATTTTTATCAAAGAAAAGTAAAGATTTACTTTTAACCGTTTGCTCAGAAAACAGCTCAAATGTATTTACCAAATAAATATAAATATTTCTAATATTAACTGGATATTGTAAACAACAGTGAATTCTCGAGCCATCTGTATTAAAAGCAAAATTAATTAAGGTTATAATATGCGTAGGCATTTACACAATTAAACTTCGAGTTGCGCGTCGGCTGCGGTTTTAATTCGGAAGTTAATTACACACGTTGGTACAAGGTCTGCGTACAATATGATCCACCGCCGAAAGGAAATTGCTATTTAAGTTGGTCTTTGTAGTTTACTATATGACTAGCAGTGTAAATTTTACGTGGACTTCAGACACAGGAAATATTGATAATCGAGTTTTACTCAAAAGAAGATTTCCAAACTATGCATATTATTATGCTTTGTATGCATCGCTTTGTCATTTGCTATTTAATTCAAACAAGGCAATCAATCGTAGCTAGCTAAATTATCTTTAACACTACTACTTATCCATTGATAAACAATTTCTTGGCACGACTAAGGCATATTTTTTGAACGCGTTAAAACTTACGCGATTTATTTTTTGGCGACACTAGGCAAACATGGCACGCGACATTAAGCTCGCAAGCAAATAGGGAAAACTACTCGAGCATCAGTACACCATCATACTAAGGGACGTGATACATAAGCGTGTCGCGAACCCGGAGTGGAGTTCGCAATACACTTACGAAGAAGGCTAAGTTCTCAGCGTTTGACCTCGGAGTCGACGCGCCCCGCCAAATAATGCGATGTGTGGAACGGAACAGTCAACTGCCTAGTCCTCCCAACCTCCCCACCCAAAGAAGAGCAAGTTTGCGCCTAGCTTTAAAGTTAATTAAGTGTCTCTCCCCTTGACTTCTCCATTAGGTACTGTTTTGTACGATATGTGGCGCCCGGATGGCTAGATAGGCTATTTTGCAGTCCTTGTTTTGTTCGTAAAGTTAACCGAATCTTAATAGGAAATAAAGTGGCTCTGAAATTGATATAGTTGTGCAACGACAACATTTCGCAGTAAAGGAAAACGAAGAATGTTTCTCCAAATGGTCGGAATAATTAATTGATACATCGCCTTAATAAGCCCGAGGAGTGAGAGTGAAATAGCGGGTAAATAAAGTGTTAAGGGTCGCGGCAGAGGTGAAAAATCCCGGACAAGCCGCAGAGAAATCATTCTTGTTAACGGCATACAACGATCTGCACTTCGGCCGCTCGTGACCTGCCATTTTTTTCGCTAGCAAGCGACTAGGCTCGTCCAAAAACAAACGAAACAACCAAGAAACCGCCCGTTTTCGTTGCAATGAAAACAAAGCACAAACGCCAGTTGTGTTGACTTTAAACTTATGCTCCTGGATTTTTTAGATGAAATTATTCATGTAGCTTACTATTATTTTAAAATATAAAGGCGCTTCAATTTGATGAAAGCTTGAAGAAAGTAATGTTACTTACAGGAGTTAATGAACTTCATTAATGCAAATCCACTTTTGAAGAACCCGTCTATTGCCTTTTCTACTTGAAAATAAATTACATCGTAGAAAGGATTCTCGATGACAATAATTTTATCTCCACTTATAATAAATCTCTGAATTAAAAAAAGAATCAGCCAGTATGAAATTAAGCTTTATTCTGTCACGAATGATCTCAGCATCCCACGAACGGAAAAATATGAAACACTTTTATAGGTACATTATTACTATCCGACTGCAGCAGTTAATACATTTTTTCTTCTCCAGCACTTCTATCTGTCAATTAAATGACTGACATCGATATCTAAATCAACTCTTCATTTGAGTCTCACAGGCTGGCGCGGCCTGGCCGCGGCGGACAATAGAAAACTTGTCATTAGCTGTCAAATTTACTATGGTCCGCCACCGCAGGCCGCGCCAGTGTGATGCAGGCTAATGGCAATGAAGTCTATTTGTCTATGGGCTCATAAGACAACTGCATATTTTTAAAGATTCAACGTGCAACATGTTAAAATAACACTTTACTTACTTAGGTACATAATTATTTTGAATCTAGATTGAAAAAAAACTTAAACGTGTCTTTGTTATTATATTATGCTTGCATAACTAGCGACCGCCCAACTAGCCATGCAGGTGGTGCCGACTCAGCATTTCGCAACACCGTGCCCCGTTTCCCAAAGATACTTAAGTGTTCGTCACTCTTGGTTCTATCATCGACCATTAGGCACCTGTTAAATATAATTAATTTTAATTGATTTATTTTTATCTTTTCTAATCCAACATTAATGGAATTAAAGTTAGCATTAACAATTTGCCCAATTTGGCTTCCGGCGGGGGCTGTCCACAGAGAGTGCTATCCTGGCCCTCAAGAATACCGTCCAGTACTATACCAGTAGGAACACACCGGTTTATGGTGTGTTCCTGGATCTATCGAAGGCATTCGACCTTGTATCATATGACATCTTATGGGACAAGCTACGTAATGAGACAAGTGTACCTCGGGAAGTGATAGCCTTGTTCAAATATTGGTATTGCCATCAAAATAATTTTGTAAGGTGGGGCAATTCAATATCCAGCGACTATAAATTGGTATGCGGGGTCAGACAGGGTGGGCTGTCTTCCCCCAAACTGTTTAACTTGTATGTCGACCAACTCATCGAGGAGCTGAGCAGTACCTATACCGGATGTCACATTGACGGAGTCGCCGTCAACAATTTAAGTTATGCTGACGACATGGTGCTGCTTGGCCCTTCGATCGACGCAATGAGGAGGTTGACAAAAATATGCGAGTCGTATGCTGCGGCCCATGGACTCAGGTACAACGTGAAGAAGAGCGAAGTGATGATTTTTAAAGCTGGCAGGAAAACTTATCCGACTGTACCGTTAGTGACACTCTACGACGTCCCTTTAAAATTTGTCACTAAGTTCAAGTACCTGGGTCACTGGGTGACGGATGACCTAAGTGATAACTTAGACATTGAGCGGGAGCGTAGGTCGTTGGCTGTCCGATGCAACATGTTGGCCCGCAGGTTTGCGAGATGTACTGTAAAAGTAAAGACTACACTTTTTAAAGCGTACTGTCAGTCGTTTTACACTTGCAGCCTGTGGACCAACTTTACGCAAAAGGCATACAACGGCCTACGTGTTCAATACAATAACGCATTCCGGGTGTTGATGGGGTTGCCGCGATTTTGTAGTGCCTCTGGTATGTTTGCGGAGGCACAAACTGACGGCTTTGCGGCGATAATGCGCAAGAGGTGCGCCTCCATGATGCGTCGCCTGCGCGGCAGCCCCAACAGCATTCTGAGCGTGTTTACGGAGCGTGAAAATGGCCCCATGCTCACCCGCTGGCAGAGACTGCATGCAGTCATTGTTTAATTATGTTATGTCCCTCTTTTTATGTCATACTTACACTAGCAATAAGATTTCATTGTTTACTAACCATATATGGACTCTAGTCTGAAATAAATGATTTTTATTTATTTATTTTATTTATTAACTGGTTTATTTCGAATTCTCCGATTCCCAGCCTACATATTTTCGTAATTATATTACTAGTAAACATCATCCTCCTAGCGTTATTCCCGGTTGTGCCCCTAAAGGAGCCCGGGGTCCGCTTTGTCACCTAATCCTAAGATTTGGCATAAGGACTAGTTTTAAGAAAGCGACTGCCATCTGACCTTCCAACCCAGAGGGAAAAACTAGACCTTATTGAAATCAGACCGGTTTCCTTACGATGTTTTCCTTTACCGAAAAGCTAACGGTAAATATTCCGTACATAAGTTCCGAAAAACTCTATGGTACGAGCCGGGATTCGAACCGACGACCGCCGCTTGACAGCCGTATGCCTGAACCACTAGGCTACCGTAGCTTCTTAACTATATAAATGGTCACAAAATAAAAATAAACACCAATATTCTATCAACTTAATTTAATTTTTTGACCTTTAGATTTACTTGAACACAACCATATTTTTCGTAATTGAGAACTGTCTTATTGTTACTCGTCTATGCTATCAAGTCTTCGCCAACAAACTGTTATGCAGTTTGGCGAAGATTTAGATTAAGCTTATCGTAATTTTTGTTGAGTAAGAAAAAAAAATTAAAAATAAAAAAAAAGTTGATGTTCCTTCTTCGAAATGAAACACTTTTGCAAAACTGTTAAATGTGGGTTTTAATTGACTTTATTTTGTGAATATAATAAGAAATATACTGCTGCCGACATAACTAAATAGAAAAAGTAATGTAGCAGCTCATATTTGGTTCTTAAAATTCTCGGGTCTTTTATTACAAAACGAGACGTAGTCGAGTAACATCGACCCTTGAATTTTAAGGACCCTTAAAGCACTGTTGCATAAACTACTATTTTTGAAACATTTGACCTCATTGAATATTTAATTTCTTTTTCTTGAGGGAAATCGCCGTCACGACTGTCAGCTTTCAGTGACGTCAAAATGGCGGAATCGCTTGGTCTTTTACCTATTACTAATTTCGATGGTCTACGATAAGTAGACCTTCACGAACCGAATACTAAATGATAAAACATAAAAAAAAAACTATTCTGATATGAGAAGTTTTATGTGCAAATTTCGTATTAAGGCGTAATTTCAATAAATGTATCAACAAATTCGACCAAGAAACACGAATTAGTTATATTTCTTTAAATGGCATCGCGGTCTTCGCGCATTCAGGCTAAGTACCTACGCGGAACGGGATTAAAAGAAAATACGGATATCGTAAATTTTGGAAGAAAAGAGAATGACCAGGAAAGGGTAGTATAATAAAAATTTACATTTGAGATTATTTAAGATATAAAATTTAATATGAGGTTTTAAATGTTTAAACAAAGATGAGTCTTTTATATACAGGAGTGAAGGAATAAATACAGGAAAAGGAACTGTAAGGTTTGACATCATAATATATTTTAGGAACATATATGAGATTCCACGGTATCTATCTCATGGCGGTAGTTTCGAAGATATTGAATGTTTTCTAAAATGGGGTGAAAATTAAGTTTTTTTAATATATATGTAAATTACAAGTCCGTTAATTTAGTCCTACGGTTTAGTAGAAAAGGTACATTAGCCGTGTGATAAGAAAATATGCAAAGTAATACCTACTGAAAAAAGCCTACATGCTTCTATTATGGTGAGGTGGCTCATAGAAACTCAGTTTGCAGAGGAGTCTATTTTGTAAAAAAAGGTGTTCGGAGTAAGCTAATCTATAAAATCATGTAACTCAGCTATAATCGTTTTATACATCCATACTAATATTACAAATGCGAAAGTCACTCTGTCTGTCTATCTGTTACCTTTTCATGCTTAAACCGCTGAACCGATTGAGATAAAATTTGGTACCTTTAGAGAAACTTTGAATTCCGAGGAAGGATAAAAGATAGTTTTTATCTTATAATTCATCACCTAAGGGGGTGAAAAGGAGGGAGAAAGTTACGATATAAACGAGTTCCGCGCGGACGAAGTCGCGGGCAAAAGCTTGTTTTATACATATAGCTTTATTTTGGGTAGGGGTCGGGTTGCATAAAGTTTAAAGTCATATTGTTGATAGGCATACGTGGATTCGTCATACTCATCATTACGCATAATTGTAAATAGTCATACATTTATGCGCATAACGTTTTGAACCATAATGTTTAAGAACATAATGTGTATTGCGCATAAATTTGTGGCGCATAAAATTATTTAAGCATACTTTATAATTATAATGGACATAAATTGGTTGCTCATAAAACTATTTAACCATACCGTAGTAACGCATAAACTGCAATACGCATAAGCCTATGTTTTTCTACGAGTTATTATTTGTTATTGTGCACGGTTGTTCACAACAAATATTACTGGTTGTGTGAGTTTTCCTCTCTTTTATAAAAAAAATAACCTCGAAGACGATTGCTCCCGCTATCGTCTTCTAACCTATCCGCGATCTTAGTCGGTTTTGCCACTAAGTCCCTGTTCCCTACTGCCTACGTGAAAACTTGAACTTTATGCACCACTATCTTGGCATTGTTATGATTAAAAATAATTATAATCACCAATATTATTGCTTGATAAATGTATGAAATTTACAATTATTACTAAAAATTATTATAATAATCAATATTATGACTAAATAAATGTATGACATTCTCCATTATAGTTAAACCAATTATGACTCCGTATAATTATGCCAGGGAACAATTATGCAAATTATGCAACTTTATGCGTAAAGTGTTATGACAATCGATATTATGACAATAGTTTGCGACGACCTGCTTATAGGTAAACAGACAACGCAGATCTCTCACTCTCAATAGTATTCTAATTTAAGTAGTATACGCAGCAAAATTAAAAGAAGTAAATCTATCAGTCACTAGGTGAATTACAACTTGGCTACGGCACTGCCGTGGCCCCAGATAGCCAGCTGAGTCTCACATGTCTGGTGTGCTATATATTTTCTATAGTACGTTTTGCTTCCTTTCCGCATTAGAAAATTGCCAACGAAGTTGAATTACCGGAACGTAAAAGGAAACTTGTAAAGCAAAAGATATTTCACCGATGAGGCGAGTGGAGGATTGAATCGAAAGTCACAACTCCGATACAACAAATGACTAGTTTACCGTCCATAAATTTAATTTGCGGTGGAAAACCACATTTATTGCAAACTGCTGATATTGTTTATGATTGGCTTATGGTAGCCTGGCATGTGCTCATTGTAGTCCTTGGCCACCAGGCCAATGAGCACATGCAGAGAGGGCCTGAGGAACGTGCAGAGAACGGCATTCATGGCTATAACAGGGGCGTTTCAAATCAGGTCTACAGCGGCGCTAGAAGTCCTACTGGACCTACCACCACTTCACATGGTGCAGTCAGAGGCGCACGAATCGCTCTACAGACTACAGATAAAGAACTCTTTGACTGTGAGCGATAGCAAGCCAAAGACTAAGCACCTACTTTTTTTTGTGCAATAAAGTGTTTACTACTACTACTACTAAGCACCCAAACATGGAGACAGACGATTTCTTAGACAGAATAATAAACATGGGACGCGTCATTTTTTTTTTCTTTATTATGGTACAAACACTCATTACAAAGAGTTACATTTTATGAAAAGCATTACATTTAATGTCGACAAAAAAGTACCGAAAAAGTTGATCGATTATAGTATATAGGTAAACTAAAAAATAATAAAAATGAAAGTGGAAACACATTTCGGTGGAACTTTACAACAGGGACGTGATATCTAGCATATATGATGGCATATACAGCCTGTATTTTTAATATTACCTCAAATTGTAACCAGATGTAGGTAATAGGGCTATGGACCGATATTGCAAGAAAATTTTAAGTTAGTCTTAACTAACAAAGTAAAACTAATTTTTGAAAATTTATGGAGCAGCAATGTATTGCGTACACTCTTTTGACACATGGAAGAAGCTGGTCATCTGTGACAGATGTGACGTCACGGCAATAAGACAAAGCAGTAATGCATTGCGTGCTGAATTATTTTGTAAGGAAAATAAAACTGGTAGGTTAAGAAAATTTTCTTGTAAAATCGTTTCATATCCCTAACACCTACGGGACGTAGAACAACAACGACCTCCAAAGATATAATAAGTACCTAATTATAAGCCATATTAACCTTATACCCTAACCGGAAGGAACTGTACACCCACGGAGTACCTACTTGTTTCACGGCAGTAAAACACTTGTTTGTCATACAAACATAATGATACGTGTATACAGCGTGTATTTTCAATATTACCTCAAATTGTAACCAGACGTAGCTTCCGTAGGATTAACCCTAGAAACCCTACACGTGACCTCCGGGTGGTGCTAAAAGAACAACAAACTCGGCAGATGCACTGTTCCTTCTGAACCTCGCAGCGCATACTGGAACTCTATCAGCGACATCGATACGAATACATATATTATTATGTTCCAGTGTGTAACCGTCATACGATAAATAAATAAATATCTTTATTATTTTTGTACAGTTTTTAGCTAAAATATATGCCTTTGTTACTTTATAGTTCTCGCGAGTGCGAGAGTTAAATCTAGCTACATCATTAATAAAATATATGTTATTGTATGTATGAGATATTATGCATGCTCGTGCGACATTCGAGTTTTAAGCGGATAAATAATGAAAAAGAAGTTAATGATATAAACTTTAAATTTAAAGCGTATTATATATGCAAATTATAACTAGTCAAATCAAATCAAATCAAAATAATTTTATTTCAAATAGACTCAAAGAGTGCTTAAGAAACGTCACAAAAAAAGTTAAAGTTGACAAGACACGGAAAAGATTACGATAAGATACAAAAAAGTCAATCAAAAAAAAATTCATTATAAAATTTAACGGCTGACAGTCCACACAAAATTAGAACCAAAAACAGTTCACATCAAAAATAACAAGGTCAAATAAATAAAATGTCACTTAAAAATTATAAAAATTAAAAACTAGAATAAAATTGAATTTCACTGAGCAATGACTTATTGGCTTAAAAGAAGTTATTGTCTTCTACAAATTCCTTAACACTATAAAAGGCCTTACATACTAAGCGGTCTTTTACAATTTTCTTAAATTTAGTAAGTGACAGACTCAAAACATCTTTAGGGATTGTAGAAACGTACAAAATTTCCCATACAAGACGAACTAACTTTATGGAGACGGAACCGAGGCACAACAAGTTTGTCCTTACCTCTTGTATTAAAAGAGTGCACATCGCGATTTAATTTAAATAGTCGATGAAAGGTTAAAGAATAAATAATCATCGAATCTAAATCTAATTTATTAATACTTTAGGCGTAAATTTTTAACCGCAATTAGAGAATTGAATGACGATTTTGTTTTTCAAATCCCTGAGAGTAGTGTTGAACATGTCTATGTCATTAAATTCACTATTATACAAGTTTATTGTGCGGGGAATAAAACTGTTCCTAGTATAGTTTTTTTGGAGGATGATGGTATGAACATGTAAAGGGCACGGTTGGGGCGAACTAAAAGTCTAAGTTTGCCAATAAAATTAATCTTTGATAGTAATAAAGGACAATCAACAACACTATATTAACGATTTTATAGAAGAATGAAACATCAATCTGTTTGCGTCGGTTTACCAGACTTGTATCTTTAAAGTGTGTAAGAGAGTGGTGGTAATGTTCATAGAGTTGTGATTACATCGAAAGTTTAATATTTTAAAAAAAATTCTTTGGACTTTTTCGATACGGTCGATATGATGTTTATAAAACGGACTCCAGATCTGAAGTCTAGAATAGAGAGATCTAACGAATGCGAAATAGAGGATATTAAGGGTGATGTTTTTTTTAAATGGTTTGGTAAGGTTATGAAGCCCAAATTTCTAAATGCTCGTTTTATTATGTTGTCAATGCGTATTGTAAAGGACAACTTATCGTCGAGGGTTACACCTAAGTCACGAATATGCTTAACACGGTTGAGCAGATTACCACCCAGACTGTAATTGTGCAGAATAGGAGACATTTTTCTAGTGTATGATATTACATTATACTTATCTCCGTTAAGGAAAAGTTCATTAGTACAACAATAAAGTGAAAATGTTTCTTAATCAGATTGTAATTTATGGCAGTCATCAGTACAGTTGATAGTTCTATATAATTTTGTGTCGTCTGCGTATAATAAATATTGGCTGTTCTTAAAAATGTCTCCTATATCATTAATATAAAGAAAGAGATGAAAAAAATGCTACCTAAGTATGTATCCCATAGGAACTATACAAAGTTCCATCCGGGGCTGAGTAGGCCGGAGGGTTAGAACCACCAAGGTCTCGCAGACAGCACAGCATAGGTACACAGACGGATCTAAAGTGGGATCCGGTACGGGAGCAGACGTTTATGCAAATGACTAAGGTTACTATTGTCATTTGCATAAATGTCTGCCCATACCTACACTACTACTGTAGTAGTGTAAGAATGGGTAGTTTGGCAACCGTCTTCAAGGCGGAGACATACGCCATAATTAGGCCCGACTTTATTCCTGTTGATGATCAATGATCTGCCGAGCGTTGTCAGTGCTGCTAGGTGCCTCCTGTTCAACGATGATCTGTAACTATTCCTACGAATAAGTCAACCAGTTGATTGTGCCAGGCTGCAAGACGATATTGATGCTGTTCAAGTTTGGAGTAACACCAATACTTAAGCTACGATTTAACTCGTCCAAGTGTAAGCTCATTATATTCACTCGAGCTAGTTCTCCAATCTTGAATGCGTATTATCTTCCTGACACCTCGCTAGAGAGAGTTAACGAGATATCGGACTTGGGACTTACTTTGGATGCTGAGCTTGACTTTCGCTCGCATATATCAAAAATATGTGAAGCAGCCACGAAGACGCTAGGGTTTATTATGATATGAGGAAAGCTACGCAGTTCAAGGATGTCAGAGTAGCGATCATCCTGTACAATGCTTACGTTCGTAGTAAGTTGGAGTTCGGGGCCATAGCCTGGGACACTTATGAAGATAAATATAGAGTTGTTATAGAGAGGGCTCAAAGACGGTTCGCGCGGTACCTCTATAAAAGACAGTTCGGCTTCTAGACTAGTTTATAATGGTGTCCAATAAGGCACACTAAGGAAAGCACAATAAGGTGCAACTACTAAGGTGTAGTATGGATACCAGGGCACAAGGGCTTCATCGGCAACGAACGAGCAGATGAGCTTGCAAGAAGGGGGTCTACAAATAACTTTGTAGGACCAGAACCATTTGTGGGACTCTCGCAGGGAACTATTATATCGGCCTTTAAAGACTTCGTCAAAACTAAACACCAACACGAGTGGAGGAATGAAGCTGACACTATATGCTCTTCATTGAAGGAGTGGACTCGGGCTGGACCAGAAAACTGGACAGAAGCAACTCAGAATTATATCTGGGGTGTTCACAGGTCACTTCGAGGTCAAGGATCTCTTGACGAAGATGGGACTAGCGGATAGTTTAGATAGTTTAGAATGTGTGGCGAGGAGGATGAGACTATGGAACACTTATTGTGTGAATGTCATGCCCTTGCCAGATAAAGAATGAATTACTAAATATCTCTATGGACGTATTCTCGGTAACATTTTCGTTGAATAATTCGACACATTCTTGTTATTGGATTAAAACATGACGTGTTATTACTTCTTACTTATTTATTTGTTTAAGCTTTATTTATTCCATATTGTTAGTGTTAGTACATATTAACTTAATCTAAAAGTTGTGTTATTTTATGTTTTATTCAATAATTTCTTTCTTATTTGTTTTTTTTTTTTAATTTTTTTTGGACCCCGTTCGGGTAAAAGCCTCCTCCGTGTCATGCCATTTTTCTCGGTCTTTAACCAACTGCATCCAGCTAGCAGCTAGCAATTTCTTACTTCTGAAATATTTTGGGTGAGGGATTGCGAGATTTGTATCGAGTGAAGAAGTAAAGAAGAGATAGAAGGGTGTTGTCGATTTGGGAATTAATTAATTTTATAAAGTACAATTAGTTCGCTGCACTTCCTACGACTTGCCAGCGATGGGATATTAAAATGCTTGAGCCTGCTGGTATATGATCTGAGGCTGTGACCAAGCCAAACTTTTTCGATTTTTAGAACGAAATCACATAACATTTATCTATATTCAGGAACATACGGTTTGTGATGCACCATTCCGCAACTCTATTGAGATTATTCTGCAGTATTTCGCAGTCTTCCGAATTTCTGATTGTTGAGTAAATCTTGGGTCATCTACGTACAGGATAGACGCTAGACGAGGTCGTTAATAAAGACGACGAAAAGAAGAGGCCCTAGGTGGGATCCTTGAGGCATGCCTGAGGTGGCTTTTACTGGATCAGATAGATGGCCTTTAACACTTACTTACAAGCTGACTCCTATTGTCAAGGTAAGATTTAATTGATTTGATTGGATTTATTTTTTTGATTGGTTTGACGGCAAACGTCCCAATATTCTCAGCATCGCATCCACGGGAGCTCTGGCATCCATTGGAGTCACCACCAGGAACTCAACACTATATACTTACGGAGCAAGTAGTTGTATTATTATGACTGCGGTCTTCTGGAAGGTAGATTATATCCCGAAATCGGCTGCTCCCACTAGGAGCGAGGCGACATTCCTCTGTATCCTACTTGGTGTTGTTTTCCTCTCGAGGAAGCGCTGTGCTGAGTTGAGCGCATTTGTCTCTAGCTGTCAACACAACGAATTCTTAATTCAATAAAGGGTCGGCTGCGCGCTTGTGATACTTCTCGTGTCACATGCATCCATAATTATTATCACCTACAGGGAAACTAGCGTAAATAAAACAAACACACACTTCTGCAAACCGATACGAACGTAATTTATTTTATTATTTTTTATATCGAAACTTACTTAAAAGAAACATTGTAGGCTTTTACGCTGTAAATACAACACAATATTTATTTGATTTACTCTCCTAAACAGGACTCGGTTAAAAGTAAGTTATAGAATTTAACACTCAGTTTGACCAGAGAGTATTCGTGGGATTTTCCCTTCCCTCGTTAGTTACCTACGATAAAGCCCTTAAAATGCTAAACAGGTAAAAGGAAAACAGTTGTATCGTCGTACGGCTAGCAGTGAGATACAGAACCCTATAAGCAATACTAGGTATGGGTTTCAAGCCGCCAATACGCTTGGTCCTAGACCGCGAATACGGAAAGCCGCGAAGATTAGGCTTACAGGTTTTTTTAAGTAGATGTGAAGGATGAGATAATGAAGAATGCGTGGTATGGATGACGGGGTGAATGATTCAGGACGGTGAAAAAAACCTAGGGCATAAAACGAAAATATGTAGACGGTGGCGAGCAAAAAGCCTTTCTAAATTTTGAGGTTGGTAAGTCCGGAAAATTATTCACTGGCGGGACACGGAAGCTGAGAAGCCTAATTAAATAATTACCAGCAAGTCGATCACGTAACTCATTGTACAAACGTCAGGTAGATCTAAATGTCACTTTTTATATAGAAAAATGACAGTTAAATTGTCCTATCGCGCGTTCGGAACGTTACGTGATTACCGCTCTAGAGACAAAATCCAACAAAATGTAAGACATAAAACTTAATTAGCTTTTGAAAAGTTGGAAAAAATATGAATAAGTGTTAACTCTTTATTTTGGTGATTGTACATATTTCCACTAATATAAATTAATGTTTTTTAAAACCCGATTTTTCCAGGAGTTTAGTGCGTATAAGATGCTTTGAGCTTCTTGGACCTTGGACTGTCAGTTACTACCTATATTTACTGAATACGGTATTTGACAAAAGTCAGCTTCAGCTTCTTTTAATAAAACTTCAAAAACGCTCCGTTAGTATGGAATTTGTAGAGATTACTTAGTTGTGACGTAACAATCAAACAACGTCCTTACTGTTAGTTTTTATGAATTTAAAAATCTTAAAATAGCAAACTTTAATAAAAGCTTGATACTATTTTCGTCATGTTTATCAGTTGCTAATGAAAAAACTATTTGTTTTCACTGTTGTCAAATACCTAATTCTTAAAAATGATTGTCTTAGGAATTCATAGTTATTTAAACATAGCTTCAAATTTATGGTTTAGTTTAAAGTGAGTCGGGTATACAATCGAGTTACCGAGAAATTCCCGAGGGGCAGTACTTGCATTATTTTTATATTTCCACTGCACTAGGATTTCCAGCTTGAGCATGAACAAAGAATGTGTCGTGTTAAATTATTATCTGCATACGTATTATATTTTTTTATATCAACAACGGGTTTTCTGCGGCAATTGCATTGCCAAATGCGATTGTGTTTTCATCCTTTGATGGTTTGTTCTAAGGATCCTTTACCGAAAAAGAGTCATAGATTTCTATTAAGCGCCTTTCAAATTAGAAGCAAAGGTTTTTTTTTTCGTTAAGTGCTTGATCTTATCAAAGCAAAACTACGAGTTATTAATAGCCGTATGGGTACTTCATTACTTGATTAACGTTTTTTTTTCTTAATCAAATCTATATTTGTTTTATTTGTTTTTTTCCACTCCCTCTGCCCTTCATCCTCCATCTTCCCTATTTTATTTCTGACTCTATCGTACTTTAGAGTCGATGGTCCGGTTGTTATCGCATGTTCGGAAACGATAAACATCTGATGTTCCAACCCAGAGAGAAAACTGACTGATTTGACACTTACATCCACTAGCCACCCAATAGACAATACCAAAATCAACGACTTAAAAGTTGGCGACGCCGCTGCTCAAAATACGCTGACGCACCATAAACGCAGTAAAAAAAAGGAAGAAGACGTGAGGCATGCGAAAAGTCGATGCGAATACGCAGCGTTAAGCACCGGTATGGTCGCTCCCGCACCCTGGCTCCCAAAGTACGGAAGCCACCAGTAAGAGCAGTCACCCACCAGGAAACCAGCTTCTGCTGACGTTGCCTTATCTGCATTACACATGACGTAATTGCGCAGGCACCGCGAGGCTTCTTTTGCCTATTCATAAATCGAATTGTGGCACAATTCTGCTTCCAAATACAAACGCAAAATACAAACACCGTGTAATTATGCATTTTCTATCTCGCCCGGAAGTTCAAGCCGGCGTGTCCAAATGCACAATAAAAAAAGCTAAAAGCTCTTGTAAACTGTTCGGTGGAAGTGGAATCACAGCCAACCCGAATTTGCTCCTCAAATCCTCGGTCTTCAATTAGATTCGGCGCGTTGTTTCTTTTATCAACATCGTTCCGTAAACTCGTCACATTCAAAAAGAAAAAAACTAAATGCAATTTCGTTGGGCGTAAATAAAACTTGGCCGATTAAAAAAACGCCCGAAAGCAACGGGCTAATAAAATGATGGGATTGCATGTTTGTTCCCGAAATTAAGGGATTACACTCATAAAATACAATGTTTGTTGCTTGTTTCCTTTACGCTTTGAAATATAAGTTATATTTTCAGAAGTTATTGGGACTATTTACTGCTTTGTTCCGAATAACCAGCGTTATAAGGTGTTAGTAATTTTCCTCAATTTCTATCAACTGGGGGGTAATCACGTAACGTTCCGAACGCGCGTCGGTCCGATTTAACTGTGACCAGTGGGTCGATCACGTAACTTTTCTTACGCGCGTCTGTAAGGTCTAAATGTCAATTTTATATGGAAAAATGACAGTTAGATTGTGATTTTACTGTCAGACGCGCGTACAATGCGTTACGTGATTGACCTACTGCAGGTCGATCACGTAACGCATTGTACGAACGTCGGGTAGGTCTAAATGTCACTTTTTATATGACAGTTAAATTGTACCGACGCGCATTCGGAACGTTACGTGATAACCCCTCAGGAAATAGGTAGATAAACCATACCTATGCCGCCTGTGACCAACTTAACTTTAGTACATTCTGTATAATGTTCCAAGAAACTGCCACTTTTCCGCTCTGAAGCGATACATAACAAATCACCAATCCCCGGACTAACGTCTCCTGTATTCTTTCTCGTATTAACTATGCACGATACAGTTATTAGGAATCCATTAGGCTCCGTATTAATGAGTTTTAATCTCCTTCTGATAGTGGGCAGACACGGTACAAAAAGCCATTGGCCCGAGATAAGGATTTACGTAGTAATAAACCCGCCGGTTTGGACCGAGTCCAGGCATTGAATCTATTTTCTCGCACACACGCTCGAATCCAGAATTGCTCGCTTAACTTCACGCTGGGGTTTAATATTCGATGCAATTTTCACCTGCATAGGAATCAGTACTGTAATTCTGGATTTTAGGAGGTGTCCCCGAAGTTAATATTTGTTGACTCCGTTTTAACACGGATAAGTTTAGTTTATGACGTCCGCGGCATCAGGCATCCAAATGAACGGAGGTATGGGAGGGCTATTTGGACCGTAATGGAATTTTAGTAGGTAGGTTAAGTTTTTTCCTTGGAATGAATTAAATTATAAATCGCGTTGATGATTTATATGAATATTTATTATTATTATAATATATGATTTTTACAGTTCAGTCTAATGTGAGTCTAGTCTTCCCAGTACTTAGTCTAAGTAATGAAGTTAAAAGGAAAACTATCTAGACCTGGCTCTCAGTGGAGTTTCGATTGCAAAAATAGGGCACCGCAATCTGACTTCTGATACCTATATATAGGATTAAATCGTAGTTCTATACAAACTTTCACCCCCCATTTCACCACATAAAGGATGATTTCCGGGATGTCCTTTCCCGGGACTCAAACTATACTAAATTTCATCTAAATCGGTTCAGCGGTTTAGGCGCGAAGAGCTAATAGACAGAAAGAAAGAAAGTCAGACAGACAGACACAGTTTTGCATTTATAATCTTTAGTATGGATACAGGCACCCATATTTAAGTACTAATGTTCTAAAGAAATTCCATAATTAAAACCCAATTTTTTTTGTAATTTACTATTAATATTTGGGTGTGGGGGGGGGGGGGGGGGGCACTGGACCACAAATGAAAACTGGTTGGCAACATCCATTTATTGGATGTCTGGGATGGGATCCATACAATATATATCAGAAGTCAGATTGCGGTGCGCTATCTTTGCAAACGAAACTCCACTGAGAGCCTGCACTAATCACGGGTAATACCAGATCGACCAAAATAAAAAAAATACCTGGAAAAGCAAACTATGACCTACGATACCCACATTCAGTTTTGTGGTACCATCGAGCTGATCTGATGATGGAGACAGAAGGTGGCCATGGGAAATCACTACTTAACCGACGTAACCCCGTTCAGTTTGGGCTCGTTATTAGAATCGTCTCAGTTAGTAGTTGATGACCAGTCATCGGAGTATTTTTAGCACGGTAAGACTAAAGTGAGCTATGGAGTCGTTATAAGCATTAAAATTATTTTTTCACTCATACTCATCCTCATTAAATTAATTCATAAAATAAATAATAACATAAAAAAATACACCACCATCTTCATTGACGAATAACAAATAATATGAAGGGTCCACGGAAAAAACGTGTCTAGTCACTTTTTTTTCTCAAAAAGAGATTTTGATGTTAAAATGTTGCGCTCGTTATGAACTATTGCGTGACATTAAAATCTCATCTCGTCAATGAAGATGGTGGTGTATTTTTTATAGTTATTATTTATTTTATGAATTAAATTAATGAGTATGAGTAAAAATTTAATTTTAATGCTTACAACGACTCCGCTCACTTTAGTCTTACCGTGCTTTAAATACTCCGATCCCTGTTGATGACGATGTACAGAAAAGTACAGTCGGCAATAAAAGCTTGTACCAAAAATGAAATTTTTGACAGAATCGTTTAATTTGTTACCCGTCATGAGTTTTTTCAGAACAAAGGGGAGTTCATTGGAAGATTACCATTCGTTTTTCGGTAAAAAAAAACATATTCAGCCAGCGTAGTATAATGTGGTGTCCACCATATTATGTCCACTAAGTATCATTCACGAGATGCAACGTATGCGACTAGTAATGGAACTTATATTATAGGCTGAGAATAAACCATACCAAAATAATCATCTAAATGTAACTCCAGGTGTGAAGTATATAATGACGCAGCCCACCACAAAGTTGGTTAAGAGTGTTTTAATATGAATGTTGGATAAAATAATCCTTTAAAACAGTGGGTCGTTTGCTTAATCGTTGTCTCCATTACCTGCACCCGCCGAGAAATGGGCTTTTATCTCTGGAAATATTCAACAATGCTCTTTAATGTTTGGGTAAAAGATATGCCCTGTTTATAATATTCTTGAGCCATCATACTTTAAAATTTTATGGGCGAACACGTTTTGTTTTATGTTTTCTACAGGAAGGTATTTTATTGCTAAATAAGTATTTGTACTGTGTTTGGGATACTAAAATAATTCGAATACAATAAAATTCAGTCAGTAGATATGTTATTCCGATTCCAGCTATTAGAGTTCTATGAAACTCGGACGCTGTTCCAGTATTTCCAGTTAAAACGTAAACTTTTGAACAGCATCGTTTGAAAGCGGTTTACGAGTATTAACATTTTAGAAAAGTTTGTGGGAAAATATGAGAAATATTCATGGGAGAGCTGGCAAGCTGAAGTGTGAAGTGGGTTAAACGTCACTTAATGTCAAAGTTTTCGTGTAATGATTGAACCAATTCTACCTACGCTACTTCTTTACAATAACCGGTTTTTTTTCAGTTTATTCCGAAAACCATAAAACGAGATTCTCAAGATATCTGGACCGCATAGTTTGTGGTTACAAAGTTACTCATAATTATTCAAATTGCTTTCGGTTAATTCATTAATTAAAACTCTATTCATTTAAATATCAAGCATCCATAGGCATCGGCGTCTGCTACCATATCATCAGCTGCTGCTGCAGTGTGTGCTACGATGCCAGTATAAAAAAAAATTAAAGTAACAATAGTTTCTCTAACTGTATTTTTTAATTCTTTCACAATTCAATTTATCCCTAAATTATGTCCATACAAATTCAGGGATTGGATGCCAATAGCGGCGCATTGAAGAGCTAGTTTTTATATGAAGTACCGAAAACATTTTTGGTACAAATTAGGATTCGAGCACGCGATATCCTAGCCTTTCATACATGTGTCATTTGATGTAATAATAAAGAAATTTAGTAAAGCGATAAAGAGATAGCTCGGTAGGTACCTACACCAGATCTAATCTGCTAAACTAACGAAACTAGTGTAACTTTAACGTGATTAGCTCGTTTCGTATTCAGCTAAAGCTAGCGAAGTCTCCCCATTTTAGTGTACACCTAAATCTGGCTCCGCTTTAAAGGAGGAACACACGAGGCGTTACGGCACCGCACAAAACTTTAAAAAACGCTGTATGACAAACGCGCAATTTTTTCAGAAGGGAAAGTTTCGCCGCGCCACCGCGCGGTGAACGCACATAATTATGTAAAAGCATTTCTGTGTGAAAAAAAGCTAGTAGCAGCTACTCGTTTATTTCATGCCCTTGGCATTCTAGAGACTGTCTCATTTCTTACATGCCAGAACCGTGGTAAATCTGGAGACTGGGCCGCAGGGTAGTTCCGTGATTTTTCGAACGTTCGTTCACGTATTTTTGTAAGATGTGAATATTATATTTTCACAGAAGAATTTGATAAGTACAGAAATAAAGCACAACAAAAAAAATGTTGGTTGACTGTGATTTAGATCAGAATTAACATCTTTGGTTGGACTGCCAGTGCAGCGAATCAAAATATTTATGGATATAAAAAGCGGCCAAGTGCGAGTCGGACTCGCACATGAAGGGTTCCGTGAAATAAATTGTGGTTTACGATTTATGACGTATTAAAAAAAAAACTACATACTAGATCTCGTTCAAACCAAATATCGGTGGAAGTTTGCATGGTAATGTACATCATATATTTTTTTTAGTTTTATCATTCTCTTATTTTAGAAGTTACAGGGGGGGGGGGCACACATTTTACCACTTTGAAAGTGTCTCTCGCGGAAACTATTCAGTTTATAAAAATATTATAATAAAAACCTCAATATCATTTTTGAAGACCTATCCATATATACCCCACACGTATGGGTTTGATGAATTTTTTTTTTTTATTTCAGTTCTGAGTATGGGGACCCCTAAAACTTAATGTTTTTTTTCGATTTTTGTAAGAAAATCTTAATGCGGTTTACAGAATACATCTACCTACCAAGTTTCAACAGTATAACTCTTATAGTTTCGGAAAAAAGTGGCTGTGACATACGGACGGACAGACAGACAGACAGACATGACGAATCTATAAGGGTTCCGTTTTTTGCCATTTGGCTACGGAACCCTAAAAATAGATTGATTCAGACGCTGCAAATTATATTTATTAAGTAATCACGTAACTTTTTTAAGGGTGTTCTTTAAAAAAGTTACGTGATTACTCTGCAGGTCACGCGTTTTACCTACAGCGTTTTTCAACATTTCGAAACGCTCGCATGCACTTCAACGCATTGTGCGATGCCATAACGCGTCGTGTGTTCTACGATTTAGCTAATTGGTCCTTTGTCCTATGGATGCGCTTAACATTTTTTTCTGCTGGGAGTTAATTACTGAAGCAAATGTTAGGTACTTTTTCATTATAGTTACTGACAGAGAGTGTGATATGCAAGACTGAACTTTAATTTCAGATTAGAATGGAACTACATAAAGTTAAGTTAATGAGTTAAAAGTAAATGCCGAACTTTTTTCATATGTTACTAGCTGTCCGCGGCTCCATTCGCGTTTTATAAAAACTTTATAAATCGAAGGACGATTCGGAGGTTAGTTGTTTCAAAACAAACTTACAAAATTGACAAGTCACGAAGTCAATTTCATTTCTTCATATATCATGTCAAGCATGGAATACCTAATAAGATTACTAAATGTTCCTGTCAAACTTGTCAAAATTCTTCCAGGTGCTTTTAAATATATAGGTACATAAAAAAACCATTTGATTAGAGAATGTATGACATCATTATTTAAGTTACGTCTGGTAGAAATGAAAACACCTCGTGTACTTAAAAAAATATTTTAATGAAAAGCCGGACTTTCAAACTTTATCATTCTTTATCTGTTGTAAAATTTAACGTGCCCATAAAACAATTAATCTCTTTCCTGAAAATTGTATCCTTCTCAATTCCGTAGCCGTTTTGAGTATGCTCGCTAATACCTGGTCTAACCGCATCTGTTATTAATTTAAGGGCAGAAGGTTCTCGGGGTAACTGTGGTCTAAATAATTACGCAACTTATCACAGGCCATAAATATCGAAAATTAATTATGCGTTCAATTAAAATCTTTGTTTACTTCAATAAGTTTGCAAGTGTCGCTTAATTTATGTAATGTTTGTTTATCGCGCAGGCAAATGCTCGGCTGGTCGATCACGTAACGCATTGTACGCACGTTAGGTAGATCTAGATATCAAATTTTATATGGGAAAATGACAGTTGGATTGTCCTAACGCGCGTTCGGAACGTTACGTGATTACCCATCTGATTCAAATAATTTCTTGTGACTTCTTGAGTTTTTGATTATAGCGGTGCAAATATGTTAGGTAGGTACATTCGTACACGTCTGTAATATTCCCGACAGTATTTAAAACTTCAATTATATTTAAACCCTATATTTAAATCAGGTCCTAAATCTTCTCCCTCTAACTATAGACCAATTTATCTACTGACGACCTTTTCTGAAAAACTAGAGAAAATTGTTAACAAACGCTTAAAACACTATATGGAATCGCAAAGTATCCTCTGTAGCAACCAATTCGGCTTTAGGTCTAATCGTTTACCGAAGACGCGGTCTTACTTGTCTTGTGATCTCTCACTTAGATGGTGGTGAGAAATGTATAACGGTTTTTCTAGACCTTCAAAAGGCATTTGACACAGTGTCAATTCAAAGCTACAGTAGGTTCAAAAAGTAAGTGTTTCTAGCTACGTTAGTAATGAAGTCAGTAGCAACTACGGTGTACCTCAAGGTAGCACCCTAGGTCCATCTCTATTCCTAGCCTACATCAATGATCTCTGTAAAACACAAATCAAAAGTGCAAATCTTCTAATGTTTGCTGACGACACGGCACTGGTGTTTCATGGTGGAACTTGGGATGAAGTAAAATCACTCGCAGAATTGGGCTTAGGTAACATCACTTGCTGGCTTGAGGATAATCTTCTAACTCTTAATGTCAGTAAAAGTAAATATTTATGCTTACACACATTACATTTATGCACACACACACACAAACAAGCAAACATGCATGCCTAGGTTGCTATAGAATATAATTATATAAGTAAGAAAGTCTAATTTTGTAACAATTCTTTATGCCTTTATTTGGGAACAGACACAGGGAAACCTAGTTTGAGAGCCAAAGCTTTAACTTATCATATACATTGTAGTTACAATAAAGAGTTTTTATTACTATTATTATTTACATCCTACATTTACTTAGATGAAGCAAAAAGTTACAATATTAGAGACGTTATTTAAACATACCTTGTATGTCGCTGGCTCTTAGAAATTAATAGTGTATTTAATTAGTACTTGAAATACTGGGAACTAACTGTCTATTATTGCAGTTTGCGTAAACCTATATAACCTAGCTTCCGCTTCTGACGATAGGCGACGTCCAACTATTAGCACATTGAACCTTATCACAAGGCAGTAGTGGTTTATATTAGTAATAAAATATAATATAGTATTAAGTAACAACCGGGTGCTAATAGACTGAGAGCTGAGGGACCAAAACTGCAACAGTTTTACAAAGGCTGATATTTTAATATTAGGTCATGAATAGCTCGAATATCAATAGCCTGCCATCAGTCAGCCAGTTTTTGGGACAACTGGCGTGGGGGTGGTTCCGAACTTGTTAAAAAAACACCTACGTCGCAACTGTTTTACAAAATCTGAAAATTTATCTGTGGATAGTAAGACAATAACAACAGTCTGCAGGATATTGGAACAGTACGCGTCAGCAGCCCGCTAAACCCGTCAAAAATTTTGGTTGCAAAAAAAATGTTTTATAAAATCTAAAAAAAAATGTGCAAGTAGTTCATAGTACCTAAACCTAAACGCCGCACCGCCGTTCTATTGACTGCTGACGGCGTATGTTCTATAAAACTTTGGGCTGACTATGTTAGTCTGGTTTAAGGTACTACTTACACTTTACACAGCGGTAGTGAGGCCGATAATCACATACGCCTCTGCAGTCTGGTGTAACAAAGTCCACCAAAAGACAGCCATCACAAAGTTAAGCAGTCTTCAGCGTACAGCTTGCTTAACAGCAACAGGAGCTTTATGCTCAACACCGGGGGCAGCCTTGGATGCACTGCTCGATCTAACGCCACTCCACCTGCAAGTGCAAAAGGAGGCGAAGCAGTGCATCTACAGGATATGCACACTAACAAGGCCAAAATGGCGCTCTCAAGCGCTAAGTAAACTTGAGGCCCTTGTTTTTGATAACAAAAACCTAAGCATGCCCACTGACGACACATACGTGGAATGCAAATTCACTAGACTGTATACAGTGGAAATACCTCCGAGAGACAAATGGACAAATGACCAAATGGACTTCAAGGAGGAAAGCCACATTTGGTATACAGATGGATCAAAAAAAGGTGATGATGTTGGATGTGGTATCTACGGTGAGAGGCCAAAGTTCAAAGCTAGCGTCAGCATGGGGAAGGAGGCCTCAATCTTTCAGGCTGAACTCTTCGCATTAAATAATTGCGTGGAGATCAATCTTGAAAGAAACCTAAGGAACCAATATATCTACATCAACTCGGACAGCCAAGCTGCTCTGCTGGCACTAGAATCACTAGAGTCCTACTCTAAACTAGTCCAGAATTGTAAAAATAATCTAAACACCCTGGCGAACTCCAACAAAGTCATACTTAGATGGGTACCAGGGCACTCCGACATTGTAGGAAACGAAAGAGCAGATGAACTTGCAAGGCAGGGCGCAGACACGGCCCTGGTCGGCCCGGAACCGTTCTGTGGCATCACAAAACGGAAAGCATATTCTCTGCTAAACAACGCGGAAAAATCAGAGACAATCAAGCTGTGGAAGTTCACCAAAGGACAAAAACAAGCTAAAGCCCTGATCGAAGGGTTCAATAGTAAGCTGTCTAAAGAGTTATTACAATTCAAAAGGCACAAAACCTGCGCAGTGACAAGAATCCTGACAGGACATTGCAAATTGAACAAACACCTGTTTCAAATGGGTATGAAGCAGGACACAACTTGCAGGTTCTGCCAGGAGACAGAGGAGACTGCAATGCACATTCTCTGCTCTTGCGGACCACTCATGCATAAAAGAAGTACCTACCTAGGGCGGCACATAATGCACCCACAAGAAGTACAACATATCACCGCCCAAAGAATCTGGAATTTCCTGGAGGCAACGGGACTTAACGGTGAACTCTAAAACAAGGGCTGCCACAATAGATCACTTGCTGGTCGAAGCGGCATATTAAGGCCCACAAACAAAATAATAATAAATAATAATGAACTACTTGCACGATTTTTTTTTGATTTTATAAAACACTTTCACCAACCAAATTTTTTGACGGGTTTAGCGGGCTGCTGACGCGTACTGTTCCAATAATCTGCAGACTGACTATGTCCGCATAGTTTGTTAGTTGTCTTACTATATACAGACAAATTTTCAGATTTTATAAAACAGTTGCGACGTAGGTGTTTTCTTAACAAGTTCGGAACCACCCCCACGCCAGTTGTCCCAAAAACTGGCTATTGATATTCGAGCTATTTATGACCTAATATTAAAATATCAGCCTTTATAAAACTGTTGCAGTTTTGGTCCCTCAGCTCTCCGTCTATAATATCTGGTGGTCTGGATGCCAATCAATGGGCATTAACCCTATTCTGTTCACGGCGTTTATATAGCAATTAAACCGTGAAAATACCAAACTCATTACCGTCGAATTAATTAATTCACACTGGTGTAGTACGGATCTTCAAATGCTCCCCCTTTTCTTCCAGTCACGCTCATAATTGATAACTGGAGTTTTCCGTGAGTGAAGTGCTAGCAATACAAATGCGTATTTTCACACATAATTTTAATCAAACGGGATTTGGTTGCGTATATTTAAGTCTACCAATTCCTTGGTAACTGGTTAGAGCGGGTGACAACATCTTCAAGTTGCACGAGTTTTTAGAACTCGTACTTGGTTTTTATCGTAGGTTGTCACTTGGCCAAATAACACTCATATCCGGTGATATGATGGACGATATACGTTTTTAATACATGTGATAAAGAATCGCCAGCACGGTGTTCTAAAATGAGAACCAAACTACGTTTGTATCAAGCGTTGAACGTCCTGGTGACTCTTTCGTCTCGTCGTAAGAATAATATAAAAAAAACCGGCCAAGTGCGAGTCGGACTCGCGCACGATGTTTTCCTTACCATTATCTATAAAAGTATTTATTTTATTCTGTTTTTTAGTATTTGTTGTTATAGCGGCAACAGAAATGCATCATCTGTGAAATTCTC
Source organism: Epinotia brunnichana (assembly GCA_963854355.1). Classification (NCBI taxonomy): domain Eukaryota; kingdom Metazoa; phylum Arthropoda; class Insecta; order Lepidoptera; family Tortricidae; genus Epinotia; species Epinotia brunnichana. The sequence goes on from OY977942.1 coordinate 14,391,139, forward strand.
AACTGTCTAGCTATCACGATTCATGAGATACAGCCTGGTGACAGATGGACAGACAGACCGACAGACAGACGGGCAGCGGGACAGTCTTAGTAATAGGGTCCCGTTTTACTCTATGAGTACGGAACCCTAAAAATGGCACGGAGGCTAATCATTTACACACTGACCGTGTTATACTTGGTACAGATACAATTAAGGTAAGAATCTTTCGCTATCGAAGTGTGTAAACCACTGATGACAAACTCCCGTCAATAATTCATGTAGAACAATCTGGAAGGTGGATTACGGCGGCGAGTCGAACCGCACCGCAGTAATTCTGATTTAGTGTCGCATTATCGTTAGCATAATCAGGCAAACAGCTGCGCTTCACTTGCCTGAGTTTTTACGAAACGGAAACATCGAGATGAGAATTTAAAGTACCCTCGGTGCAATTCGTTTGTTTTTATTCGCCGAACGGGAGACGTTAACGTAAAGTTAGTATTAGTACGCTGTGTAGTGTGTAGTGTAACGGATTATTGTGTTGACAAATCATTGGTTATAACAACATACGAGTAATACGAGTGGCTTTGTGAACTGTAAAACTCGCGCGCCTGTCTTTTTAAAAAAAAAAAATATATATTTATTTTGTAATGATACCTGCTCAGAGAATTTAACGAAAATCGGTTGAAAAATGCGATCTGCAGAGGAGAACAGCCGTTCGGACGTCGGACATACGAAAGTATTTTTGCCCAGGCTGAAACGGAGAACTTCGTTCGTTTCGCTCGCTGGTTCAACTAATTCTCCTACTTTAAAGGTTCACTTCCGGTGTTGGTAAAGGTATATCTGTCCTTATCTAGTGCGCATACGTCACGATGACCGGAGTGGGGATCAGTGGTGGTCTGACCGTTGCCAGGAGCGGTGGTGCGCTGGCTAGCCAAGGGACGTGTAGCTACACAGATACACCTATAGAATCAGCAAATAAGTGATCACTCTACATGTGTTTCTGAATGTTCTGAATAGCTTGGATGGTATCAACATGTTAAGCGCACTCATTGATTCGCGAACGCGCGCCGTAAGAACTATGAATTTCGATATCATATTTATATGCGCAATGTGGTACCAAATTGACATAAAAACAAAGACATGAATAATTGATAAATTAAACTAATCAAAAATATAGGAAATCTCTAGTTATCGACACTCACGCTCTAATAATCGATTCCCACATTTTTTAATGATATTTTGAATTTTTTAATATAATATATCAAATATAGGAATTAAGATATTGGCAAAAGAGTAGGTACACTCACTGTTAAATCCCCTAAGAAAACTTGTTTTTTTACAATAACTCTTCACTTTGAATTCACCAATTTTAAACATAACAACCGATCTCAATAATATTGTACTGGATGAAAGAAGGAAAGACACTGTCTATGGTTAAGTGTTTGCCAAATTAAGAAAAATAATTGCCAATCCTTATTTCCAACGGAAAAAGAAATAAAAAACCGGCCAAGTGCTAGTCGGACTCGCGCACGAAGGGTTCCGTACCATTATCCATAAAAATATTTATTTTATTTTGTTTTTAGTTTTTGTTGTTAAAGCGGCAACAGAAATACATAATCTGTGAAAATTTCAGCTGAAACTATCACGGTATCAGTGAGATACAGCCTGCACCCTTAGCGTGGGATTGAAGTGAGTCGCGTTTACTTCAGACGTCACCGCCTATCGTCAAGATTTAGTATGAAAAGTCTATACACCGCCCCTGGTGGTCACTCATAGAACTAAAAATCCAAACTGTAACGTGAGTCACTTATACATTACTTAACTCGCGATCGATTTCACGCTCGTTCGTATAGTTTAATCGATTTTCCAATATTCAACCTTATATCACTAGCATTTATCGTTTTAATTTAAATGTTTGTCGGTTATGACATTACAGAATACGCGCATCGCGACGTCGACAGTGTCGACTGTCGATACAATATGGCGGCGCGTGGGCCATTTATTTGCATTTTTAAATACAAAATACGCGACAATCCGAATTTTGCGGATATATGTTGTCAATTCAAAACCCTTATTTTTATAAGTTCTTTAATTTGAAATAAATATATCACGGGCCATTTTGCAAGTGAAATAGTAAACTACAGTCGCGACGGTATTCTTCGATTCGAAATGTCTCACACTACCGATTGGTTGTACGAATCGAACGTTAAATTACGCATCGAACTAAACGCAAAGTACCTAACGTTTTTCAGTTGGATTCGTAGTACAACGGCAGTGTGAGTTACAAGTTTGACGGGTCGAATCGAAGAATACCGAAGCGTTAAGGTTACGATTGAAACTCACGTTAGCCGTACTGGTGACAGACAGACGGACAGCAAAGTCTTAGTAATAGGGTCCCGTTTTACTCATTGAGTACGGAACCCTAAAAAAGGGGTCGATTATTGGTGCGATGTTTATGTTTTTCTTGGGGAAATTGGTCCTTCTTCGTCGATATGTTTGCGAACTCGGCAGTAGGTAATAAAGAAAAATAATGACTGTGATTGGTAAAACATTTATTAAGGTACTTATTAGACGCTCTTATTTATTCATACTCGGTTGCATCATAACAATAATCCCAAACGTAGGGGAATACAACAATAATAAAGTTTTTACTTATTCCAGTTCAAAACAATATTACAGCATAAAGAAGTGTACAAGTAGATGAAGGGTTTGATAAGTAATTTGATATAGGTACCTATCAGTGCCAGCGCGTGAAATTTTTCGATGAGCAACCCTAAGTAAAAAGAAAGTTATGAAAGAGTACATTATGCATAAAGAAATTTTAGGCAAGCTGGTGGGAATCGGCTTGTATAGACGCTTCGCCACTGATACCGATATCATTTGATACAGAGACCGCATACATAGAAAAAAACTTTACTCAAATGCAGCACGAGGTAGGAATCCAGCCTCCGCCTTCGCCATTTCGGGGCAACGTCCTTACCTCTAGGCTTGACCGGAAGACTACTAGTTTAAGATTTAAATCATGAATACCCAAAATCAATTTAAAAATAGCCATAGCTGTTCAGCGCGGCAATGCGGCTAGCGCAGCTATACTCAGGGGTAATCACGTAACGTTCCGAACGCGCGGCGGTACAATTTAACTGTCAATTTTCCATATAAAAGTTACATTTAGACCAACCCGACGTTCGTACAATGCGTTACGTGATCGACCTGCTGCGGCCCGCCGAGCTTTGGCGAGTGGCCTGCCATCGACCATGCGATCCTAGTATACGAACCTGTGGCTCCTTAGATGTGGCCCGGGGCTCCTTAGATAAAATGTCTTTGCAGCCCGCTTAGAAAAAAAGCGGCCAAGTGCGAGTCGGACTCGCCTATGAAGGATTCCGTAAAATAAATAGCGGTTTACGATTTATGACGTATTAAAAAATAACTACTTACTCGATCTCGTTCAAACCAATTTTCGGTGGATTTTGCATGATAATGTACATCATATATTTTTTTTAGTTTTATCATTCTCTTATTCTAGAAGTTACTACTAGAAGGGGGGGGGGGGGGGACACTTCGGAAGTGTCTCTCGCGCAAACTGTACAGTTTAGAAAAAAATTATATTAGAAACCTCAACATCATTTTCGAAGACCTATTCATCTGTCACCCACACGTATGGGTTTGATAAAAAAAAATTTTTGAGGTTCAGTTCTAATAAACCCTAAGGAACCCCCAAAATTTATTGTTTTTTTCTTAGTGTGAAAATCTTAATGCGGTTCACAGAATACATCTACTTACCAAGTTTCAACAGTATAGTTCTCATAGATTCGGAAAAAAGTGGCTGTGACATACGGACTGACAGACAGATATGACGAATCCATAAGGGTTCCGTTTTTTGCCATTTGGCTACGGAACCCTAAAAGGTTGAGTATGGCTGGTCTAGCGTGATAGGCACCCTTTGCACCTGGAGTGACGCTGGACGGGTTATTTGTAAATTTTAGTTTTAGGTACCTATTGTAATGTAATGTTATGACTGTGTTGTGCGTTAAATAAATTATTGAAAGTAGTATTTAGTGTAAAATATAAACATATTTTTACGCCTCGGCATACTGGATACATTATAAAGAAGAAATGTTTCAGTGGTAACAGTTTAAGTTATTCACACCAGTCACCTTTAATGTATTTATCTGTTATAGTTGAATGCTTGTTTCATAATAAATTATTTTCTGTATTTATATCACTCAACCTCTCTGCCTTCCGACCTGAAAAATATAAACAATTATAAGTATTCACCTAATAGAAAAAATAACATATAAATAACACGGTCAAGGACTTTAATTGTTGAGACATTTAGGTGTCAACTAATTCTGTGTTTTTAATAGTTACGTAAGCTATATAAATATATATACAGGGTGGGCCCTGTAACACGAGCAAATATTCAAAAGGGGGCTTCCTTAGAGCATTTGCAGTAACCCCTTGTGTATCATTCACTTTCAAAATTTTTGGTTACGGAGAAATTTTGATCTAAAGTTATGACCTCCAAGTAATGTATCTTGGCACCACGAGATCATATCACGGCAGTCAATGCAAATTTTGAGGTACCATCATGTAATGAGTCATAATAGTTTTTGCATTTTTGTGTTCAACAGATAGTTTTGTGATTTTTTCATTTTTTTTTCTTTTTTTTGTGTTATTAAAATAAAAAGTTACTCATAGCACTCCAGAAGAGTAAAAAAATACAAGTAAACTTATTTTAAAGAATTTTTTTTTTCAAAAAAAATATTTTTTTTTCGCATAAAACCACTTCGAAATAATTGTTTACAAGCTTAATAATCTACCGTTTAATTTTTTGCTCCAGTTACAGGGCCCACCCTGTATATATATATATTTTAATAAGTACAATGTTTTACATACTTAAAATTAAACATTGTCCCACAAAACTGTGGTGACATTTTGACTGTGGGAGCGGCAGTCACTAGGTAAAGCATTTATTAACAAAAATATTTTGTTATTCATTAGTAACAGTAGTAGTAGTAGTAGTATAACTGAGTATTATATAAGTACATCTAGGTAATGCTTTTTTAACAGTCTCTTAAATTTATTCTTATTTTTTTCACGTCTAATGGCTTCGGGCAAACTATTGAGTAGGTATGGGATACGCTTTTTGAGAGTTCTGTCCCCATAGTAATTATTTATCCTAGGAACGAACCAGTCGCCATAGCCTTGGTGTTATAGGTATGATCAATAGGTTTTAATGAAAAATACTCTGAGTTATGTTCCAGACAGCCATGGTTATTAGTAGTAAGTAGATACTTATGTTTCATGCTTACTGGTAATATTCTACAGATTTTAAATAGTTGACGATAGTTACCTTTACATTTGTGTTTAATTGTTTCGGTAACGAGTAATTTTAAAAATTTAATTTGCATGGCTTCTAATTTATCGATATTGGTCTTTGTTGTGAGCCCAAAGCTGTCGAGAGCATAACTCAGTATGGGATCTACCAATGACATATAAATACAAACATCTTAGTGTGCTAATAGGAACTCTGAATCTTAAATTATAAAATTTACCTAATAAAACTCTAAGTTTTTCATAAATAAAATTGACATGATATAACCAGGAAAAATGTTTGTCTACTTTCATTCCGAGATAAGTGATAGGTACATTTAACTTTTTCTATAGGTTCACAGGCGCAGTTAGACTTATTTTGATGGAAGCAAGGATATTTAGGTATGAGCATATAAGTGCGGATGGATATTCTTAAATGGTAGATGTATGTATGAAGTGTCCAGTATAAAGTGAGCTCTAAATGGCTCAACAAAGTCAAGTCCATGGCTGTACTTAGTCGAATCGTAGTATTGGAAACGTGATATTTGACAGAAGGGGTAGCTATACTCCCACTTTCATACCTCTACTTGTTTAGAAATCAGACTGACAGGCGACAACACGGCGACAAGGTTGGGATATGTCATTTTTAGTCAACGATCACGGAATACCGACCTTATTTTTTTTTTTTGTTGACGGAGTGGATATGCTCTTACGCATCCCCCCAGCCTACGGAATACCGGCCTAACAATATACATATAACTTAATTATGTGTAAGGCATAACAGACATCGTTAATTTTGTAGCATTTTTGGTATAAACTATTTCAATCGTAATGCTTAATTAGCGTTAATAATGTCATTATTTACCCTAATTAACAATTTTGGTTGATATTGTCCATGCCAATTCCGATAACACGCATCAAAAATACGCTACGCTGCATCAAAAATGCTACAAAATTAACGATGTCTGATGGGCATAAGTTTTTTAGGGACCCCTTATAATGGACTAGGTGTCCATTATAAGGGGTACATGACGATTTTAGTGTCTCGGTAAATCTTAAAATTCCCGGCAAGATTGCAGCATCACACAAAGGTTGCTTAAACTAACATCTATTAAAAATAAAGACTCAAAAGTGTGTCTTTATTCTCCATAACTTCGCAATTTTAGTTTCAGTATCGACAAGAACTGTGCGAAGTTGCGAGGCGGTGAGCGAGGAAAAAATCCATCAATAGCATTAACATTAAACGATATTATACAGAGAACGAATATAATCACCCTTAATCTCAGTTTATAGCAATACAAGTGAAAAACAGGATGTCAATTATTGGACTTAATGTAGATGAAACGTGTCAAACTTAGGTAGACTACTAGACTTACCCCTAGACTTTAATATTTGATCTTACTTGCTTTTGATCCTTGTACAAACTTCTTAAAGCGACATTTAAGTACTTAAAAAGAGTAAGGGGAGATCGGAATACCACCTACACCGACCCTAATGTCAACCCCACCTGCACGCGCCAGATGGTGGCGGCGACCAACTGGCGGCCGTGGCTACCTGCTAGAAAACCAACGGGGCTCTAGCGACCGAGCAATGGCGGTTTACCCATACACATCCGACGGGGCAACCTTTATGGAAGAGGCGTCAAAAACCTTGGGGACCAAATACCCCCTAAAAGTGCTGGTGCAGAAGCCAACGGGAAACCACTGCACTATTATCCCACGAGAGTCATGAAAAGATCCTTTGCAAAAATCGACCGTGACATGACCACGTCTCCGTCAAGAGTGCGCGACTAAGAAGAGGAGAAGTAATTGAATGTTCGTCGAAACACTCACCGAATCATGAAGCTTATACAGTTTTCGTTTCTCCTCCGTTGTTAAATCAGTTTCTTCATTTATCTCCGCAACCCGTGTTAAACTGTCATCACTGTTAATTCTATTGATATCGACTAGGTTTTGATAAAACACTTCATATTTCCTCTCCTTTTCTTCGCCAGTATAAGTACGTTCGTATAGTTGAATGAATTCTTCAAACAACTTTGGCGCGTCTTCGAGGTCGTAAATTGGTCCCAGTTTATTCGAATGAACGCTCATAGAAAATATGATGAGTACTAATATGAAAGAAAAACAGCGTACTAACTTCATAGCTGTTATTGTTAACACCAACTGACTAACTTTACTTAGTACTGCACGTGTTTCTTGAATAAAACACAATTTGTAATGCTCAAGTTACGGTGTATGGCTATCGCGTAACGAATCCGACTGTCCGGAATTGGTGCAAAAGGTTAATATAATGCTAATATAAAGAGAAAAATAAACTGTTTTGTTTGTAAAACTGGTTGATATTTGATAGTCTACTGGATCCAGTCTCTGACCGGTTAGCCCACGCTTCACTGCCGTTGGCTTATTAACTTAAATATTATGCAGTTTGAAAAGCTTTGGACGATATTTCATTTAAAGTTTGTTGTGGATCGAAACAATAATTAGTAGGTATCAGTAAAACTATTTGAAAGGTTTATTAACTGTTAGACTTTTTATTCAATATTTGATCTATTTTGTACACAGTTTTGGACTATACCTAAATGAATCTTATCTTATCTTATTAAGGCTGCGTGGAAGAACGGTATTGGAATACCGCCAAATCATTGATTTGTGATCTAATCGTTCGGAATAGTACTCAGTAACCATTCCGTGAGCATGAGTTACTTAGAGGACAGGAGTCATTCTATTCATGTGACGAGTTCTTAAGTCTACCAATAATTCTTTAAAGGTATATAAAGTGACATATATAAATATTCGTATTGAAATGAACTGAAATGAAATGTGAAATGTCGTTTATTCACATTAAACATATGGTAATATAAGGACAGGTGTTACAGTAATTTTCTGGTTCCTTAATATGTTTAGCCCAAACAGGCATGTGAAATTAGCATTACGTTTGATTCATGCTTATCAAATGCAAACAAAATGTCTAAAAATACAATTATTAATAATATGTCGTAGGATAACAATAAGCATGCCATACAATGTCACATTCATAAAAATTTTAAATACAAATAGAAGTATTTAATATGAAGGTAATTGACATATAATATGAAAAACTGTAATTAATCATATTTAAACACTATTGAAAGCTCAATATTGTACCTTGACTTGTAACAATTGTTATTAAAATATATTTCTTCCTTTCTTTTCTTAAAAAAAACCGGCCTAGTGCGAGTTAGACTCGCGCACGAGGGCTTTGTAGCTAATTTTACTATTTTGGGCATATTATGCACTATATCCAGTACAACGTGAGCTCTCCCATCACCAAGTGTTTTACTGGTGTCTGACGGTACTTTGACGCTAGTTGTATTTAAACAGTATTTTTAAATATCGTAATTACTAAATACAAAGTCAAATAATACTTTTAAAAAGCGGCCAAGTGCGAATCGGACTCGCACACAAAGGGTTCCGTAAAATAAATTGCGGTTTACGATTTTTGACGTATTAAAAAAAACAACTTACTAGATCTCGTTCAAACCAATTTTCGGTGGAAGTTTGCATGGTAATGTACATCATAAATTTTTTTTAGTTTTATCATTCTCTTATTTTAGAAGTTACAGGGGGAGTTACAGTTACACACATTTTACCACTTTGGAAGTGTCTCTCGCGCAAACTATTCAGTTTAGAAAAAAAATGATAGTTAAAATATCAATATCATTTTTGAAGACCTATCCATAGATCTAAGACCTATCCCCACACGTATGGGTTTGATGAAAAAAAAAAATTGAGTTTTAGTTCTGAGTATGGGGACCCCCAAAATTTACTGTTTTTTTTTTAGATTTTTGTGTTAAAATCTTAATGCGGTTCACAAAATACATCTACTTACCAAGTTTCAACAGTATAGCTCTTAAAGTTTCGGAAAAAAGTGGCTGTGACATACGGACGGACAGACAGACAGACAGACATGACGAATCTATAAGGGTTCCGTTTTTTGCCATTTGGTTACGGAACCCTAAAAAGCCTTAAATTGATGTTATCTACACCGTTCGTAATAATTCAGTCGTTTATTTATTACTATTAGTAGCTGCCCGCGCGGCTTCACGCGCGTATTGCAAAAAACGCAGGCGAATTCGCGGGATAAAATATAGCCTATAACTATCCGGAAAGTCCATTCTACACACAGGTGAAGGAATTTTTAAAATTGGTCCAGTGGTTCCAGAGATTACCCATTACATACAAACTTACAAAGGTATAATCTCGCACACTTTTCCCCTTCATAATATTAGAATAGATTACCGGTGCAATTAATTTCGGTGTTTTAATGTGCAATACAATACAATCACAAGAACCGGCCAAGTGCGAGTTGGACTCGCGCACGAAGGGTTCCGTACCATTATCTATAAAAACGGCTTAAAAAAAAATTGTTTTTAGTATTTGTTGTTATAGCGGCAACAGATATGCATAATCTGTGAAAATTTCAACTTTCTAGCTATCATGGTTCTTGAGATACAGCCTGGTGACAGACAGACGGACGGACGGACAGCGAAGTCCCGTTTTACTCTTTGAACATACTAAAAATGAACATACCTATTACCAACATGCCAGTACATTGTAGGTACATAACGTTTAACCCTTAGTACGGTTTTTGGTATTACAGAGAATACTTAGGACCGAATAGGAGTTTACATGATGGCGAGCATCATTTGCGAAATTCCATGCGGCGTGTTATACAGGCAACGGCTTAAACGACAATTTACGGAACATAGGTACCTACTTGCGCTAGTTTTTGGTTTCAAAATTCAAAGTCCGTTGTTATTACCTAGTAATATTGGAGTTACATACCTAAGTTTACTACTACCTACATAAGTTAATATAAGCTTATTACTAAGTTAGTACTACACGCGTGCTTTAGGTAAATACACGGATGAGTGAAAGCTTTATTTTACTTTTATTTATTCCAAATAAGAATCTTCGCTTAGTAATTTTTAGGGTTCCGTACTAAAAGAGTAAAACGAGATCCTATTACTAAGACTCCGCTGTCCGTCTGTCTGTCTGTCTGTCTGTCCGTCTATAACTAGGCTGTATCTCAGAAACCGTGATAGTTAAACACATGAAATTTTCACAGATGATGTATTTATGTTGCCGCTATAACAACAAATACTAAAAACAGAAAATAATAGATATTAAAAATAATAATTAAACTGTTGTTTATTTCATAAAAAATATACTTAATTCTACAGTAAATATAGCTACCTACAATCTTTTACTTATAAGATTTTGAGAGCTATAAGGTGTTGGGATTTAAGGGGGCTCCCATATAAAAAACGTGATTATTTGCCGTTTTTATAGATAATGGTACGGAACCCTCCGTGCGGGAGTCCGACTTGCACTTGGCTGGTTTTTTAGGCTTCCCTACCTCAAAAGGAATAAAACGGAACCCTTATATAAGATCACTTTGTTGTCTGTCTGTCTGTCGAATCAAGACCCTTTATCTCGGGAACGCCTGGAGGAACGAGTTGAAAATAAAACCATATACTCAAGTCTACAGTCCCTCGAACCTGTGAAAAAAACATACTTCTAAATTAACGTTAAAAATAGATACGGCCGTTTATGCCGCAAAAAACGTAATTTGTAATTTTATACGGAACCCTTAGTGACCAACTCCGACTCGCACTTGTTCGGTTTTTTTTATGATGATGTTGTCCTGACCGATTTCGGCCACAGCGACTGTGTATTCTGGCTTTTATTTGTTATTAACAATTATTATTACTAGAGTATTGTTCTTCTACTCTCTGGTGCGCTCTCAAGTGGCTTATGTACCCTATCTTTCTCACAAAAGTCCGTGCTCACATGGTGCAAGTTAACACTCCACCGACGTAGTGGTAATTGGTGGCTGCTGGTGGGCGAGCCTTTAGCTCGTCTCGCTTTTTATCGAGCTCTTTGTGACGCTCAGTTTCAAAGTTGTCAACCTGCTCATGGATGAGCCGCCGTGCTGCCTTTACCTCCCACTCAGAGGGCTCTATTTTGCATCTCTTCATGTGTCTTTTCAGAACATCTTTGTAACGAAGGTACTGGCTACCACACTTACGTTTACCATTCTTCAGTTCTGAAAAGAAAATGCGCTTCGCCACTCTGTCATCTGACATTCGCAACACGTGTCTACACTACCGCAGCTGTCGCCTCATCAGGTACACCTCGATGCCTCCGACATTTGCACGCCCCAGGACTGTCGTATTTCTGACGCGGTCCGTCCATCTGATATTCATGATGTCTCGGAGACATTTGAGGTGAAATCTGTCGAGTGTGCGGATGTGCTTGCGGTAGACGACCCATGTCTCGGAGGAGTACAAGAGATTTAGCAGCACGACCGGGATACACGCTTATTTTTGTGGTAAGTTTAAGATCATGGGACCGAAAGACCTTGGCTCGCAATTTGCCGTAGGCAGCAGCCGCAGCACCTATTCTGCCGTTTATTTCCGATTCTAGGTCGTACTTAGCGGTTATAGTGCACCGAAGATACTTACGGTCTTATTCATAAAAAATCCTTAAAACACCGTTGATCAACGTTTTAGTTAAAACACTCACTAAGCCTAATTGACGTTTGTTAAAAAGTGTGATTCATAAACCTCCGCTAAGCCTCTGCTAACTATTGGGCCGTTATTTGACAGATTAGAGATGTTATGTTGCCGTTCTGGGAAATCATAGAGCAAAATTGGTGATTTTCGATTTAAAAAAAAGTTTGACAGCTTAAATACCGGCAAATTGTAGTTAATTCAACTCCACGAAACTAACGTGCACGTAAATAAGATGAAAACTAATAAAAAACGATGTGAAAACTGGACGTTTGAAGACAAGGTAAGAAAGGATACGTATTTACTGTAATTCGGCATTAAATATGAAGTAAATTAGCTACCAATGCCTATTTTCAAGAGCAGCCCAATTTAATAATAATAAATAAATACTTTTTATTATTATATTTATTATTATAATCAACACTACAAATTATTTTATCATTTGACGCTGCTCAGTTTCTTAATAAAAGATACATAGATTGGTAACATTATTGGATAATATATACTATACGCTAAAAATAAAATTGAATGAAAATCAAAGTGTAGTTGAACATCATGTTTTATTGCTTCAGATTGAAATAATTCCTGCTTTGGATGTGAAATCATGAGCCTTACAAGCCCGGAGAGCCCGCCGAGGCTTTGGGGGTAGAAGGACCTGAGCCCCACAAGCCCAGAGGGACATCTAGAGGAAGAATATAAAGGTATTTATTTATTACAATATAATTTAATATTACATGTGAGTTTCAAATAATAAACAATTAACATTGTTTTTTTTACTTTCAGATATCAGCTATTTAAGCCTGTGGGAGCTAAATAGCTGCCGCAGAAATTAAGTGCCAATACTACCAATTAGAACTACACAATCTTCCATCTGTTCTCTTCATCTCCACTTATAATAAATCTCTAAATTAAAAAAAGAATCAGCCAGTTTGAAACTAAGCTTTCTGTGGTACGAATGTTCTCAGCATCCCATGGACGGAAAAATATGAAACATTTTATATAGGTACATTATTATTCCAGCTGCAACTTAGGATAGTTTTTATCCGACTGCGACAATTAATTTATTTTCCGTAATATACGACTTCATTTAATTCTTCATTTATTATTCTTAAAGTATATCGCCGCCACATCTGTCAGCTAAAAGAAACGTCAAAATCACAGACTAATTTCTTATTAGTATACTACCTACGGACAAAATGGCGGAATTTCTTTGCCTTTCTTTCGCCTATTAATAATTTTAATCCCGTCTACGATATACATTGACGAGACACATAGGTACCAAAAGCAAATATAAAATTAATCGATTTTGATATGCGAACTTATATGCGCAAATGTCGAATTAAGGCGTAATTTCTACAAATGTAACAACAAATTCGAACAATATAAACTTGGTTTTTTTGAATGGCACGCGCGCGCGCTCTTAGCGTATTCAGCCAAACCACGAAAACTGAAACTCGAAGTTCGTATATCTGCATTCCTGTCATTTGTTAGTGCGATAGAGATAGAGATACCCGAATATTTTCGAATTCCGAAGTTCGTGGTTTAAAAGAAAATACGGATGTCGGATAGATCTAAATTAATATTTTATGTGTGAATATGATTAAAATTATTTAGAAATACTATTGTTGTTATTGTTTTAGTATATTTGACTAGCTTTAAGTTTAATATTGTACGTCCGAAATGGGCAAGCTGTTGGACTTTATTTTACCCAAAACAACTAAATGTACACAGTTCTGACAATAAAGAAATCTTATTTTATCTTATCTTATCGAAAATAGGGATGTAGACACTAAACAAAATAATCATAATGTTGTATTATCTCGAAAAAAAACAACGCAAGAGGCTATACTCGTATAGGTAATCACTAAGTTATAAGTGTATAAAGTTTGAAGAGGGGGTTTGTTGCGTCTCTTTTCCGCAAAACGCACCTTTATAATGAAACGATTGTTTTTTACTATGACGCTCGAGGATCGTGACGTCACGGTCCCTGATCGTTTTCTCACTCTAACAAGCGACATTAAAACGGTTGTAGCTTCGTAATTTTTTGAGATATTTGAATGAGTTTTTCGTTTCTTCTTTCTTTTGAAGTGCGTCTACAGCTACACCTCTATTTGGAAGAGAAGCGGAAAGAACCCATAATATCCATACTAATAATCCATACTTCCATATTAATATTATAAATGCGAAAGTGTGTCTGTCTGTCTGTTATCTCTTCACGCCTAAACCGCTGAACCGATTTAGATGAAATTTGGTATACAGATAGTTTGAGCTCCGGGGAAGGACAAAGGGTAGTTTTTATATCTGAGGGGCTGAAATTGGGGGTGGAAATTTGTATGGAGCTACTTAAACCGCTGCACCGATTTAGATGAAATTTGGTACATAAATAGTTTGAGTCCCGGGGAAGGACATATAATAGGTTTTATCCCGGAAATCATCCCCTAAGGGGGTGAAAAGGGAAGGGGGGGGGTGAAAATTTGGATGTAATCTATTTTGATGAAATTTGGTGTAGATATAGGTTTAGTCCTGGGAAAGGACATGGGATAGTTTTTACCCCAGAAATCATCCCCTAAGGGGGTGAAATTAGGGGTGAAAATTCGGATGGAACCCATTTTAATACAATTTGGTATAGAGATAGCTTGAGTCCTAAGAAAGGACAAAGGATAGTTTTAATTCCGGAAATCACTCCCTAAGGGGGTGAAATGGGGGTGAAAATTTGGATGAATCCCGTTTAGATGAAATTTGGTATAAAGGTCTTTTGAGTCCCGAAGAATGATATTAGATAGTTTTTATCCCCAAAATCATTCCCTAAGGGTATGAAATAGGGGGTGAAAGTTTGGATGAAATCCATGTACCTAGATGAAATTTGGTATAGAGATAATTTGAGACCCTTCGAAGGATATATAATAGTTTTTGCCTCGGAAATCATCCCTTAAGATGGTAAGTAGAAGTTTGTTTGCATTATATTTTCTAAGTATAAGTTCTACGCGGACGAAGTCGCGGGCAACAGCTAGTACTGATATAAATTTGTATTCAATATAAAATATGCAATAACCAAATTCAGTTAAATTTTTAATAAGAATAAACATAATTCATCTTTTGTCAATTATTATACAACACCAACATTTTTTCCTTGTACCAAATCCTGCCTGGAATAAGGTATAGCTATTTTATGAATACTTTCACTGCCAGGAACCCGCCTAGCTATCCTAAACCATGAACTAACTGATGCTAACTGGGTAAGTAGGCAGGGCCGTAGCCAGAGTTGAATTTAAGATAGGGCAGCCGTAATTACAAGTAGGGCACAAGTCAAAATTTTACTTGATCTAATATGTGTGAGGCAGTTTCTTAAGGTAGGGCAATGGTTTTAAGGTAGGGCATTACCTCATAATGCCTCTCCCTAGCTACGGCCCTGGAAGTAGGTACCTCCACTATATGTCAGAAATCAGGTGTACAATCTATAAGTTTTGTTCAATCCACGAGGACGCGCCCCACTTCTATCTATGACTAACGTTAAGGATAAAAAACAATGCTGGGGCGCGTCCTCGTGGACGATACGTACCGTACGAACAGCGGCAGTGGCGGAGCGGAGCACGGCATGTAACTGATTTCGCTCCGTGTCACCACTGCCTGCGCGTTAGCAGTTTTTGTATTACCTACCTCCTGGTCATTCAAGGAATAACAGCCCTTTCGGTTGATGTAGTAAGTAGGTATTCGGCTGCAACGCTGCCATTTTTTTGGTGTCATGTCTCCGGTCTTTTTGTAAATATCCGCTCTCAAAAGGTGCACAATTAAATACGTAGGTAACTAGTTAATACGATACGACGAAACACAATAGGTTAGGTTTATTCACCCACAGTCACTGATAACTTATATTTTTAACTTGAAATGCGCGCGCAATGGTGTTCCATCCATTGTTCGTGCACGTATAATTATTTATATCGTTTTAAAAAGTTTCTTTCACGTATATTTACTAATTTTTTTATCTGCTTACTTCATAATAAACTGAGAAAGTATTAAATACTTAACATAAAAACGTTCAAAATCGTGTTTAGTTTGCTCAAATACTTGCTGTCAAAATCAGCTGTTTTCAATTCGGCGGCCATTTTTATCCTTAAAAAATGGAGATAAAATAGGTTTAAAGAAGGGTCTACGGTTCGTTAAGTTAGCGAGCCGTTAAAATAGGCTTGATGGACCCAACAGCGTTATTTGACGTTTATGAATCACGTTTTAGCGAATCAGTGCTATAGCGAGGCTATAGCACTGTTTTAAATTTTGGAAGCGCCATGTTGACAGTCTGTGTGACAGGTTGAGTAGTGCTGTCTTTGCGTTGAGAAAATTAAAGCCGCTAATCTCAGGTGATTCACTGAAACAAGTTTATTTTGCATATTTTCATTCACTGATGTCCTACGGTACCCTCCTTTGGGGTAACTCCACCAATGCGCAAAGAGTTCTTGTCATGCAAAAACGTGCAGTTCGGGTACTTGTAGGAGTCAAGCATCGGCACCCCTGTCGGAAGTTATTCTCAACGCAACGCATAATGACACACTACTCACAACATCTGTTTGAGCTTCTATTATTTGTAAGAAAAAACATCTCCCAGTTTGAACGTGTGAATGTACCAGGCAAACAGCTTCGTTCAACTGGGCGCCTAAGGACAGTTCCTCGTCGCATGGCGCTTTCAGAGAAAAATCCCCGGGTTATAGGGCCTACTTATTTCGAGCACCTACCCGCCGATATAAGAAACGAACCTTGTGACGAAACATTTAGGCGTAGACTGAGAAATCTTTTGTTGGATAACCCTCTGTACTCTGTTCATGAGTTCATGGACATGGTTTTTTAAGAGTTTATTTGATTTATTGACAGCTATAATTTGATATGATTTCTTGTGTAACATTTATATTCTATTTAATAGTATGTGTCTATTAGTTTTTAAATGACAATCCGTAATTGGAGCTACGATTTCCACTTTGTGTATTTACATTTTGAATATTTTTAAATTTTATTTCTTATTATTGACGATCATGATAAGGATTCTTATAATTTTGACATTGTATGCAAACCTATATTGTAATTTTTATCTCGAAATAAATAAATCTAAATCTAAATCTAACTTTTTATGAATAAGACCGTTAAACTTTTCCTTCATATTACTAGGCACGTTGTGAGAGACATCCATGTATCCAGGCCATAACTTACTGAACCCATAAACCTTATTTGCAAGAATCAGTGGCAACTTAATCAGTTTGATATCTAGTACATTTCGGATTTACTGAGAATTTTTCTCAGTGCTTGTGTTATGTATGACCTTGTGACAATCTATGTAATGTTTTTGAGTATTTTTTACATGCGTCTGAATACTTTGTTCCCTGTATTTTGCTTAATATATCTCATGGTAGTTCGTTAAGTATATGAGGTAACACGAAATCTGAGGTAGGTAGGTACATTTGCCATATAATATTTTTTTATAGCTAGATGACTCATGGCATCCTGCTCTACCGCACAGCATGTGCTCTTTCTTCTACTTATAGTACACCCAAAGAAGACCAAAGACTGCCAAATAATTGGGTACGCTATTAGGCGTCGTCACCCACGTTGTAGCACAATGCCGTAGCGCGACGATGAGTATCTTTGACAAACGCGATTGGATGAATTGTCTTTTGCCACCCCGGAAGTGCGTGAGAGTCCAGTTTACTCAAGTGGGACAAGTACGAGCCTGGTACCATTAATTAGGTAGACCCTCAGGCTAAATTGAGATGAACACATAGTCAATACTTCATTCAGCTGTTGTTTAATGTTTACCAAGAGAAAAAACAAATTGTTTGTCTGTTCTCATCGTTTTCGCATCTCAATGTTTTCTCAGTTCCACGCGCCGGAACGTGTGCCGCGTGTGCGCGAAATATATTTACATGCGAAAGTTATGTGAAAGCGATAGACTAAATTGAGGCCCCAGAAATGTATCATCATCATCACATCAGCCGAAAGACGTCCACTGCTTGACATAGGCCATAGTGCCAAAGTGATCGGTCCTGTGCCACCCGCATCCAGCGGACTCCCGTGACCTTTACCAGGTCATCAGTCCACCTTGTCTACCGAACGTTGCATCTTCCAATACCTGGTCACCACTCGAGATCCTTTCCGCCCTAACAGTGTACGGAGCATTATTTGTTCCCATCTGGATCATTGAACCAATCAATAAGATTAACCATCGACATACCTCATTCATCCGAATACCCAAATGAACTCAAATAAAATAAAAACACGTCATTCACATTTTTGAACGAGCGTTATGGCAAAATATACCTAATGCGTACACAAAAAGTTACACGATTACCCGGCAGAAGTACAGTCAAGTCATATTACCGTACGGTACCATTACGGAGACAAGTTTTAAGACAAACAACCCACCGAAACTAAAGTATCGCGTCATTGAAACGGTGGTAGTAATGGCTTACACCACTTCGCTCTATGCGGTAATGACTACCATTCCATTTTAAATGAAAACAAGTAGCTTTCGCAGAAGGCTCTTATTAATAGGGATTTGTGAGTCGGAGCAGATACAGTGTGTGTACGTTCTCTATATCAGTCGCACTCGCTCGCAGTTTTCAACTGTTTTATTTTGTTATATTCATACATAGAGGTAGAATACAATAGAGGGACTCACCCGCACATACACACATGAGTGACAAGGATGTATGCATAGCCAATACTACAAGTGGGAACGAGATACAATGTCATATTTTCTGTTCCTCATCGCGTAGATATACGGATTTTTGTTTGCGACCAGCTTGTTTGCCACCATCACCTGTCAAAATGTTGTACTGAAACTGACACCACCATGACGTCACCGATATAACACAACTAAATTATAAATGACATTAGATGTCAAGAATGTATTAGTCTTCTGATACTTCTTAATTTAGTAAGGTGAATTTACTATCGTCCCTTTCGGGTACGCTAGGACGACGTCTATTATATTCTCTATCTACGTATTCGTACTTAGGCGAGAGCGCCGTGCGGTAAAAGCTGTCAGTGTTAACTGACAACCTTTCGGTACTATTAGGTACTATGGTATGGATGACTCACGCTAGAACGGGCCGTGTCCGGTCCGGGCCGTTTTCTAAGACAAACGACGG
Organism: Epinotia brunnichana; assembly: GCA_963854355.1. Classification (NCBI taxonomy): domain Eukaryota; kingdom Metazoa; phylum Arthropoda; class Insecta; order Lepidoptera; family Tortricidae; genus Epinotia; species Epinotia brunnichana. The sequence goes on from OY977942.1 coordinate 14,410,117, forward strand.
CGTTTTTGCGCGGCCGACCCGTGTTCAAGCCCGGCCGAGCTACAGCCAGGCCGTGCCGACACCGAGCCGCTTCCGAGCCTCGGCCGTGGCTCGACCGGGCTTGGGTATGGTTCGGCCGCGCAAAAACGCCATCGTTTTTCTTAGAAGACGGCCCGGGCCGGACAAGGCACGTTCTAGCATGAGCCATCCTTAAGGCGTAACAAGGCGACTTAATGACTTGGCGGGGCGGGATCAGTATGCGGTATTTTGCATAACGCAATACAATATTTTCATCCCTTGGCAATAATTAAATATTTAAATGCATATACGGTCCACAATATGTATTTGACCTTCTTAACACTATACTTACTTAATATATGACATAGTGATACCATAATTACACACAAACATATTAGTATCTTGAGAATGGCCGAATTATAATAATTCTTACCTGAAAGAAATATTCAGTAATTAGTAGATGAGAATAAAATAGCACCTAAGATAAATTATACGGTACCGTATCAAGTTTCGCGTGGGCATATTATATTCTTAATTAGTGATAATGATAATATGGTGTCGTTCACAGCTTCTATACTACGAAATAATAAACGTAGTGCTAACGAGATACTCGAACATCTATTTTTGGCATGATCGATGTTTTCAATATAATATGTGAGTAAGGTGGAATGGGGTAGGTACTTTGATTCGGGGGGCGACTTTGATCAAATTGGGTTTTCTCCGAAATCATTGTTTTTACTTACCCACAAGTAAAAACAATGATTTTGTGGCAGTGAATATATTAGTTATCTATCTTGCTGTATAACTCGATTAAATCTTTTTAATTTCAAATAGTTCTGCTTTTATACTACATTCTAAAGGATCAAATTAGCCACAGTTTTTGAAATGCCACGGTACAATGTAATACAATATACAGATATGTGCATGCTCTTAGTTGTAAGTTTTATTATTATTTTAACAATCTAATGTATATCATTTTATATAGATTTCCGCAGGCTGGTTTTCCGCAACTCGACGTCATATGTGTGCCTTGTATTTCATTTTAACCCTTAAATGCATTATGATGTAGATCTACATCGTATATTTTGATGTCCCGTGGCTCAATATGCAGGTATCCAAAATAACGTTAATTACTTTTTTTATAAATGTGTCATTTACATGTTGGATTCTGAACGCATCCACAAACTTTTGACAGTTATTTTTTTTGTAGTGTCATAACTTCAATCTTTGGCACGTAACTCCCTACACTGGGCGCCGCGAATTATACAAACAATAATGCATTTAATGGTTAAATTGTATTCAGTTCAAGTTCAGTTCGGAAACTCTTGGTCGTACCTATGCATTCTTCCAATAGGGAACATTACGCAAAACTCTTCGTAGGTGGCGACACTAGCAGCGTTGACATTGTATCTCGTTCCCACTTGCGGTATTGTCTATGCAAGCATCCTTGTCACTAATTTGACAATCAGTTGTGCATGTGTGTGTGAATCCCTATATTTCTATACTGATTTACTATTAGTGGTAGTGCTGCCTCTGGCGGCAGAACATGGCAGTAATGTTCCCTATTCTCACCTACGGCGCTCAGACTGGGTCTTTGACTAGTGCTCAAAAAGTTAGGTTTGCCAACGAGTCATGGAGTGCAGCATTCTGAATGTCAAATTGACCGACCGCCGCAGATTGTACCTATGTATTTAAACATAAACGAGTTTTTGTATTTGTAAATTTTCAACGGCCTCCGTAGCCCAATGGGTAGTGACTCTGCCTACGAAGCTGGAGGTCCCGGGTTCGAATCCCGGTCAGGGCATTTATTTGTGTGTTTATCACGAATATTTGTTCCTGAGTTATGGATGTTATATATGTATATAAGTATCTATATGTATGTATCTATTATATATATCATCGCCTAGTACCCACAACACAAGCCTTACTGAGCTTACCGTGGGCCTAGGTTGATTTGTGTAAGATTGTCCCATAATATTTATTATTTATTATTTATAAATAAAACATAACCTATCTGCATTCATTAAGTATATGTAATTTAAATAAACGTTATTGGTTTTTTTTTTTTTGGTGATATTATTTTTCTAGTTGACAAAAGTACTTATTATTGACGGTATTACTTTTTGAATTGGGAATGGATGAAAATGTTAGAAGTGCCTGACTATTTTTTTGGTGATAGGAATAACCTTCCTTAGGCCAGAAAAAAATTGTAGACTTTTCAGCTGCGTCAATTATTTTTGAAAAATATAAACAGTTTCCTCACTTACGTTTTGGGTTTAGGACGGCGAACTTTGCTTGATCCGTCTCATATTACAAAAATATCTTATAAATCCGTGGTAAACTGACACTAGCAATGATATTAACAGCTGCAGCAGCTATATTTGTCATTGCCAGGGTCAGATATTAAAAATATTTTTTTGTAATATGAGACGGATCAAGGAGAGTGTCTCATTCGCCGTCCTAAATCCAAGACATAAGTGAGGAAACTGTTTGTATTATTCAAAAATTATTAACGCAGCTGAAAAGTCTGCAACTTTTTTCTGGTACTAAGGAAGGTTATTCCTATCAACAAAAAAAATCAGTGACTTCTTAAATTTTCATCCATTCTCCATTGTGCTCTAAAGACTACCATTGGACTACCTTTTTTTTTTTTTTTTTTTTTTTACTTAGGGAAATGCCTTTACGCATCCAACCCGTAGTATTCACTTATTTGCCGCGTCTATATATATATATATATATATATATATCTGATGTACGTATGAAGCGTTACACAATCGACAAGCAGCACCCCTTATATGTACAAGGAGTCGAAGTGTTTAATTAGACTCGAAAGTTCAATATCGCTTGTTCATTCAAGTCTTTTTGTAACTAGGTAAAATCATCAATAAATAATCAGCTACTGCACCTCACGCTGCCCCCGAGTCGTTAATGTCAAAACGTTTCCGTGAATGAATAAATTGTTACAACTTACGGTTTACGCTGACATACCAATCAATCTTGAATACGTTAGTGATGTGAGTGTGGAATTACCTGAAAGGAATGAAAACTCCATTACAATTTGTAATAAAGTTATGAGAGAAGAAAATTATTAGAATGTATACATAAATAATGAAATTGTAGCGACATATGCAATGTTTAGGTCAGCAATTTTGTGTACGTTAGGAACACCGAGCGGGGACCCGCCAGTCACCTAAAGAGCGCGTCGACATTAACACGTATTGATACAAGTCTATACCGCGGCCCCGCCTGGTCATTACTGTTACATTGTTTCTACGCTAATATATTGTGATTTTAAATGTGAACTTTTATGGAGTCAGACTAAAAGTGAAATAAAGAAGTATTCGAACTTTTGCATTTAATTTGTCACCACATAGGGACCCCAACAAGTGGTGACCCCGACGATTGATTTGTAACAGACCAGGCGGGTCGTAGGCAGTGAATCGCAAGTTATCGCGTGTGGCTCAAGACACCTCTAGTGCGGGAGATGACAAACGGTTTAGGCACCGGTCAACAGTTCGGTGTACCGGGTGTAGGAGCGGCGTTGGTTCCGAGTGCGCCAGCGGCAGTGCAACCTCCGCAGGCAGGAGCGAGTAACGAGACAGCACGCGCAGCACCCGCGACGATGCAGGGGGCTGGAGCTGATATGGCAGCGGTGACGGTAGCATCACGGATCGCACCATTTTGGAAAGACATGCCGTCAACATCCACGCTAGGTGCAGACATGATACAGGAGTTCCGAAACATGGTGCTGGAGGTCAAGCACTTGCGAGGAGAGATCTGTGAACTAAAAGCCCGTGCGAGCGAAGGAATGCGATATGACAGAAATAGAAGCAGGAGCCGGTCGCGTTCCAGGGCATCAAGGCCGCGCAGCGACTGGTTGTGCCACTATCATTATAAGTTTCGGGAAAGGGCTACAAAATGCAGGCAGCCCTGTAACTGGCAGCAGCAACCGATGTCGGCAGACGGAGCAGCACCGCCGACGCAGTGGCAACCCTATCAGGGAAACTAAGTGTGGTGCACCTAGAAGCGGCTGGGACAAGTGCACCTCCGACGAAAAATAACCGCCTGTGTGTAACTGACTTTAATAGCGGTTTGTACTTTCTCGTGGACACGGGAGCAGACGTGAGTATTGTACCGAAAAATCGGTTTAGCGCGAGTGAACGCCGCGAGTGTAGTGATTATAAACTTTACGCCGCTAACAACACGGAGATAAAGACCTTTGGGACCGTGTCGATAGAACTCAATTTGGGGTTACGTAGAGCGTTTCGCTGGACCTTTATAGTGTGTGATGTAACCCAATCGATACTTGGTGCGGACTTTTTAAAGGCACACAAGTTAGTAGTAGATCTCTACAATAGGAAATTAATTGATCATGTGACAAATTTACAGTCTATAGGGTCCATAGTACATTGTGAACAGGTAAATATTAAATGTATTAGGGGCGATAACCGATATCGTGACATCCTTGTACAATATCCGGATATTACGAAGCCCGCGTCATTCAAAGAACCTGCCAAGCATAGCGTCAAGCATTACATAGAAACCTCGGGTCCTCCGGTATATGCGCGTGCTAGGCCATTACCGCGAGATAGGTACGAGCTGGCAAAGCAGGAGTTCCGCGAAATGCAATCTTTAGGTATTTGCAGACCCAGCAAGAGTCCGTGGGCCAGTCCACTTCACATAGTTCCAAAGAAAGACGGCCAGATCCGGCCGTGCGGGGACTACAGGAGGCTCAACGCAGTGACGAAGCCGGACAGGTATCCAATTCCGAGGCTACAAGATTTTACATACGGATTATCAGGTAAAAAGATTTTTTCCACTTTAGATATCAACCGTGCGTATCACGCTATAGAAGTTGCACCTGAGGACGTGGAGAAGACAGCCGTGATCACGCCTTTTGGTCTATGGGAGTTCACTAGGCTTCCGTTTGGCTTACGAGGAGCTGCGCAGACGTTCCAGAGGTTCATGAACGTCCAGCTGCAAGACCTGGAGAACATCACTAGCGAGACAGGTGAGAAATCTTCGTTATTCTGTTATATTGACGATATTATTGTGGCCTCAGATAACGAGGAAGTGCACAAAGAGCATTTAGAGAAGGTTTTCAGAAAATTCGATGAGATAGGTTTGACCATTAAATTGAGCAAGTGTCAATTAGGCCAAGAGCAAGTAGATTTTTTAGGCTATACCGTATCAGCGGAAGGTTTAACGCCGCGGGGGGACAAAACAAAGGCCATTGCAGAGTATCCTAAGCCTCAAACGGTAGAACAGCTCAGACGATTTTTGGGCATGGTCAATTTCTATAGAGCTCATTTAGGTAAAGCAGCAGACATACAGCGTCATCTGAGTAAGTATTTGCATGGTTCAAAAAAAAGAGACCAGTCGAGGATTGAGTGGGACAGTGAAGCAGAGCAAGCGTTCGAACAGAGTAAGGAAAGCCTTAAAAGCGCCGTTACTCTGTCATTTCCATTGCCGGACGTCCCACTGGCACTCATGACGGATGCGTCAGGAACCTCCGCGGGAGGAGTGTTGCAGCAGAAGGTAGGTACTACATGGAGACCTTTGGGATACTTTTCTAAAGCCTTTTCGGAGGCTCAAAGGAAATATAGCACATACGACAGAGAATTAACAGCAATATATATGTCTATAGTCCATTTTAGAAACATGATAGAGGGGAGGAGATTAATAGTATACACAGATCATAAGCCCCTTACAAAAGCTTTGTCCAAAGTAGATTCAGTAAAGGAAACACCTAGAAGAGCGAGACAGCTAATGTACGTGAGCGAGTTCACGAGTGAGATAGAGCACATTAGCGGAACTGAAAATGAGGTCGCGGATGCGTTGTCACGTGTAGAATCGATACATTGTCCAACGGTCATTGATTTTGACAAGGTTGCGCAAGAGCAGGAAAATGACACGCAGTTAGCATGTTTACTTACTACGAGCGAAGCGAAAATTAAATTGCTAGGTATGCCGGGTTCACAAAGAAAAATATATTGCGAAATTACAAACGATAACATCCGACCTTATTTACCAGAAAAATTTAGAAAAATCGCGTTTGAAACGGTTCATTCAATTAGCCATCCTGGTATCAGAACGTCTCGTAGGATGGTAGCTCAAAGGTATTTCTGGCCGAACATGAATAAGGATGTGGGGTTATGGGCAAAAACATGCATTCAATGTCAAAAGGCAAAAATAAATAGACATACGCATTCGGAATTAGGGCGTTTCCAGGATGCCGAAAGGTTTAAACACGTGCATGTAGACATAGTAGGGCCTCTGCCCACGTCACCTCAAGGTTATAGGTATCTAGTTACAATGATAGATAGACGGACCAGGTGGCCGGAGGCAATACCAACCGAAGACATCACCGCCGAGACTGTAGCTAAGGTAATATATGAAAACTGGATATGCAGATTTGGTTGTCCGAGTATTATTACGACAGACCAGGGTCGGCAGTTCGAGAGTAATCTATTTAACAAGTTAATGAAATTTTTAGGGGTACACAGGATACGTACTACCCCCTACCACGCCCAGGCGAATGGCTGTATAGAAAGGATCCATCTGGTAATTAAGAACGCTCTCAAAGCCCGTTTAGCAGATAACGCATCATGGGCGGACGAGATTTCGACGGTACTACTAGGACTCCGAGCAGCGAGCCGTACAGACAACCAAGTAAGTACAGCGGAAATGTTATATGGTCACATTATCAGATTGCCGGGTGATTTTTACGTGCAATCACGGACAGATTTGAATGATCCATTTTCATATGTAGAACGCCTCAGATCGGTAGTAGATAGCCTCCGCCCTATGTCACGAGCGGATAGCGGGTCGCGAAAAATATTTGTTCATAAAGAGTTAGGATCAAGTTCGCATGTTTTTGTCAGAAATGACATGGTCAAAAAGCCACTTACTCCTAACTATGACGGACCGTATCTAGTATTGAGTAGGAATTCAAAGACGTTTAAGATACAATTTCCTAACCGGCAGGTAGAGATTAGTATTGACAGGCTTAAACCAGCATTTTTATTGAATGAACAGCTGGATATTGACAACTCCGGACGCCAAGCTAAGGATAATGTTGGAGGAAAAAACACAGATGAGCATCTAACGCCATCAGTGCCCCAAACGCAACCGCCCGTCCTTCGTACCACGCGCAGCGGGCGAGTCGTAAGTAGGCCGGTCAGATTCTTACTCGACAAATAACTCGTACCACAATCATGGTAATAACAGTAGATTAACTCTTCGTTGGAAGGGACGCCTGCGGATGAGATGTATTTTAACTTTTATATGAGGAATCCATAAGGAATACGACATCCGGGTCAGCTACATTTGTTTTAACTTAGTATCTCTGGGATAGAGCTAGACCTTGGTTTATACCCTAAAGTAGCAACATTTGGTATGTCATGGTACAAGGTACATGACAACTATCATACGTAAAGTAAAAAGAGTAATTTAACCAGCACAAAGTCGGACTCTGAAACATGATGCTCCGCAAATAGTTAAGTATTAATTTTTAAGAGTAGATTGATTGTACCATGTCGTCGTACTGTAATTTACACTACTGTGTAATTTTTTCTTATGTTAAGCATAAGGGTTTATTTTTTAGGTTAAAATGGGCACGTATATACGAATGTTTTCGACAAAGAAAATTAGCACTTTATCATATTGTTACTTATATATTGCTGCTAGGAAGATAAGTTTGGTATTCATTATTCTCTCGACGTAGTGAGACGTAGCGCGTAATACGCCAGTTATTATTGTCAAAGTAATTTCATCTAGAATATGGGTTTGTCACAAGGAAAACAGGAGGAAGATAACTCTCACAACGCAATTGCTATAGCAAAAGTCGAAAATTTATCAACCCAAGTAGAGGCGAAACTGAACTATGTTGGTATTGGATTGATCATATTGGGTGTATTTTTGTGCATAATTATTTGTTACTTCGTGAGATCAAGATGCAAGCAATGTGCAAAGGCATGGGTGCAAAAGACAGTGGGAAATTTGCCACCCACGGCTATTAGAATTCACGGGGGTCCTGTGACCCCACAGCAGAACCCACAGCAACAAACTTATCAATAAGGTATCAAGTGTTATGTATTCAGTGTAAGGTTTTGCAGAGTAGTCCAACTAAGTGTAAAGTGTTAAATAAAACAACCGCATAGTTTCGTCATAACAAATGTATTACGATAACAAAGTATAATGTTACAGTTGAGGATGTTTACCGTAGCATAGCAAAGACGCGGACTCAGCGTTCATAGTAAGTGTGGAACGATACCTAAGGAGTGTTCTATACTGGTAGCAAATAAGTTATTTCTGTGTACTACTGTAATTTGATTTAAACTTTTTTAACTAACATCGTTTCTTTTCTTTTCTTTTCAAAAAAAGAAAGAAGGGAAGTGATGTAGCGACATATGCAATGTTTAGGTCAGCAATTTTGTGTACGTTAGGAACACCGAGCGGGGACCCGCCAGTCACCTAAAGAGCGCGTCGACATTAACACGTATTGATACAAGTCTATACCGCGGCCCCGCCTGGTCATTACTGTTAAATTGTTTCTACGCTAATATATTGTGATTTTAAATGTGAACTTTTATGGAGTCAGACTAAAAGTGAAATAAAGAAGTATTCGAACTTTTGCATTTAATTTGTCACCACATAGGGACCCCAACAAAATATTAGGGGACAATCTTACACAAATCGAACTAGGGGACAATCTTACACAAATCGAACTAGCCCCATAGTAAGCTCAATAAGGCTTGCATTATGGGTCATAGTGTAGATATGGGTAGGTACTATACGATGACATATTTAACACATTCACTGCCGAATACTGCGTAGTGTTATGCTCGTGACCAACAAAATGGGAAAAGCCGTAGAAAAGTAAGCGCATAAGCGCAGAGAGCTTTGCTCCCTAGCGGGTTCCTGAAACTGAAAGTGGCAATAAATACAAATATTTTAATAGGTACACATTGCACCAACCGATGGCCGTTGGGACGGAAAAGTTCTCAAGTGGTAACCACGTACCGGAAGGAGTAGCGTGCGTAGACTCCCCACAAGGTGGACTAATGACCTAGTGTAGTGTATCTGTGCTTATCTAGTGCGCATACGTCACGATGACAGCAGTCATGGCCCGACCGTTGCAGAGAGCGGGTGGCCTGTGGTGGTGCATTGGTTAGCCAAGCTATACAGATATACCCTTAGAAGCGGCAAATAAGTGAATACTACATTTCCCTTTTGCTATAGGAGTGCATTTCGAACCAACAACAACCTATAATATCCCCATACCCTTTTTCTTTTTTAGTAAAAGTACTTTTAGTACTTACTTTTATCCTCGTCGCCACATGTAGTATTCACTTATTTGCCGCGTCTAAGGGTATATCTGTATAGCTTGGCTAGCCAATGCACCACCACAGGCCACCCGCTCTCTGCAACGGTCGGGCCATGACTGCTGTCATCGTGACGTATGCGCACTAGATAAGCACAGATACACTACACCACCTAGCCGAGGAACTAGGATGGGTATGACGGGCTCCCGGGAACCCCCCGGACTACCGTCTAAAACCACCAAGGTATGCCCTCTCTGCCGTGTAGAAGGGGCGTCATGGGATCGCGAACATTTCACCACGTCGCCCCTCGGCAACAGCCGCAGCTGCCCTCACTACTGAGGCAAAAGCCCCCCTCCCGTCGTAAGCGTGCAGGGCAACACCACACGCTTCCCGACCCGACCAAAGGACCTCTACGCCGGGAGAGGGTGATAGACCTCGGATTCAGCCTCTCAAGTCCCCTTGTAACTTTTTATAGAGGTTTTCTCCCTCGCAGCCACAACTCGGCCCCGGCCTGACGGTCGCAGCCCCCGCGCCTAACATGAATTCTCTGATAGCAGAGGATTTGTCAGGGTTCCGGGTCCGTTATTTATTATAGATGCAAACGGCAATGGCCTCTCCCTCAAGCCGCACCTGGGGAACCTTGCGATTCCCTGGGCGGAACCCCCCGACCCCCCCGTGTCGGGTTATTGGTAACACCAGCAAGCGATAACTTAGGGTTCCCTAAATTATCACTTGCCGTTGTCTCCAGGGCGCACCGGCCAAGACACTACCCATTCCTGCGGATCAACCGAATCAAGAGGAATCGGTAGAGTCCAGACACTCGAGGAGGTTACCCAACATAGCGCCCCACCATTGGACTACGTGCGAAACTGGTATGATTCTATAATAACATAAAATAAAACTATAGCAATCGTATGCTTCGTAGGTAACTACAGGCTTGCGAACCTACTTCGATGTGATGTCACGTGCTATTTCGCAGAATTTGTCGCCAGATATTTTCTCTCCTGAAAACCATCCGGTTCGAGAGAAATCTGGAAAATACCTTCAGAAAAGACTGTATCAAAATCAATGTAAACCCTTAATTGTTTATTTAGGGGCGTTTTCAAGAAAAAATTTCGAATCGCATATTATTTCATATCTGGATAAAAATAATTTATTCTAAAGTCGCCGTCAATCGGCTTTGCTAACTAAGTAAACATACTTAGTTAGCAAAGCCGATTGACGGCGACTTTAGAATAAATTATTTTTATCCAGATATGAAATAATATGCGATTCGAAATTTTGAATGTATTGAAATTGACATTTAATGTCAATTTCAGTATGGCGGTTTGTTTACATAGTTAGCAATGTCCATTTACGGCGACTTTACTCAGAATTTGAAGCCCTTTCGATTTTAATAGGAGAAAAAAATGTGTCCCGCGTTATTCATACAAATTTGTGTTTTCCATTACGCTACCGTCCTACAAATTTCTATGAAGACCGTAAGCTAACGGAGCCAAAAAACTTAGGACACGTTTTTCTGTTACTTATTACAAACGAAAGTGTTTCCAATTCTGAGTATAAAATAACGTTTTTGTACTCGACGATTAAAATATGTGTATTAAGATTTCATAGAGAATACTGCAACGTCACTCTTTTCATAGTTGTAGTCCATGTTACTGTCGAAACAATCGAAATAACTACTTTTCGATACGCTCCAGACAACTAAAATAAATTCGACCAATCACGTGGCTGCTTTACTGAACTGTAATGAATTGGACCAATAGAATCGCTTTGATGTCGTACGCTCGTTGATGTTTTTTAAGATATCAACAAGCGTACGAGCGATGAGCTGCACTTCGTTTCAACAGTATCGAGTTTGTTTAATTAGTTCAGTTGACTCGTAGATTTTAATGAACTCCTACAAAAAGTATTGTTCACAATAGTGTTATAATCAAGCTTTTTAATCTCGTACCTTACTTAGGCCACTCAGCAAGCTTCGTGGCCTAAACACGGTACTCGACTAAAAAGCTCTCTATTATAACACGATTGTGAAAAATACTATTTCACGCCACTGCTCGGAAATATGGCCAAAGATGGATTGAAATGAAAATGAAAATGAAAATTATTTATTTCATAAAAAACGCGTACAAAATGACAACAGGGTTGGGTCTTCCTAGTAGGTAAAAAATACCTGTGTCAGGAAGACCCGCTCCTCCATAATAAAAAAGAAAACAGTTAAAATAAAATCAGAAATATGGACGAATTATGTATTTCACAGGAATAGTGCCGTGAACCTGAATTTGTGTGTGTGTGTGTGTGTGTGTGTGTGTGTGTGTGTGTGTGTGTATGTATGTGTGTGTGTATATATGAATGAAATGAAATGAAATGAAAATAATTTAATCCAGAACAAGTCCATATTTGCGAGTACATTAGAATACACAAAATAAATTAGATGATACACGAATACATTAATACAAATTACAAATTATAAACTATAAAAATATATGGGCCGGGATTATTCAACGTCGCGGGTCACCCCGATCCCGCGAAGTATGTATGTGAGCGCGTGTGTGTGTGTTTGTAGGTGTGTTATCTGATATTAGGTATGGTTAATAATTTGCACGGTACAATAGTGTCTCCGTTGCGTCATAGCTTAGATGTTTCAGCCATTTAGTTAGTTCGGTCTTACACTTATACAGCAATAATTGATGGATATTAACAATTCTGTTTACATTGTAAATATATGCCGATTGCGCTTTATATTGCCTTTTGGCAAACATAGATTTACAGGTTGATAGGGGGGCTGCGTCTTTTTTACGTCGACGGGTTTCTGATATAGGGTTATAATCTAGACTTTTGTGTAGCCTTAGTGTTGCATTCAAAACATACAGCTTCCGCATCGTTAGTTGATCACTGATTTTATAGAGTTCATTTGTAGGGAACCTGTATGGTTTTGAGTGCATCACCTTTAGCAAGCAGCGCTGACCTCTCTCAACCTCCAAAAATTTTGTTTTGGCAGCACCACCCCAGACTGTTTAACTCATGACAGGTTGTGCTAAAGTTATATACAGTTGATTTAATAGTTCCTTGGTATAAAAATGCCTAAATATCTTGAATATCCAATTAAGTTTTCTTATTCTATTGTTCACATTTTCAATTTGCATATGCCACGAGAGGCGTTAGTCCAGTAGTACACCTAAATATTTAATAAATTTAACCTTTTCAAGTTCGCCGCATTTACAGAGGGTAGGGTGTTGTTGGTTGCAAGTATGTATTTTTAGTTTTAAGTTAACATTAGGTTGCGTACTATCATACTTACTGAAACATATATAATTCGTTTTGCTGGAATTAAGCGTAAGAAGGTTACTTCTAAGCTGAAATGAGAGTAGAAAGTAGTTCTTAGTAGTACAATTCAAAAACAGTCAAACAATGTAGATTTGCAAAGTAAAATGTAGTGTTTAGCGGCCTTTTTTACTTTCTACTTTGCTATTGGTCGATTATTTTTGAGTGGTTGGTCATTGTAATAGTGGTTGTTCAGTTTGAACAGCTATTCGACCAATCACAGGGCGTCGAGCGGGAGGCCGCTACGCGTCGGCCCTCGAACTAACTCGTCCATCTATTGCTTACTTTCTAGCCTCTACAACAATGTACTATTTTTATCCTGATATAAAATAAACACACCCCTAACAATCCCTTAAGTTGGTACCTATTAGTTATCTGTACACTAGTACAAATTCCGGTACACTATGAACCTTCATAAATTATGGGGTATCTACTCGCGCCATCGATGTAAACATACTGATATAAAGGGCAGGAGTCGATACCATTAAACATAAATTTCACTTATCTTCATCATTTGGTACAATTTGCTCCTGGGCCGCACGCCCCGGTGTTATATGGAAGGATCAGATTTATGTATTTCCTCTCGTATGAATTCTCCATAGTATTGTAATAGGTTATTTGATACGTAGTTTTCGCAGTTCACGGACGGTTTATCAACGGTTAATGTGGTGGAAAAGGGTTTTTAACGTTGTATTGAAGTGAAACTTTCACGATTTTTACACATTGATTTTTCGAAACAGCGCTGAACTGTATGCTTATATTTATTTACCATTTTGTGGGTACGATTATTTCGTTTTGGACGTGTTGCAAAATGGGGTTCACCCCGGCGGGGAAGCTAGATAAAATATAGCTTATGACCAATCGAAAGGTCCATTCTATGTGCTGATGACGAATTTTCGAAATGGAATGAGTAGTTCAGGAGATTGTCCCTACATACATATTATACTTTCGTACGTACGTGTACTTACAACCTCACAGATGTATCCTGTTTATAATATTAAGTAGTATGGACCTGTATTATGGGATGCATTGAGTATTAAAACACCAATATAATTATAATCCGCCCCTGACCGCTTTAGCCTAGTTGGTAGTGACCCTGCCTACGAATCAAGAGGTCCTGGGTTCGAATCCCGGTAATGGCATTTATTTGTGTGATGAGCACGAATATTTGTTCCTGAGTTATGGATGTTTTCTATGTATTCAAGTATTTATTTCTCTATATAAGTATCTATATCGTCGTCTAGTACCCATAGTACAAGCTTTGCTTAGTTTGGGACTAGGTTGATTTGTGTAAGATTGTCAGCAAATAATGAATTTAGTTTACGTAGATTTTCAACCCTTTTAATATAATAATTACCGATGACGTAAAAAAAATAGCTAATACACATGCATACACGGTTCGAAGTTGTGAATTTTGTATACTTGTCAATAAATGGTCAATTTACCTACTAGTAACAGGGGTAGGTATGACTTGAAAGTAGAATGTGCTAAAATGAGAAGATAAATTAACTCTTAGTAACGGATAAAGCAAAACTTTTGTCGGGGCTGTTATTCACGAACAGCCCAGCTGAGGAGTTCTTCTCTTCAAGGAAACTCCTGCTTCTTTTTATGAATTTAATATATATAAATTACATTTAATTGTATGTAGGTATGCGCGTATGATGCCGTGGTCTAAAGCGGTGTGTCGCGCGCGGAGATGTTCTGCTTGTGTGACGTCATCTCCTCCGCCCTCACCCCTCTGTGCCCGGTGTATTGACAGCCGCGTTAACACCCTGCCCCCCTTGAAAGCTGCTGCTTTCAAGCTCGTTGTTGCAGGGTAAGGGGCACACACGGTTGAGTGCTCTTTTGGTCACGCCCTTTTGCGTTGTAAAATCCGCAACCCTGCAGACTCCATCGGTCCCAGGATATAGCTGTAGGACTCTTCCAAGCCTCCATTTAAGTGGTGGGGTATTCTCCTCCTTGAATACCACCAAGTCTCCAACCTTGATCTCCTTCTGCCTCTGGCGCCACTTCGTACGTTGCTGCAACTCTGCTAGGTACTCGTTCTGCCACCTCTGCCAGAAGTGCTGTCGAAGCTGCTCGATCCTCTGATACCTATCAGGGTTTTTAAGACAAATGGGTGGTGACGGCAGCGTGGTCATGGGCCGTCCCACCAGAAAGTGCCCTGGGGTCAGAGGAAAAAGATCAGTTGGGTCTGACGAGAAAGGAGTGAGAAGTCTGGAGTTAAGAATCGCCTAAATTTGTGCAAATAAAGTGCTCAACTCCTCAAACGTCAGACTAGCATTGCGCATAATGCGATTTAGGTGAAATTTGGCTGATTTGATAGCAGCTTCTTAGATTCCACCGAAAGTGGGCGAATAGGGAGGAGAAAATAAAAAATTGATGTGTTCCTCATTGCCAAACTCATAAGCTGAATTTTGAGCTGACTTCAGCAATCTACCCAACTCGTTATTTGCCCCTACAAAGTTAGTGCCATTGTCGCAATAAATTGTGTGTGGCCTGCACCTCCGACCTACAAACCGGCGGAGGCTTAAAATGAAGGCATTAGTGCTAAGCTCGCTGACAGCTTCCAGGTGAACGGCCTTGGTTGCGAAGCAAATAAAAATATTCAAGTAGCATTTTGTGATGCGGGTTACCCTTTCCCTTCTTACTGGAAATCAAAAAGGGTCCGGCGAAATCAAGGCCGCACACCTGGAAGGGGTAGAAACCGGTTACTCTCTCGGAAGGCAGGTTTCCCATCAGTGGCTTCATAGCTTCCCCCCGGAGACGTGTGCATATTACATACTTACGCACGACACCGCGGGCTAACGATCGGCCACCTACCGGCCAGAATTGTTCGCGTAAAGAGCTAAGAAGCAACTGTGGGCCAGCATGTAACAGACGTAGGTGTTCGCTTTCCATCAAGAGCCGTGTGAAGTGATGTTTGCCGTCCAAAAGGATCGGGTGCTTCTTCTCGTATTCACAGTTAGCATTTTGCAAGCGACCACCTACTCTGATCACACCGTCGCCATCGACGAATGGTGATAACTGTAAAACATGAGATTTAGTTTTAAGTCTTTTTCCTTGCATAAGTGTTGATAGTTCTGTAGCATAAGTT
This sequence comes from Epinotia brunnichana, assembly GCA_963854355.1. NCBI lineage: Eukaryota > Metazoa > Arthropoda > Insecta > Lepidoptera > Tortricidae > Epinotia > Epinotia brunnichana. The sequence continues at coordinate 14,425,861 of OY977942.1, forward strand.
TGATTTTGTGATAATTTTACCAGATACATTAGTGCATGTTTTATTTCATTTAGTTGTAAGTATCCTTTTGTTTTAATTTTAGGGTTTTTAATGTTGTGAATAAAGCGTAAAACATATGCTACAATTATTTTTAATTTATTCACGTTAGAATAATTATGAAATTCAATCATGGATGGCTGTTCAACATTTATCTTAACTATGGTTGAGCAGTCATTTTGTTTTATTATTTCAGGTAAGTTCATGTTTATAGCCCCTATGTTTTGAGGCCAGTCACCTTCCTCATGTAATAAAAAGGACGGCCCGTGCCACCATAATTTTAAGTCTGGCAGCTGAACAGGTTCAACTCCTCGAGAAGCCAGATCTGCGGGATTTAATGAAGTGGGTACATGTCGCCAGGAATCCCTAGTTGTCAATTCATGTATATCATTCACACGATTTAAAACAAAAGCTTTAAGCAACTTAGGTTTGGTCCGAATCCAACCAAGGACGACGGACGAGTTGGTCCAGAATACCTTGCGATCCACGGAACAACGTAGTGCGCTGGCGACTTTGGCAGCCAGCCGCGCACCCAGTAAAGCTCCCGAAAGTTCAAGCCGTGGTGTCGTAAGTGTTTTAAGAGGTGCCACACGCGTTTTTGCACACAAAATATTTATTGACATGTTACCCTCGTTGTCCATGGAACGCAGGTAAATACAAGCCGCATAAGCAGCCTGGGACGCGTCAACGAAACAATGCATCTCAATTGAGGCTGGACTGGTACATAAAACATGGCGGGGTACCGTTAGGTTTGCTAGTACATGCACATTGGACACAAATTTATCCCACGCTCTCTTTACTTCAATGGGTACGGAATCGTCCCAATTCAAATGCAGGACCCAAAGTTTTTGCAGTAATATTTTAAGTTTTATTGTGCATGCGCTGAGCAAACCAAGGGGGTCAAAAATTTTGCATGTATTGGACAAATTTACCCGTTTTGTTAGGTCCCTGGTATTTTTGTCTAATTTTACTGAAAACTGTAAATTGTCATGATCAGGAAACCATAGCAATTCTAAGACGCTAGATTGTTTATCTAAGTTTAACGACTGAGTTAAAGTACAGTCAGCTGCAAATATCTGTGGGCAGTTTGTGCGGAATTTGTGAATTGGGAAGCATGCAGAGGCAAGCGTCTTTGTCACTGATTCATAAATGTGCCTCAATTCGCCTTCGCTCTCCGCACCACTCAAGAAGTCATCGTAATAAAAATCATGCCTTATTATTTCCGATATTGTCCTATCTGTACATTCGTTTGCTAACTGTACCAAGCACCTTGCACCCAAGAAAGGTGCGCAACTTTCGCCATACGTCAATGTATTAAGCATAAGTACATCCAACGGTTTGCATTTATCATCCCTCCATAGGATTAATTGTAAATGACGCTGCGATTCATCCATTAAGATTTGACGGTACATTTTAAGTATGTCACCGGACAAAACAAACTTATGTTGCCTAAACCGAATCAGAATATCGAATAATTCATCCTGAACTACCGGTCCAACATGCTGGATGCAATTAAGTGATTTTTGAGAGGTAGTTCTGGCGCTACAATCGAAAACTACCCTTAACTTCGTGGTTTCGCTATCGCGTATAACCGGGTGATGAGGCGCGTAAAAACCAAAATCTGGTTTGTTATTCTTATTCAAGTGACCTAGTTGTTCGTATTCCGTTAAGAAATCACAATATTGTTTTTAAGATCAGGATTTTTATCTAGTTTGCTTTCAAGATGCAAGAACCGTTTTTTCGCCATGTGAAATGAATCTCCGAGTGAGTTCTCTGGTATTTCGTTTAAGGGCATTTTTACTATAAATCTACCGTTACCTAACCGTCGTGTAGTGTGTCCATAAAGTGTTTTTCGCAAATATTGTCGTCTTCGCTGCAAGTAATATTCGATATTGGAATTTCTTCAAGCTCCCAAAATCGAGTGAGATCTTTTGAGATTTGTTTTGTGAAATTGCAATGAACAATCCCGTGATCGTCATGATTGAAGTTACCTACGGACCCTGCCACTAGCCAGCCTACCTTTGAACTCTGAAGAATTGGCCTGTTTGTGCCTAATTTAATTTTATCTGATGTTAAAATGTCGAAGAAAACATCGGCGCCAAGAAGTAGATCGACTTCGGACGGACGGTAGAATTCGGGATCTGCCAGCTGTATACCAGCAGGTATGTTCAATTCTGAAGCATTGACATAACTGTTAGGCAAGTCGCCCGTAATCTGCGGCACAACTAAACAACTAATGTTAGCAGTATATGAACTCGTTAATGATGTCAAGGTAAGTTCGCAGTGATCTGATATATTAAATGCTAAATTATTAATGCCGGAAACACTAATCGGTTTGTTGTGAATTTTATTAGGAAATCCCAATTTCCTTTTCATGCCTTCACTCAAGAAACTCGATTGAGAACCCGCGTCCAGCAGAGCTCTCGCAACGTGAATCCTATTATTTTGCACATTTGTTAATTTAACTAATGCTGTGCATAACAATACTTGTTTACCTACCGTCGCGGCGCTCGCGCTGACCGCGCTAATGACAGATGACGCACCGGCCGTATTGTTATTCTCAACCTGTGTATTTATATGTAATAATGTATTATGTTTTGCCTTACAGATCTGGCAAGCACCAAGCCGACATTGATCCACGTTATGTCCACGTCTCAGGCAGTTCAAGCAAAGATGTAACTTCAAGACTTCACTTGACCTACTTTCGACGCTCATGTCCTTGAACTTGACACATTCCGAGATCCTATGCGCGCCATTACACACCGGACAGGTCGGCGTGTTGCTACCGTTTCTAGTCGGCTTGCGAGATGCAGTTGTAGCAGTGACAAATGTCTTCGTTGTTTTAGGCTGTAGGTATTTATGATCAGCCGGTTTGTCGCTCCTACATACTAGCATCGTTTCAAGTACATCAGCACGATTGCGCAAAAATTTCAAGAATTCTGATAGTTCGGGCCAGGTCTTCGAATCAGCTTTATATTCTTCCCAATTTCTTGATGTAGTGGGATCTAATTTACTAGCTACCAAGTATATAATGACGGCATCTTATGAATCAGTCGGTCGCCCTAATGTTTTAAGGGCACTTAAGTTCTTTGTTACGTGATCAATAAGAAAGCGAATAGCCCGATAAGATTCTCGAGTCAGCGTGTCTATGTTAAATAATGCCTTCATGTGATTATTTATAAGATTGTTTTTATTATTAAATCGTTCACACAATAACTCCCACGCCGTTTTGTAGTTGTTGGCGGTAAATTCGAGCGATTTTATTACGACACTGGCACCGCCCTCTAACGAGGAGCGTAAATAATGATATTTATTTATGTCAGGGATAGCCTCGTTCAAGTGGATCATAGCTTCGAAGGTGTCACGGAATTCCAGCCATTTCAAGTAATTACCATCGAAGGATGGAAGCGATATTGTTGGTAAACGAATGTTATTAAAATTACACGTTCCAAAATTCGACTTGGCTGTCTGTGGATCCTCGAAACTCTGGTCCTCACGATTGGAGTGAGATTCAATGATCTCTTGAGTTTCTGAGATGAGAGAAATGAATTGCGTTTCCACTGAGTCCCTTTCTTGAATCTGATCATCCAAATTAATACATGCCATTTCTATTTGTGTTTGAATCAAGTCAAATTCGGAAAATAATGTTTGTAATCTAGTCAAACGAATATTTAACTCTTTTATTAGCAATGCATTTATTTTAGATTTATCTAATCTTTGTATATTTGAAAGATAATCTTTATATTTGGTTACACGACTTTTATAAGTCCCTCTTTGGCGTATAAGTTCCTTAATCGCCTCCTCTGACATTTTGAGTTGATTGCCTGTACACTAGGTACTTAATTAATTAATGAACTCAAGGACAAATAAAGATATTAGGTAGGTAGCTAAAGTAACTTGTGCGCTCAAACCCAATCCACAAAGCTTGATAAATCGGTCCACAGCCGCTTGACTTGCAGCGAAGAAGGTCGGAACGTCAGACTACGACGCGCCACTGGAGTCGTGCACGGCAACAGCTGACTGGTTATTACTGAAATGGACAGTTACGAGGGCATAAATATCTACTTGCTTTAAGGGACTAGCCTGATGGTCAGCAAATAGTTGAGAAATACAGTATTTAAATGCTAAAGGCAGCACAGTTTATGCTAGGTTAGCTTTAGGTATAATTTACAGAATAATGGGCTAATGATGCTTAAATATCCTTAAATAAATTGAAAATGTTTGAAGCAAGGCATATATTGCATCAATATTAAGCACGGAGCTAAGTTTTTAATGAGATTTGTAAGTTATAAGGCAGTTGCTATGCGAAACTGGTTCAAGACAAAATGGATGCTTAGGTACTTATCACTCTGAGTAGATACACCTATTAATGCTTGCACTTTACGTACTTACGAATACAAGTAGGCTTCTCTTAATGCACAGAGCTAACAAATAACTTTTTAAATACCTATTCAATTATTATAGCACTGCTTGCCTTATGTATGAATCACGAATTATGAGCACTTCCAATCTAACACTAATGAGGGTCGAGCACTAAGTATGAACACAAATTAAAGGCTAGATCACGAAGGTTCAGGATAGTAAAGGATTGGTCTACTTTCCTTCGTAACTGCGATGTCAATGCACTGGATTCTGGTACAACTTTTTCGGCCCTTCTGGAATATTCCGCTCGCTCGCCGGAGTCCCGTTAGAATTGGTCGCGCCAACAACTTCGGTACAGTCCTTTCTACGGTCGCCACTTGTCGGGGCTGTTATTCACGAACAGCCCAGCTGAGGAGTTCTTCTCTTCAAGGAAACTCCTGTTTCTTTTTATGAATTTAATATATATAAATTACATTTAATTGTATGTAGGTATGCGCATATGATGCCGTGGTCTAAAGCGGTGTGTCGCGCGCGGAGATGTTCTGCTTGTGTGACGTCATCTCCTCCGCCCTCACCCCTCTGTGCCCGGTGTATTGACAGCCGCGTTAACAACTTTAAATTACTTAAGCAACGTTAAAAAATGTCTGGAGCTATAATTACAGTCTATCAATAGAGTTTTACTATTAATTCCAAACTTTAAATTAACTTGAGGATTGATTGTCAGCCAATTTTAAGTAAGATGGGGCTTAATTTTAAAATTGTGAGACAAGCCAAAACAAATCCCGGAGATAACTGTATACAATCTGTTAGCCTGAGGGCTTAATTTAATCTTACCTTTTTTTTTGAAGTCTAACTCAAAGTCCACAGAATACGAAGATATTTTTTTTTGTATAACATGTTTCTTTATTTGTTTGTAAATGGGTTCTCGAATCTTAATTGCTCTAACGATTTCTATTATAAGTACGCACAAGGGTTTAGGGGGGCGAAGAATCGATCCAACTAGGTGTCTTTTTTTGGAAGATTTTGTTTTCTCCGAATTTTTACTCCCAACACCAAGCAAAAGTTGGTCTCTCAGGTATACTAAAATAGTATGTACCCACGTGATCCTTTTCCATTACCTCTTTTATATCATGGTGGTATTGGTGGTTGACCTATGCTTTTTATCTGATCTCTAAGTCATATTCTTGCTCAAGCCGGATACCTATATGCAAGCCAATTTGTCGTTTTTGTAAAGACTTGCGAAACGACCGCTTTAGCCTAGTTGGTAGTGACCCTGCCTACGAAGCAAGAGGTCCTGGGTTTGAATCCCGGTAAGGGCATTTATTTGTGTGATGAGCAAGGATATTTGTTACTGAGTCATGATTGTTTTCTATGTATTTAAGTATTTATTTATCTATATAAATATGTTTATCTTCGTCTAGTACCCATATTACAAGCTTTGCTTAGTTTGGTACTAGGTCGATTTGTATAAAATTGTCCGCAAATATTTGTTATTTGTTGTAAATTTCCCTTTCGGTGGGTGTTCAGCCTTATTAATTCCATTTCATATTCAGTATACGGTATATTTTATCAACGAAATTATTCGTTTTGGTTCAAACTATTTCACGTTTGGATAAAGCTTTCCCCAGTCAGTGTTAATTCATTCAGTCGTGTATCGTCAGGCAATACACATGCCTGGGCCTACTGAACCGAAATGAATACCGCCACTAACAAGTTGCATCGAAATTTTTCGTGTTTCGCTTACATACGATGAATTTTTTGCCGGAAAAGACAAAAATAACAACCGAATAAAACACTCGTTTATCCAATTATGCTCTTACAAAAGCATTCTGCGCTATTGTAAAATGCCATAACCAAAAAGCGTGCAGACATATATAGGTATGTTAACAGAATGAAAGCCCAAAGAATATATATGTCGGCGGCCGATCGTAAAATCCGGCAGATCACGAAATTCCTAGGCATATCGTGAAACGCCGCCATTTCATGATTTGGCTAATAGTTGACCAGGCATATCATGATGTGCCTGATAAAAAATATGGCAGATCGATTAGAGCAACGCATTTGTCGATATTCCTAGCTCTATACCGGGCACATCGTGAAAATCCGGCAGATCACGAAATTCCTAGGCATATTGTGAAACGCCGCCATTTCATGATACGCCGCTATTTCATGACTTGGCTAAACGTTGACCAGGCATATCATGATGTGCCTGATAAAAATACGGCAGATCGATTTAGTGGCAAAACCGACTCGGATCGCGGATAGTCGACGTTATTTTTTTTTATAAAAGAGCGGAAAAAAATTGTTACTAAAAACTAGTTACGTAAACGGCAAGTTATTAACGATATGGCGGCGTTTCATGATATGCCTAGGATTTTCATGATCTGCCTAAACGTCACTGGTGGGTGTTACTTAGCCAGATCATGAAATGGCGGCCTTTCATGATATACCTAGAAATTTCATGATCTGCCTAAACGTCATTAGAAAAATCGTTAAACGTTAAGTTTTGAACGATATGGCGGTTGTAATTTAGCCAAATCATGTAATGGCGGCGTTTCACGATATGCCTAGGAATTTCGTGATCTGCCTGATTTTACGATCGATCGCCGACATGTGCACCAAGGTTGTCTGGAAGAGATCGGTCTTTAGCGATAAGATCGCCTGTGTTTTCTTTTGTAACTGCTTTATCTGTGTGAGGTGTGCAATAGAAAGTATTTGTATTGTATTGTACCTATTGTACACTTTTTAGTGCCGGGAGTCTGCTAAGTCGGCATTCCGCTCGCAGAATACGTCTTTTACTCTGGCAGGTTAATGTTACCGAATTATATAAACTGTAGAACTCGAGAGCCTGTCTTTTCTTCATCTTTATTTTTTAATTTCGAAATACTGAAGTGACAAAAAAAAACCGGTCAAGTGCGAATCAGACTCGCGCACCAAGGGTTCCGGACCACCCCATACAATAGAAATAAGTCCACTGTAAACTGACACGCACGAAGTATGTATTCACATACTTAGTGCGTGTCAGTTTATACTGGACATTAAATTTTCAGTGATGTAACTAAAAATTTACGGTTTTCGCAATTTTTCTTTTATCTGTGCTATAAGACGTTGCTTCGTACCAAATTTCAAGATTCTGAGTTCACGGGAAGTACCCTGTAGGTTTTGATTCCATAGCGAGTTTCAAAAATTTGCGGAAATTTGTAATATTTCGTTTGAACGACCAAGCATTTGGCGACTATTTGCGTAAAAGAGTCGCAATTGCCAACCATAAACGAATAGAAGTCCTTAAAATTTTAATTAAAAAGAAATTCAACTGTAAAAAGAAATCCATTAACAAAGAACCTTTGTATTTGCGCCGCTCTTGTGAAGGAAAAATATAAATCTGTTAGACGGAACAATAACTAAGGTACATTTTTCCACAGAAAGGGTTTTCTTAGGCAAAAACGGGGCCTTTGTTGTGCCAAAATTACTTTTATGAAATTCTGAGAAATGATTACAAATTAAATCACTTTCAACAATATTCCCGCCGTCTATAGTTTTTTTTTCTATAGTTGCGTCAAATTATTATTGGGGTTCTATTGGAAACAACCGGCGGTCTTATGGTTAAAGAGCGATAACGATGTCTAACCCTAGGGTAGCGGAAATCAAATCTAACCAATATGCTTCATAGTAGGTAGGTGATGCAGAGATAATTTATGAATCCTAGTAGTAATTACAACACTGCTACTAAAAATAACAATAATGAGCCTATACATACTTAAATAGAATATATACCTAAATATCCATACTAATATTATAAATGCGAAATTGTATGTGTGACACTTCTATTAATAAACGCACCAAATCGCTTGTTAGTGATATCAATTGTTTACTTTTTACCATTATATCATTGCGTGCCAAATTATTTTTTGCAAAAAATATGTGTGTATTTGCAACTCAATTTACTTACCAAATAATGTTTGTAATGCGCACAGCAGCCTCCGCGGAGCCCGCGTGCTGGCAGCTGGCCTTTTTTGTTTATTGTTTATAATTAAAAGTATTTATTTTTCTTCGTTCTCTTGAGAAAGTATTTTTGTCAATACGCTTTCTGTCAATTATTAACGCACATGTTGTAATATTTAAGTGTAAGTAGGTACGAGTACCTATTTATTTTTATATTGTCTGCGTTTTTTTGTATGTATTTGCGCCATACAAGAAACACGACACGCGATACTAGCCGACGCGTAGTACATACATTTATATTTTTATTGAATTTTTACTTACTTTATTTACTTATTTTTTATTACTGACCAGGCCACGACGTGACATACATTACTACTCCAAATTAATCTACTTATTTGTGACTGGTAAGTTTGACAATGTGTTAATTTAATAGCCAACATCGCCGATAAATTGTGTAACATTGTACTTATTCTAAATTTAAATGCAACTGCCTGTGTGCGTGCGTGCACACAAGCTCGCGCACGGCCCCGCCTCAGTCAGCGCGACAGAAATCCATATCCATACTATAATATTATAAATGCGAAAGTGTGTATGTCTGTCTGTTACCTCTTCACGCCTAAACCGCTGAACCGATTTAGATGAAATTTGGTATAGAGATAGTTTGAGTCCCGGGAAAGGACAAAGAGTAGTTTTTATCCCGGAAATCGACCCCTAAGGGGATGAAATTGGGGGTGAAAATTTGTATGGAGCTACTAAAACCGCTGCACCGATTTGGATGAAATTTGGTATACAAATACTCCTGTGGAACGACATTGAATAGGTTTAATCCCGTAAATCATCCCCTAAGAGGGTGAAATGAGGGGGTGAAAATTTGGAGGTAACCAATTTTGATGAAATTTGGTTTGGAGATAGTTTAAATCCTAGAAAAGGACATAGGATAGTTTTTATCCCGGAAATCATCCCCTAAGGGGGTGAAATAAGGGGTGAAAATTCGGATGGAACCCATTTGAATACAATTTGGTTTAGAGATAGTTTGAGTCCTGGGAAAGGGCATAGGGTAGTTTTTATCCCGGAAATCTACCCCTAAGGGGATGAAATTGGGGGTGAAAATTTATATGGAGCTACTTAAACCGCTGCACTGATTTGGATGAAATTTGGTATTTAAATAGTTTGAGTCCCGGGGAAGGACAAAGGATAGGTTTGATCCCGGAAATCATCCCCTAAGGGGGTAAAATAGAGGGTGAAATGAGGAGGTGAAAATTTGGACGTAACCAATTTTGACGAAATCCTGGGAAAGGACATAGGATAGTTCTTATCCCGAAAATCATCCCCTAAGGGGTTGAAATCGGGGGTGAAAATTCAGATGAAACCCATTTCAATACAATTTGGTAAAGAGATAGTTTGAGTCCCGGGAAGGACATAGGGTAGTTTTTATCCCGGAAATCTACCCCTAAGGGGGTGAAATTGAGGGTGAACATTTATATCGAGTTTCTTAAACCGCGGCACTGATTTCGAAGTAATTTTCATAAATAGTTTGAGTTTGAATCCGGAAATCATCCCTTAAAGGGGTTAAATGAGAGGGTGAAAATTTAGAAGTAAGCAATTTTGATAAACCTTGGTTTAGAGATAGTTTAGGTCCTGGGAAAGGACATAGGATAATTTTTATCCCGGAAATCATCTCGGAATTGAAAATTTGTATGGTGCTACTCAACCGCTGCACCGATTTGGATGAAACATAGGACTGTTTTAACTGGGGGGTTGAACTTTGGATGGAACCCGTTTAGATGAAATTTGGTATAGAGATAGTTTGATTCCCGGAGAATGACATTAAATAGTTTTGAAAATTTGGATAAATCCCATGGAGATGAAATTTGGTATGGATAGTAGGAGTCCCAGGGAAGCACAATGCATAGTTTTTATCCCGAAAATCAGCTCCTGAGGGGGTGACATTAGGCGTGAAAATGTTGATGGAACCCATTTAGACGAAATTTGGTATAGAGATAGTTAGAGTCCTAAGGAAGGAAATAGAAAATTTTTTATTTCGGAAATCATCCCCTAAGCGGGTGAAATGGGGGTGAAAATTTGGATGAACTCATTTAGATGAAATTTAGTTTAGAGATAGTTTAAGTCCTGGGAAAGGGCATAGGATAGTTTCAATTCCGGAATTCACCCCAGTGAAATGGAGGATGAAACTTTTGATGGAACCCGTTTAGATGAAATTTGGTATAGAGATAGTTTAAGTCTCGGAGAATGAAAGCGGATAGTTTTTATCCCGAAAATAGTTCCCAAGGTAATGAAATAGGGGGTGAAAATTTGGATAAAACCCATTGAGATGAAATTTGGTATAGAGATAGTAAGAGTCCCAGGGAAGATGCATAGTTTTTATCCCGAAAATCATCTCCTGAGGGGGTTCTTAAAACTTTGTAGAAACATTACTTATTCGAGTACAAACAAAGTGCTTTCAGCGTTTTGGAAAATTCCACCCCGAAGAGGGTTAAAAAGGGCTGCAAAGTTTTAATGGGGAAACTCTTTTTGGGATAGGAGCTTAACAGTTTGTAGGACGATTAGTTATTGAAATACAAAAAAAGGATATTCAGCGTTTTAGTAAATTCCACTCCTAAGGGGGTTAAAAGTGGGTGCAACATTTGTGTGGAGGAAACATTTTTTTAGCCGATTTACAATTTTGTAGAATGCTTACTAATTAAAAATAAAATTAAATACTTTCAGCATTTTAGAAACTTCGATCTTTAGGGGTTTATAAGAACGTTTGAATGAAGAAAATATTTTTTTAGCGAGGGACTTAAAACTTTGTTGAAAGATTACTTATTACAATAAAAATCAAGTACTTTTAGCGTTTTGGAAAATTCGACCCCTAATGAGAATAAAAAGGGGTGCAAGGTTCGTATGGGAACCCATTTTTTGAGCTAGAGACTTGATATTTTGTAGAAAAAATACTTATTACAATAAAAAAACTTAGTGTTTTCTTTTAAATTTTTCCCCGAAAAGCGTTAATTCAAAGGTTCAAAGTTTGTATGCAGACTATCAGAGCAAGAAAATTTTTAAGTATGAGAATTGTAACTTCGATCTTAGTATGTTTGTTAAAAGACTACAAAACTCATTTCAGCGTTTTTTGAAATTCATCCCCTAAAAGGTATTATAAGGGTGTTCAAAGTTTGTATGGAGAGCAAAACGTTTTTAAAGTAAGGGATTTGTAACTTCAGTTTTAGACTGTTTACTACAAGACTACAAAGCTAATTTCAATGATTTTAAAAATTAATTCCTTAAACAAACATTTAGACGATAACATGTTCTACGCGGACGAAGTCGCGGGCAACAGCTAGTATTCTATAATCTGAAAAAAGGCTCAGCTAATGTGCGCTCTTAAACCGTACAAAGCCTATCCCGCATGAATAATTTCAACATTGGCGGCCCGTCGTCTACCAATGTTCACAATGGCTTATTATACCTTGAACCGTTGATTTGAAGATTCGTGTTGATGACACACGCTGTACTATTGTACAATCAACGACAACTGCGATACTTTTCGAACGAGCGTTAACACAAATCGACTAGACTCTAATTTTCCCACAGGACAAGGACATTTAGATCTTCCTAACGCATGCACAAGGCGTTACGCAATCGACCTGAAGAAAAAGTTCCTACTATATTTCCGCTGAATTAATCAGACATTCATTATTATTTTTAAATGAACAGTTGCCGCTGCTATGCAAGGTTTTTATAATTGTAGATTATTCATAAAACTAGCTCTGATATATGAAATGTGTTTTGTCCCTTCCTTTTGAACAAAAATATTAAAAAGACAAATAAAGACAAACAAAGTTTAACAACACTGTAGCTATAATTTACTTTCAAAATGAAGTTTTAACTGACTTCAATTCAGTACTCCGCCAAGCCACATTAACATTTCCACATTTTTTTTTCCAATTTACCACATGAACTGATTTCCGAGAACAAAAGCGTTGATTTTTATACCAATAAACCAAATCGCTGTATGTGGGCCGATAATATTTGAGGACTTCCGTCGATTCCTCAAGGATCTCAGAATTACCTTTGGCACTTCATTGTTTGCTATTTTAACGGAATAATATCAGAATCTGTGACGTACTTATATAGTACTAGCTTTTACCCGCGACTTCGTCCGCGCGGAACTCGTTTATATCGTAACTTTCTCCCCCCTTTTCACCCCCTTAGGTGATGAATTTCCAGGTAAAAACTATCTTTAGTAAGGACTCTTTGGGAAGGCCCCGGAATTCAAAGTATCTCTATACCAAATTTCATCTCAATCGGTTCAGCGGTTTAAGCATGAAAAGGTAACAGACAGACAGAGTTACTTTCGCATTATATTAGTATGGATTGTATGAAGGAAAGGGTATCGATGCGTGTAGGCTTTTTTCAGTATTATTTTGCATATTTTCATATCACACGGCCGTACTGGCGTCCCACAGGGTAGTGTCTTAGGCCCACTACTTTTTCTAATTTACATCAACGATTTTCCGCTGGCTATCCAAGAATCTATGGTTCTATTTGTTGACGATAGCACTGTGATATTCACAGGAGAAGACCTACACTACTACGAGGAAAACGTCAATAGATCTCTGCAATCACTCATTGACTGGCTAAACAGGAACAACCTCCACATTAATTTAGAAAAAACTAACATTATGAATTTCAAACAAAGAATTGACAGAATCACTAATTTAAATGTAACTTATAAGGACCATAGGATTAATGAAACGGACATATCAAAAATTTTAGGTTTAAGCTTAGATAATAAATTGACCTGGAAAAACCAAATTGACTCTCTATGTAAGAAACTAAATAAATATTCATATGCTCTGTATCATCTTAGTAAAAAAGTTAGCCAATCTGCAGTCTTAACATCTTATCATGCCTATGTTACATCTAAACTAAGGTACGGAATAATATTTTGGGGCAACTCCACAGATAGAGACCTAGTCTTCAAAGGTCAGAAGAAATGTATCAGATCCGTTTGCAGCCTACACCCCCGCGAATCATGTAAACCCTATTTTATTAAATTAAATATCTTGACATTCCCATCACTCTATATTTTTGAAACAGCAATGTATGTTTTAGAAAACATCTTCAAAACTAAGGCTGCCATAAGGTACCTTTACCCTTGGAACGTCAATTTACTTATGTAATGTTAATGTTCCTATTCCCCAGGACTCCCAACTACCGCTATACCGTAAATGGGTTCCATCCAAATTTTCACCCCCAATTGACCCCCTTAGGGGATGATTTCTGGAATAGAAACTATTATATGTCCTTTTCCGGGACTCAAACTATCGTTCAACCAAATTTTATCAAAATGTGTCACAAACAAATTTCCACCTCCAATAACACCCCCTTAGGGGATGATTTTCGGGATAAAACTATCCTATGTCCTTCCTTATCTATCGCTATACCGTAAATGGGTTCAATCCAAATGTTCATCCACCATTTCTCACCCCCTTAGGGGATGATTTCCTCCTTTTATATGTTCCGGAATAAAAAAAATTCTATGTTCTTTCCTAGGACTCTACCTCTCTCTATACCAAATTTCATCTAAATGGGTTCTATCCAAATCTTCAACCCTCATTTCACCACCTCAGGAAATGATTTTTCGGGATAAAAACTATGCATTGTCCTTCCCTAGGACTCCTTCTATCTATTTACCAAATTTCATCTAAATGGGTTTTATCCAAATTTTCACCCCCTATTTTATCCCTGAGAGGATGATTTTTAGGATTAAAACTATCCGTTGTCATATTCCGGGACTCAAACTATCTTTCAACCAAATTTCATCAAAATGGGTAACAAACAAATTTTTACCCCCAATTACACCCCCTTATGGGATTATTTTCAGGAGTAAACTATCCTATGTCCTTCCCCAAGACTCCAACTCGCTATACCGTAAATGGGTTCCATCCAAATTTTCATACCCCATTTCACCCCCTTAGGAGATGATTTCTGGACTTAAATTATGTTAAGTCCTTCCCCAGGACTCTGAACTATCTCCATACCAAATTTCATCTAAATCGGTTCTATCCAAATTTTTACCCCTCATTTCACCCCCTCAGGAGATGATTTTCCAGGATAAAATCTATACATTGTCCTTCCCTGGGACTCCTTCTGTCTCTATACCAAATTTTAACTAAATGGGATTTATCCACATTTTCATCCCTATTTCATCCCCTTAGGGGATGATTTTCGGGATTCAAACTATCCATTGTCATCCTCCGGGACTCAAACTATATTTATACCAAATTTGATCTAAACGGAGTCCATCCAAAATTTCACCCCCCATTTCACCCCCTCAGGGAAAGATTTCAGGAATAAAAACTATCCAATGTCCTTCCCTAGAACTTAAACTACCTCCTAACCAAATTTCATCAAAATGGGTTACATCCAATTTTTCACCCCCCCATTTTACCCCCTAAAGGAAAGATTTTCGGGATGAAACCTATTCTTTAACCTTTTGCGGGACTCAAACTAATCATATACCAAATTTCATCTAAATCGGTGCAGCGGTTTAAGTAGCTCTATACAAATTTCCACCCCCCATTTCATCCCCTTAGGGGTTGATTTCCAGGATAAAAACTACCCTAAGTCCTTCCCCAGGATTCAAACTATCTCTATACCAAATTTCATCTTAATCGGTTCAGCCGTTTTCACGTGATGCGCGGTCACATAAACAGACAAACAGATAAACAGATAAACAGACAAAAATTCTAAAAACTGTTGGAACGTGTTCTGTTGTCGATTCTAAGTATCCCTAGCCAATTTTTTTTCGAATATCTTCCATGTACAGACTTTCGACCCTCTTCAGCTTTATTATATGTATAGATGAAGTACATCATTGTTCCACATCCACCATCCAAGTTCCACAAGCCATCTGTGGTCGTCATCATCACTTCCACTTCACCAAATTTATGATTTCCGGGTGTAAATACACGAGTTATAATAGAAAATACCGAAATTACTACACGCGTGCCTCATATATTTGAGGAGTTCCCTCAATTCCTCATGGTTCCCATCATCCAACTGGGGTTTTTGAAACAATGGGACCAATCTGGAAGCATATACTTTCAGTTAAAAAAAGAATTGTTCGATTCGATTCATAAATGACGGAGTTCTGAGGTAACAAACATTAAAAAAAAAAAAAATACATCCGAATTGAGAACCTCCTCCTTTTTTTGAAGTCGGTTAAAAATAGGTTTGTTGATCGTTTACGAATACGGCTTCCAAAGCCATATTCAACCATTTCGTTATTGAACCTTTACTACAGCTGTAACAAGCGAGTGCAGGATGTAATAAAAAAATCGTTATTTGCCACAACATCAAAAAAAAGTCTTCATAGTAGTTCTACGTCCACCAGCTACCCTTTGAAACCAACATTTGTAGACTATAGTTTAGTTAACCATATATTTATTTATTTCACCAGTAATACCACCATACCATGACATGTCAATAACAATTTGTTTAGAAATAAAAAAATACAATAAAAAAAACATCTAGTGCTATGATATGGCTAATAATAGTAATAACATTGTTCAAAATTTTTAAAGCTAATATTGCTTGTTAAATCTACGTACCTAGTATTTAGGTACGTACATTTAACAAGCAATATTAGCTTACGTACCTACCTAACTGTTTACTACATTCTTTCTAAAGAACGAATTTTGTATTAAGCTAAGCTCCCTCTTGTTTTCATATTTTGTGTCCAAACGGAGTGTTATTTCATTAGTAACTAGATTAGAGCAACAGTGATACATTTTTCGTGTAATCTCGTATATCAGGAAAATTGCTATAGGTATAAGTAGAAGTAGGTATTCGAATTGGTTGGCTTCGCTACTTAATGAGATTTGGGAGTGGAACGAATAAATGTAATTATGGATCAAAATATTACGCTTATTTGCCGAGAGAATTTGGAGTAGACTGTGTGTATATTGCTGAGATGATTTTTTTCTGCTGGAAAAAAATATCTGTTGCTAGATAAACCTAAGCAGTCTTAGACATAATTAATGTCACCTTGAGAAAATACATGTTGCTTTAAAAAATATTTGCTTTATTTTATACTTAAGAAGCATTATCAATTATTTTGGATATTTAAGATACCTACTTTTATTATACCTACAAGTATGTGTTAATAAATTATTTTGAAAAGAAAGTTCTCCCAGGGTTTGCCTTCGTCCAATCGAATATCCAATTTATAACAAGGTTATTAAGAGTGCGTCAGCTAAATAAAATACTCAACGATAAACACAAAACCCAAGATAACAAGCTGGTTACTTGCGTTTGCTATGCATCGGCAGTTAAATCATTATTGAGTTGACCTATTCAAAAAGGCTTGACTAATACAGTCAACTGCATTTGGTTGTAGTAAACAAGTTATATTAAGGCGCTATAGTATCATGGTCTTCTCTCCCTCTCGCTGAGCATAAGCGTCAGCGAGATGAAAGTGCGTGTTTGGAAGCGCAGATATCATGTTTTTTAATTTTAATTTTTTGTGCGTTTAAATAAATAAAAAAGTAATCACGAAGTTCCCTCAAACATGATATTGCCGATTTTTAGAACCAATGTTAATATATTAGCTATTGTGCATAATTTGCTACGAATGTTTTAAGTGAATTTTAATATGTTTTAGACCTATGTTCGTGATTTTTTTCTATCGAACGAAAATTGCTTAATCGTGTTTCGAATCACTGATTTCCCTGCAGAAAAGCCTCAAGATTACTATTAGTATTTTTTTGAAACCATATTATTATAAACAGACGCATTATATTATTTCAAAAACTATATTCGCTTCACTTCGCTGAACCTATAGCGCCTTAAGGGCATGCACTGGCAAATTATGAGATTTTTCGAAGGCTAAGCGCGTGCGAAGCAGGTCGAGATTTTGTTTGAGTGTGAGACAAATATTGTGGCGCACACATACAAGCCGCGCGCGGTGCGTTTGTACGAAGATTACATACTTTGCCCTCTTACTATGCTTGCTTAGGTTCCTAAACCATGTAGGATACTAAATAAATTACCAAATTTTTCTCTATAAAAAATCCAAAGATTGCCTTTTTAGGGTTCCGTACTCAAAGATTAAAACGGGACCCTATTACTAAGACTCCGCTGTCCGTCCGTCTGTCTGTCACCAGGCTGTATCTCACTGATACCGTGATAGTTCCAGCTGAAATTTTCACAGATGATGTATTTCTGTTGCCGCTATAACAACAAATACTAAAAACACAGAATACAATAGTTTTTTATAGATAAATGGTACGGAACCCTTCGTGCGTGAGTACGACTCGCACTTGGCCGGTTTTTTTATACAACGACACTTGTCTTGTGACTCCAGAAGAATCACAAGCGCGTTGCCGACCCTTTATTCACTTGAGGATTCGCTGTGTTTGAAGATAGAGACATGCCATCCAAGACAATACATTATTCAACGACACAATCAAGTTAAAATTAAAAAGTTAAATAACGATATAGTTTCTCATCTACAATCTCATAGACGCAGATATTTATCGACATTTGTCCAAAAAAACCACTCGTGAAGCGTGTTGCATCTCGTTTTCTCGTGCGTGAAGAACGTAAACGTGTCTTTTACACGTCTTACATTGTTTACAAGAATCTAGTCATCCCCTTAAAAGTATGGATGTTTTTGCCACATACTCCAGCCTAGTTCGTTAAGCCTAAATTCACTTGACTATCTTGAAATTTTCTCGACCATTAAATCCGATCACGAGAGCGCTCGTGGCACGAAACGTTTCGTCTATGCCGTATATTTGATTAATGATGCGGTGATCCGATGTCCGGATAAAGTCCGGGAAGACACCATCGATTACTTTAATTAAAAATAATGATAGCTACAGAATTGTGATAGCTCCATCAGTAACCACGGTTAATGGGAAGTTGGAGTAAGTGCCTGCTATTGTTATAGTTGAAAGGGTGCAGACGAAGGTTTGGAAGGAAAGTAGATTAATTATTCACAAATGAATTCAATTAAAAGTTTTGTATTTCATGTGTATATTACACAAATAATGATCGATCGCAGTCAGTAAATGTGGTCCTTGTCACAATTGTATGGAAGTTGTTTGGCAAATATATTAGTCAATTTGAGACTTTTCACCTCAACGGCTTAAACACTTGTGTAACACACGAATTGAAGCCCACTTACAGTTAATTTAACTAAAACACGATATGAAGAGTTGATAAAATATGTACAATAATCAGTTTTACCTAATAAAATATTTTTTGAATACATATTTTGCGCTATATATGTATAATAAAAGACTTTTAATTAAGTAATTTTGTTTTACTGGGGTTTTTATCTTCGTAATCATATCCTGATAAGGTTAACTCGAGATTTATCGCTATCCAATTACGTAGCCAAAGCGTGTTTTTGCTGTTGAAATATTCCTATCATTATAAATTTGTAGATACATATCATCAGTGATATAATTAGGAATAATATTTTATTTGTGTGCATGTTTTATTCAAATAAAGAAAGTCACGTGAAATGACTGGTCATTACTTGGTACTTTAAAAAAAAAATTGGTTGCGTATAAAGTAGGTTTACAGACGATAAATTTACGTGTTAACGTCATAAAGCCAAACGCCCGGCTCAGGCGGAACGGGACAATGAGTCATAATTATATTTCGTGCGAGCTTTATAGTGTTCATCAAATTATAAGACGTTATCACGTCAAAAATACAGATTTTCTACAAAAAAGTTGACACTTCTAAAGTTTACACTATTACAGAATTTATATGGCAAATGAATTGTGACAATGTGTGTGTTGGAAATTATTACACTTTGATGTCTTATTATAACTTTCATTATAGTAATAAACCAGCATTGAGTGTATCCCTTTCATTGGTTAGGTACTAAGGTAATCGTCTGAGTGCTCGACGCTGTACTAGTATATGGCATGGGCACTCTATGTCAAAGCAATATGCTGGGTTAAATTCGAACTAAAAGGATTTTTCTTCATTCGAATTTTAGCCATGTCACTTTGACATATCGAGTGCCCATGCCATAGTATTACAGCAGTAGTAGTACAGCGTCGAGCACTCGGACGATTACCTTATAACAGGAATAGGCTGGTTTTCCAATGTTTTAATTAATGTTTTGTCATACGAAACAGGTTTTGGAAATGATCAAATGTCTGTATGAGGTGATGTACCAAATACAAGCACGACGCATTACAATAAATAAAAAGGAAGAGAGCCGAAGTTAAACAGTTGGTGGATCCTCAAAACAGTCAGCACTAAATGGCATCTAAATGTGACGTCACGAACTGGTGGCTGCGGGATCCGTGCTAACCGCTGTATAGAAAAATCAAATGAATTACTGTTTTGGTCGTAAAATATGGCATTTAGGATGTAGAAGATGTTACCTATACAATTTATTTTTATTTGCAATGTATGAAGCTGGCCTTTAATTTATATTCATACGGTGTTTGCTGCCAGCGTGGTAAAGCATAGACAAAATATATATTACCGAAATCCACCCTGAAAGATTGAAAACGGATAAAAAATACGACACAAATGATGATGATTAAATTTTAAACATGATACAATTACCCAACGACCTGAGCTCCATACATTGTAATACTGTATCGAGAATTTCTGTCGTAGTAAGTAACCTCATAAATTATATTTGGTGAAGACGTAGAATTTATGCGGGCCACGTCGTGCTGCGAGCTGCCGTGTCTAGACTCTAGTAATTTAATCACATAGCCCAAAGCCCAACCATGTAGAGGGATAATGCAATAACATTGAACAACAACACACTACGTGTCTATTTGATTATCACTGTTGTTGTTCAGTCAAAAATATGGGTGCATACAACTTATATTGGGTGCATACAACGGCCTCCGTAGCCCAGTGGGTAGTGACTCTGCCTACGAAGCTGGAGGTCCCGGGTTTGTGTATTATTTATCACGAATATTTGTTCCTGAGTTATGGATGTTATGTATGTATATAAGTATCTATATGTATGTATCTATTATATATATATATATAATCGCCTAGTACCCACAACACAAGCCTTACTGAGCTTACCGTGGGCCTAGGTTGATTTGTGTAAGATTGTCCCGTAATATTTATTTATTTATTTATATATGCATAGCCCGTCCCGTAACTCGTATGACCGCCGACATATGAGTTATGGGACATATTTATGAGTAAGTTGTACCTATGCACCCATAGTTTTACACTATGAGTAAGTTGTACCTATGCACCCATAGTTTTACACTATGAGTAAGTTGTACCTATGCACCCATAGTTTTACACTTGACTGCAACGCCCTGCAGCGGGCGTACGAGTATATGGGCTAAATTAAAACGTAATTTACACGTCAAAGCTATCTGGAGTGCTACTAAAATGGTAACTACATATTTCTTGAAAGAATGGGTTCTTTATGTTTTCTACTAATATGTTACGAAAAAGAGGATTGAAATATAAGGGTTGCATTTATTTTATTCTTGCGAATTTTACGTTTTCGATGATGCAGATAGGTAAATACGGTGTATTATGAGATATCAGATAAGTGATACTCAGATATCTCAATTTTTCTAGCATTTTCGGTGCAGCATGTTCATGCAGAGTTGGTACTACCTATAGACAATAACAATCAAATTGTAAATTAAGGTTAATATTGACGTTATTAACGCTAACTAAGCAGTACGATTACAATTTTGTTTATACCAATTCCGTTACGTCTTTACAATTTTTCTTCTAGGATCGATATTTTAAAAATTAAATTTGAAAAAATGCGACAAAAAAGGTGGGAACCAAAATTGTTCAGAATTTGAATCTGTTCAGGTTTAGTCTTCTTCATTTATGCTGTAAAGTTGAAAATAAACGAGATGATTAAAATATTTTGAATTTGTCACTTTTTTCAAATTTAATTTCCAAAATATCGATCCTAGAAGAAAAATTGTAAAGACCAAACTTGTAGAGAATCAAATTTTCTACAATTTTTGTCCTCACGGTTTTACTGTAAAATCAAAAATGGCCGAGTTATTTAAGAAAAACCGTTTTTCGAATATACGCAGGAGCCTGATTCTACTACTTTTTGAATTTATACTCCCAAAGACTCCCCCGAGGGACCTACGAAAAAAAAAATCCTAGAACTAATTATTCACGGGTCAAAATCTATAATGACTGAACTAGGGGTAATTAACCGAAGTAACAGCAACGAAAAGGTTTGTAGAGGTAAGTTTTCATTGCGAACACAAATTGTAAAAAAAAATATTATAATTAGCTAGGGAGCTCATTGACACAACCTAGAGGTTAATAATCATTTGACACCAACTGCACAGCACAACTCACATGTGACTACCAACAGCTGAAACAGTTCTCCTGAGGGGCTCGTGTAGAAATTTGGCTCGGTGTTAAATTAATTTAGCTCGCTCTAGAGGTTCAAGTATTACATTTCATTGCTCATTTATAAACAAACTGGCTGCATTTTAATTAAAAGCTACACTTGCGAGTACCAAGAGCTTTATGAAGTCGCTTCTTATTAACTATCATTGTATCTAGAACAAATTTTGCCTGTGTTTATAATACTTCCAATCAATTTACAGATGAAGTTTAATAATTTATTTATTAGATCAAAACATGTTTATTTATAACCACGTACTCGTACTATTATGTAAACGTAGCTTTGG
Organism: Epinotia brunnichana; assembly: GCA_963854355.1. Lineage (NCBI taxonomy): Eukaryota > Metazoa > Arthropoda > Insecta > Lepidoptera > Tortricidae > Epinotia > Epinotia brunnichana. The sequence continues at coordinate 14,447,895 of OY977942.1, forward strand.
TAACCTGAAGTTTAATAATTGTAAATATAATAATAATTGTAGAATAGTAAAAATAATATTAGTAGGTAGGGGAAAATGGTAAATAATAAACAATCAATAACAATAATTTTTCACATATCATGCTCGAAAAGTGTGTCATATTAGGCTTAGCAAGCAGGGCTAAAGTAGTACATTTAGCCCCTAGGGAAAATATGTATGTATACATTTTTATGATTTTGAAACATTTTAATTTGTTCAACCAAAACGCTTCACCGTACTAAATCCACCAATCACACACAACCCTTTAAAAAAGCATTTGTATTTGCTATCGACCAATAATATGTATATAACCATCTCGTGTTAATATGGCTTATTTTAGACCTTTGTCACACAATCTACTATGAATTATATATAGTACCTAATCAGTTAAACATATTTGTTACTTATCAAAAATAAAGAAATGTTTATAAATAACAATAAATCCGATCAACAGTTCAAATAGATGTGGTCATCATATTTTAGCGTTCCTTAGCGCTTCTATGTTTTTGGTTCATTGTTTCTTTTTTTATTCCTTTTGATCGCAAAAGCAGATTTCATTAAATAAATAAATAAATATTTGCGGACAATCTTACACAAATCAACCTAGTCCCAAACTAAGCAAAGCTTGTACTATGGGTACTAGACGACGATATAGATACTTATATAGAGAAATACATTCAACTGAATAACGTAACTACGAAAAAGTTTAAGAAATAATTCAAGTTCACGAAGCGAATTGGGCACAACTGCTACAATTACCGTATTTGAGATTTATTTCTAGCCCGCATAGCCTGTACCTGCCCCAATTAAGAGGTACCTATTGGTACAGTCAAGTCGACGTCAAAGAGATGTGTACACTTTACTAGGCGAAAAATGTAAACCTTGTTCAAACATTCCTACCGATAAAGTGAGAAGAAGTTTTTCCCTATCACAGACTTTTTGACATTGACATAAGACTTAATTTGACTGACCCGCGGAAAAGAGTTCTTCAATTCTTTTCATAGTGACAATGACAGAACAACATCGTCCATGCGGTGTTAGGCAGGTTATTTTGTTATTTTTTTATAAGCGTTGCAGTAATTCCAATTAGAGATTTAAGTTACAGCAGCCTTTTTAACCGACTTGAAAAAAAGGAGGAGGTTCTCAATGTGATCGTCAGCTATTACATTTAATTTATGTTTAACTATATTAACATTAAATGACATTAAAACTAAACTAATAAAATCAAGTAAGCCAAAAATATGGATAAACACAAGTAGTAGGTAAAAAAATTAACTAGAAACATAATATTAAATTAAAATTAAACAAATAACGATAAGATTATAAATAAAAAAACTTGTCCCAGATCGGCGCCAGGCGGCAGGGTGCCCAGGAGGCTGGCGGCATTGCCACGTTGTATGGCAATACTTATGCGTTGGGTTGGGCTAGGTAAGCGCCAGCCTTCTGGTCACCAAAAGGCTCAAACATGAAGCCCCTGTCAATGCCAGCATATTTGAGCCTTTTGTGTGACCCGGCTGAGTCAGCAGCAGCACCAACCTTAGTTGAGGTTCCAGGAAGGTGGGACGGCGCAAGGGTATCGACGCAGGTAGCGTCCCATACCAGTGGCCGTCCCAAGCTCCAGGACACGAGCGTCATGCCGTCGGGCCTCTTGCCGTCGTCCCGGGCAAGACCAGTAGGCTCTTAGACGGCCGGAGCTCCGGCACTAGCGAGAGCCCGACGGATGAGGTCGTTTAGGCTGGCGTTCTCAATTCGTCTGTATGTTTTTTTTATGTGTGTATGTTACGCGATAACTCCGTAATTTATGAACTGATTTTAAAAATTCTTTCTTTGTTGGAAAGCATAATACTTCCAAATTGGTCCCGTTTTCACCAAAATCCAGTTCTGATGATGGAATCCTGGAGACATCGAGGGAACTCTTCAAATTGTATAGACAAACTTGAAGCTATGTGGCTACTGATTTGAAGTCGGTTAAAACTTTGTTTTGAAAGTCAATTATTAAAATAATAATAAAAAAAATCGGTCTTTCATCGCTCCTCTTTGTAAAAAATCATCATCTTAAATCATTATCACATCCTTACAAATAGTGTCACAGGAAAGTAAAAAAGGTAAAAGTATTTTTATTTACTTACATGAATCTAAGATAAAGAATTTCGATATTTGCTTTCTTTTATAAATTTTCCCACTTACTTAATATTCTCCTTTTTTCTATCATTCTTCATTGACTTAATAGATCATCTCCTAAGAAACGAGATACCACAGTTTCTTCAATGCATTTCATTATAATAAAAAAAAAACCGGTCAAGTACGAGTCTGACTCGCGCACCGAGGGTTCCGTACAAACTTTCATACACCATACCCGTCATGCCAGAGTATGTTTGTTTATCAGCGATAGCTTTTTATCACGCGCACCGATTTTGATTATTTATTTTTATTTGAAAGAAGGGACTTTAAAGATAATCTGATAGGAGTTTCTAGTTATAAAATTACATACAATAGTAAGTAAATTACAAATTTAATTAAGAAATTATTTTATAAAAAATAAAAATAAAATACGCTAGATAGAGATATCGTTTTATTTTTCCTGTATTATTTATGTTACTCTTAATCATATGTAATTATTTCAGAATTTTCGCTTGGTAAACTTCGGAGATACCTAAGGGGGGGGGGGGGGGGTATTTTTTCTACATTTTACTTAATACGAGTAAATCAAAATATAACCTCTGTAGAAAAAAAACGGTTTTAGAAAGTTCAACTCAAGCCCTTTCATATGATACCCCATTTGATCTATTTACTAGACTTTGATTTTTTTAATCCCCCTCATATTCGTCATTTACACAGAAAATAAAAATGTTTATTTAAATTTTCGTTTTTCATACACGTGTCTTAGCCCTCTCAACAGTTATTCAAATTGATAGCACAAGTAGTTCCTGAGATATTTCACGTTGTGACAGACGGACGGACGGACGGACAGAGTCGCACCATAAGGGTTCCTTTTTTTACCTTTTTGGTACGGAACCCTAACAACCCTTTATTCATTAAGCTTAACATACCTCTGTTAACTAAAACGTGTTTTGTCCCTTCCTCACAAACCCAAATGTCAAAGTGACAGAAAATCCCAAACGAATTTTGACGGTATTTTAATTCAAATAGATTTGACGAGTGTTTGTATAAGAGCTTTAATGCATTCTATCAGTTTATTGGACGTAGTTACGCGAAAACGTTCCAACCCACAAGTCACTCGAAAATGAGTTACCATAACCAGGGTACTATTTTTGACATATTACATCATTGTGCACACAAAGATGCTAGTATTTTTAGGTTAGTTTCATCAATAAAGTTTGACCCAAATGTTCCAACCCACCATTATGCCAAGGACGTGTACTCAAAATAAAGTAAAAACATTACACGCATACTGAAACATATTGTTAAAGACTCTTAATAGAATAACATATCGTTATAATGTTCCACTTGTCTTGGAACATTATACTAAATTCATAAAACGCACATTTAATTGTTTCTTAAATGATCCATGTGGGTTGCAACGTTTTTGCAAAATTTTTATACATTTTTTATTTCTGCAAAAATGTTCCATGTAATTTGAAACCTTTTAGATTTTTCCATACTGTTTTTTTAAGCTGCGAAGACTGTTCTAAATAAATTGGAACGTTTAATTATAATATATTATTTTCTAATTTTTTGCTATAAACGATCCACATATGCTCAAGATGATGAAGTACCTGACAGCGACGATAGCGTTAGAGACCCAGATTATAATATACCAAACAAGGTTACAATAATAGACGACTCGTCCACCAGTTCCTCGTCTGTTGCCGAAAGTATAGCGATATCCCATCAAGAGTCAATTTCAAATGCAGCAGAAGAAATAGTACTAAATCCAGAACAAGAAGCGGTTGAAATAGTAGAAACTCAACCTAACACACCCGGGGGTAGACCAAAACGAGGTCGAAAACGTAAACATCCCCAGAGCAGATCTGAGAGACTTCATAATAAATATAATAACAAAGAGTATACTACAACTTTGATGAAATTGTATTGAGTTTGGCTCCTATTCGTTTGTGAACTTCAACGGAGTATAAACAATTAGCTACCCGCGAGGCTTCACCCGCGTATTGCAAAGAATGCAGGCAAAGTCTCGGGATAAATTATGACCTAAGTATAACCATCCAGAAAGTTCATTTTACACGCAGGAAATATTTTTTTTAAATCGGTTGAGTGGTTCTGGAGTTTACCCAATAGATACAAACTTATAAAACTACAATCTCACAGACACTTCCTAATCTATAAATATAAATCCTGACTGACTTATTCTCTCAATCACTCACTCACTCATCAACGCACAGCCGAAAGTACTAATCTTAGAGAGTTGATTTTTGCACAGTAGGTTTCTTTTATAACGTGGGCTAGGGATAAGGGATTTTTGAAAATTTCTACCTTAAGGGGGTAAAATAGGGGTGCAAAGTTTGTATAGGAGAACCTTCTTTTTTGAGCTTGAGACTTAAAACTTTTAGAAAGATTATTTATCAAAATACAAATAAAGTTATTTCAGCGTTTTGAAAAATTCCGCCCTTAAGGGGGTAAAATAGGGGTGCAAAGTTTGTATTGGGGAAACAATTTTTTTTTAATAGAGACCTAAAACTTATTAGGAAGATTATTTATTAGAATACAAATAAAGTACTTTCCGCCTTTTAAAAAATCCACTCCTAAGGGGGTAAAATAGGGTGCACTTTGTATGGGAAAAAACTAGTTTTTAGGGTATCTCACTGATACCGTGATAGTTCCAGTTGAAATTTTCACAGATGATGTATTTCTGTTGCCGCTATAACAACAAAACACAGAATAAAATAGTTTTTTTATAGATAATGGTACGGAACCCTTCGTGCGCAAGTACGACTCGCACTTGGCCGGTTTTTTTTATATACTTAAAACGTTGTAGAAAGATAACTCATTAGAACATGAAAAAATGACATTCAGGGTTTTACAAAAAATATTTTCTAAGGGGGTTAAAAAGGGGTGCAAGGTTTGTATTGGGAATACTTTTTCTGAGCTAGACACTTGAGACTTTGTAGAAAAATTACTCATAAAAATACAAAAAAAAACTTTTAGCGTTTTAGAAAAGACCATTCCTAAGGGGGATAAAAAGGGGTGCATAGTTTGTATGAGGGAAAGTTTATGTTTTTGAGTTAGAGACTTGAAACTTTGTAGAAAGATTACTTATTAAAATAAAAAAGAATACAAAGCGTTTTAGAAGATTCCACCCACCCCTAAGGGGGTTAAAAAGGGGAGCAAGCTTTGCATTGCATGGGCAACACTTTTCTGGAGCTAGAGACTTGAAAATTTGCAAACAGATTACTTATTAGAATACTAAAAAAGAACTTTCAGCGTTTTGAAAACTCCACCCTTAAGGGGGTTGACACAGTTTTGTGTGGGAAACACTTTTTTTTGAACTAAAGACTTAAAACTATTAGAAAGATTACTTATTAAAATACAAAAAAAGTACTTTCAGAGTTTGAGAAAATTCCACCTCTAAGGGGGTTAATAAGGGGGCAAGCTTTGTAATGGCAACATTTTTTTTTGAGCTGGAGACTTATACAATTACAATACGAAAAAAGGTCTTTCAGTAATTTGAAAAATTCAAACCCTAAGGGGGTTAAAAGGGGGTTCAAATTTTATATGGATAGCAAGAAAATTTAAAAGTATGAGTAAGAGAACTTTGGTCTTATTCAGAACGTCTACAAAACGAATTTTAGAGTTTTTTCCAAATTCATCCCCTAAGAGTGTTATAAGGGGGTTTAAAGTTTGTGTTTTTCAAGACATTTGTAAAATATGAGATTTCTAACTTCGGTTTAAGACGGTTTCTTCACAAACTAGAAAATGAACTTCAACGTTTTTTTTATTGATCCCCTAAAAGAGGGTTCAAAGTTTGTATTGAGAGAAATCATTTTCTAAGTCGATAACAAGTTCTACGCGGACGAAGTCGCGGGCAACAGCTAGTATACATCGTGTATTTTTAATATTACCTCGAATTGTAACCAGAGGTAGGTGTTAGGGCTATGAACCGATATTGCAAGATTTTTTTTCTTAACAACTAACTAATTTTTTTCCTTATAAAATAATTCAGCGATACATTGGTATCACTACATTGTCTTACTGATGTGACGTCACAACTGTCACGAGTAACCCGCTTCTTCTATTTGTCAAATGAGTGTAAGTATTACATTGCTGCATGATAAATTTTCAAAAATGAATTACGCTTTGGTAGTTTAGACTAACTTACAATTTTCTTACAATATTATTTGTATGGTTACAATTTGAGGTAATATTAAACATACAGGCTGTATAATATTAGTAAACCATAAGTGACTTTATATGTATGTAATAACAATTTCGGAAGGGATTCGCTGCGGGTTTCACTATCTATTATGTAGGTACTAGTGCCGGCCAGGTACAAAAATGGATGGCATTTATTTTCATATACGTCAGGGAAGCTGTTACATTAGTATTTTATTACTATTTCTCCTCTCGGATACAGATGGGTAGCGTTACAATTAGATATGTCATGTTGTGGCCGTATACATTTCGAATTGAAAATACTGAGTAAAACTTTTGCGTATATTCGTTCCTCCTAGAAATGATTGCGTTGAAAACATTGCTTTTGGCTGGAAGTTGTACTGATTGGTGTTCGGAACTCAAGTTGGAGTTAGGGCATAAAATCGTTATGGTTAAATTACTGTAGGCTTATCTATAACGCAGTTAGCTAGCCACTGAATTAACGAGTTCAAACCTTTTTGACTAGATGTGGGCATAGTATGGATTCGTTGCCTTTGGCCACATCGAATAATCTGTATCGGTATTCATTATTCAGTATAATATTCGTCATTATTCAGATACAGCCTACGTAATTGCTGAAACAAGAAATAAATAAAGAAAAAAATACAATATCTATACACATAATTAGAGTCAATTTCATTCTTATCCCTAACAGGAAAACTGGATAATTACACAAAATTAAAATAAATTTCTTCATACTTTAATTATTTTGTCACTGAAACCCGAATACAGTGTTATTATTTTATCGAATAGTGGGTACCTATACCAGACGAGAATTGTGTTAAAATTCTGTAAGTATCAAAAGACGTGTTAAAATTCCGTTATTATTAAACGGATTTCATTACATACAACGCAAGAAACGAATTAGGTACGAAATATTGTTTTAGTACAGGTTATTTATTTTGATTATTTTATCGGATAGGTACCTACATAGAACAAACAATTGTGTTAAATTTCTGTAATTATCAAAACACGTGTTAAAATGCGTTATTATTAAACGGATTTCATTATATACAACGCAAAAAATTAATTAGGTACGAAATATTATTTAAGCACAGGTAACCTCATTTGTTCAGCTATGTTCGAGTCTCAAAAACATGATAATCCCTCGACGCTACATCCCTAGAGATAATAACTTAATGGCATAAGCAGATTAGGTCGTTATATAATCGCCCTGCATAACGCCACTTTCCTTTCCTTGTTATGCCTTTACTGCCGACGCAAATGTTTGGGATAACATATAAAGGTAGCACGAAGTATCGGCATTATTTGTCATGCATACCTCGTTTCCAATATCGCAATGGGGGTGGTTTATCTTTTACTAGTTTAGCTAAGGTTTTTTTGTAAGTCTCGAGATAGTTCTCTGTCCAAGATTTACTTTGTTTCCTTAACACGACGTACGAAAGTGGTGAAAATGGAACCCTTAAAGGTAAGATAACTATTTTTTTTTTCAAAAATAATAAGTTACATTTTCTATTACTTACTCTGTCTTTACTCTGTCTGTCCGTCTGCAACAACGTTACATATTTCAGGAACTCCTAATGCTATCGATATCGATTTTATGTAGTATACAGGTTGGTTTCGGGATCGTTGAGCAAGAAGACCAAAAGCGAATAAGATGGTACCGCTGAACAACTTTTCCCAAGAAACCGACCATAAAATCGCAAAAAAAAACAGCCGTTCCATACATTAACTTTCAATTAACTCACAGTTAACTCTTAAGGTGGTTCGATTGCCATACAAAACGTTATTTGACATTCGCAGGCCAACGGCGTGATATTTTAAGAATCTTATGTAACAAACTTTCATAAATTGGCTTCCCATTTGCGCCAAACTCCCCCTTTCCTAGAATAATCTTGTATAAACTAGATTAATTTGAGAAATTGGTTTGGGACGTGATATTTTATAAAAACAATTTTTCTCAAATTAATCTAGTTTATACAAGTTTATTCTAGGAAAGGGGGAATTTGGCGCAAATGGGAAGCCAATTGATGAAAGTTTGTTACATAAGTTTCTAAAAATATCACGCCGTTAGCCTGCGAATGTCAAATAACTCTTTGTATGGCAATCGAACCACCTTAACTGGCTCTTATTTTATTGCGATTTCGTGGGACCATCTTATTCTTGTTGAGTCTTCTGGCTCCATGTCCCTGGAATCACCCTGTATACACCAGTCTAATACACGGTTCCCCGGGAGGATTCCAAATAATTTTAATATAGTGTTCCTGAGGCCCTAAGAAGTAGAAAATTTTATATAAATTAAGTTAAGTTCGGCTCACTTTATTTTCATATAGTATTATTTTTGCTTGGCTAGTAATGTGGTTTGAATCAATCAATCAATCATATTTATTTGCAAAAATACAGTAGTTGGATGCAAGCAAGCGTGCAAATATTCAAGATAATTAATTTAATTTACAATGACATCAACTTGTATACCATACTTAGTATACCTTCTATTATAACCAAATGATGTGCCTACTTCATTTAAGTAAACGAAAAATAAATAAACTATAGACAATCAGTCAAAATCAATTACAATCAAGTACATTGATAATATGATATGATATGATTAATAATCTTAATAATAAAAATAAATGAAAAAAATCACAGAAAATTAATAAATTAATCATTCATCTTAAATTATAAGTACTTTTGATGCCATAAAACATTAGTCAAGAAGCCATATCCCTAGATTACACGAAAACTCATTTCCATGTTGTAGCTTTAATGCACTTGGCACATGGTAATAAATCCTAATCTATCTATACATTTATATTTGTTGTAAATATTTGTTTATAATCCTATAAGTAATAAAATGTGTGAGTAAAACAATGCAATCTATACATATAATAAAGCTTAAGAGGGTCGAAAGTCTGTACATGGAAGATATTCGAAAAAAAAATTGGCTAGGGATACTTAAAATCGATAACAGAACACGTTCCAACAGTTTTTAGAATTTTTGTCTGTTTGTCTGTTTATCTGTTTGTCTGTTTATGTGACCGCGCATCACGTGAAAACGGCTGAACCGATTAAGATGAAATTTGGTATAGAGATAGTTTGAGTCCTGGGGAAGGACATAAGGTAGTTTTATTCCTGGAAATCAACCCCTAATGGGATGAAATGGGGGGTTGAAATTTGTATGGAGCTACTTAAAACGCTGCACCGATTTGGATGAAATTTGTTATATAATTAGTTTGAGTCCCGGGGAAGGTCAAAGGATAGTTTTTATCCTGAAAATCTTCCCTTTAGGGGGTAAAATGGAGGGGTGAAAATTTAGATGTAATCCATTAAAAAAAAATTGGTTTAGAGGTAGTTTAAGTCCTTGGAAAGGACATTGGATAGTTTTTATTCTGGAAATCTTCTCCTAAGGGGGTGAAATGGGGGGTGAAATTTTGGATAAAAAAAAAAAAAAAAATTAAATTTAAACTGTTTATTGCATTAATTTAATTGTTACAAGTATGTCTACTAATTGCTTAACGCAATCTCAATTTTTTGAGATTATTTGCTAAGCTTAGCTAATATCTATCACATTTCTAAGTTTAATCTATATAACTTAACTTATTTATATAATATAAGTGTTCGCATAACAGTATTTATTTATTTATTTTTTATTATTTTACTTATCACACATGATCTTCTTCAGGGTACATTTGATCTTCTGTGGTTTATTCTCTATAATATCTATAACCCGGATGGACTCCGTTTAGACCAAATTTGGTATATATATAGTGTGAGTCCCGGGGAATAACAATGGATAGTTTGAATCCCGAAAATCATACCCCAAGGGGATGAAATAGGGATGAAAATGTAGATAAATCCCATTTATTAAAAATTTAGTATAGAGATAGAAGGAGTCCCAGGGAAGGACAATGCATAGTTTTTATCCTGAAAAATCATCTCCTGAGGGGGTGAAATGAGGGGTGAAAATTTGGATAGAACCGATTTAGATGAAATTTGGTATGGAGATAGTTAAGAGTCCTGGGGGAGGTAAGTCCAGAAATCATCTCCTAGGGGGTGAAATATAGTTAGTTAAATCGCCAAATAAATCGAAAATATAAAACATTAAGTATAAAATAAATCCTGATTTAACTCCATACATTTCTCACTAAAACCCTTAATACCGCATTGTTAAAATATTTGCCATAAAGAACGGATAGAAGTTATCCGGTAATACATCACGTAGGTGTGTATGGGGGAAAACTGCAAATTAATGCAGATTTGATAGCGGCAGCTACGCATTCACAACCTCCTTCAGTTCACCTCTGTAACTCACTCCCATTGTAACTTGACTTCAAGATCCGCAACAACTAAACGAGATTGGAGACCAGTCTAATACTGGTTTTAGCAATTGTTGTGATGCCGCCTGATAACGCTGCTCACCATATACATATTTATTTGTGTATATTTTCTAGCGTTACCCTAGCTTTAAGGTTGGAATGTGCCCAAAGTGATATTGATGGGTTTGCCAGTATTTAAGTTTGACTTATATTAGAGGGCCTGCACATAAGGACTGTATGAGTCCTAGGTTGGGTTCACCAACTTACGATTACAGACTGATGAACATTAATGTGGTGCCGGCACCCGTCATTCCATACAAACTTGTCAAACTTTCCATACATTTAGATATTATCGAACACCGCTTACGATTATTGCCGGTTAAGGCATACCCAAGCCCGGGCGAGCCACGTCCGGGCCGTGCCGGCACCGAGCCGCTTCCAAGCCTCGACTGTGGCTCGGACAGGCTTGGGTATGGCTCAGCCGCACAAAAAACGCCGTCGTTTTTCTTAGAAAACGGCCCGGGCCGGACCCGGTCCGTTCTAGCGTGAGTCATATTTAAATGGGTGCCAAGTTCAGTTGATACTTAATCCTAAAATAAAATGTATTCTTAAGAACATACAATTACTTATTTTTTCTACTACAACAATGTTTGCTACAAAAAAGGATAACGTCTTAAATTTGAACACTCGAATTATTTACACACAGCAGATAACTTAGGATAAATTGATGCTCAAGATTTGATTTGGCTAGTTTTAACAAGATATCTGATATTTGGCTAATCAACTTATCATTTTTAGAGTTCCGTACTCAAAGAGTAAAACGGAACCCTATTACTAAGACTTCGCTGTCCGTCTGTCTGTCACCAGGCTGTATCTCAAGAACCGTGATAGCTAGAGAGTTGAAATTTTCACAGATTATGTATTTCTTTTGCCGCTATAACAACAAAATACTAAAAACAAAATAAAATATTTTTTTAAGGGGGGCTCCCATAAAACAAACGTGATTTTTTTGTCGTTTTTATAGATAATGGTACGGAACCCTTCGTGCGCGAGTCCAATTCGCACTTGGCCGGTTTTTTTATGTTAACGTAAGTAAATGTTTATGTATATATTGTAAAATCGTTCGAAAAATTTGGCTTGCTAGTAAAAAAAAAACTAGCCAAGTCAAGTCTTGAGCATCAATTCATCCTAAGTTATCTGCTTTGTGTAAATAATTCGAGTGTTCAAATTTAAGACGTTATCCTTTTTTGTAGCAAACATTGTTGTAGTAGAAAAAATAAGAAATTGTAATATGTTCTTAAGAATACATTCGATTTTAGGACTATCAACTGAACTTGGCACTTATTTAGATCTCAATTATTTTGTCGGCGAAATTGACAAGACACGAATAATTCTTAATATTAAACTTGGCTCCCATTTTCACATTTATGTTTTCGGTGCGATGTGAAGTTTACGCGTGGCGTGGCGCTAACGTCACGCTGTGTGCTGCAAGGACTTATGTCACTGCGTCTGGACACACATTACCTGGCCAAGTGATTGACATAGTTTTTGTATTAAAACCAAATTGTAGGTACTTATAGGCTCTACTGAATTTAATTCAAGATCCTTTTTATGAACACGGTCCTTTTAATATCAAATCCCGTATTTTTGAACGTTCACTCGGGTGAAATGCTTAACATTAGTTTATAAATATCTCGATAGATCTTATTTTTTTATGATCATAATTTTTCGTCTTCGTTCTGTTATTTCAGACTATCTTCTCATTAAATAAACAGTAATAAGGTAATATTTCCCCAGATTACTATGAAAATAAACAAAACGAGTTTATTTAATCTATGAATTTATTGCGGGGTAAATAAACATTGCGTAACCAATTCCATTATCCATCCATTAACTTGGCAACTATTTATTTTGCTTAAACATTTTCTTCATTTAAATTTATAATTAAATCTATTTGGTTACGCAGAATGGTTATCTCGACAAATCACCCTCTTATTTCTACCGAAGTCTTTACATTCATTAAAAGCTATTTTATGAATAATGATTTTAATAAGAGAAGTTTACAACGAAAATTGTTTTCATTTACAAAGAACGACGAATATAATAACTCTTATGGATTTAATACTCTTGTGGTATTGGTGATGATGATTATTGTAAACTAGCTATGAGTAAAATACACGGTGAATTTTAATCCGTAATCAGAGGCTCTAAGTATAAGTTTTATTGCTACAATACGTTTTCGAACGCGTTTGCGTTTAGGTTCAATAAGTATGGTAACGCGAACAGCGCCTCTGGTAGGAACTATTAGGAACTACGCGTTGCCATACAAACTAAACGCAAACGCGTTCGAAAACGTATATGTATCGATAAGACTTATACTAGAGCTACAGGAGTTAAAAAATATTAATAACCAACCAAAAAAGATTTCAATGGATGAGGTCTCATGCAATTACATCACTATTTAGTTAATATAATTAAACGTATCGCGGCGAATCTTGATCTTATGACAGCTGTCATCTCCGAACAATGTATAACCTTAAAACGAAAAAATTGTACTGAGATGACAGCTGTCATAGGGACCAAAATTCGTCGCTACGCGTATAAATTAAATGATAATTTTAACACTAATATCCATCACCCGACATTTTTCGAAGTTAAGTAGTCATACGTCAAATTTCTGAGCTTTGGCGGGAAATTTGATAGTTCTTACGTCAATAAGTTCTTACTAGAGGTTCTTACATCTGCTCCGTCATGCATGTGACAATTTACGATTAATTACTCTTCATTGACTCCCGCGACCTTCACTAGGTCATCAGTCCACCTTGTGGGTGGTACCCACGCTCCGGTACGTGGTCGCCACTCGTGAACCTCTCCGCCCCAACGGCCATCGGCTCTACGTGCCCCACTGCCACTTAAGTTTTGCGATTTTGCCAGTTAGTAAAATGAGCCTCTGGGTGTCTCTCAAACAACGCTGTTTTAAAATATAAATTTTACCTTTTTAGAGGCTAACTGTGGATAGAATACACAAAGCTTTAAAAAAGCTTTTGTAATAAAAGCAATTTGATGCACGTCGTTTCCGTACTTCAACACTATGGGCAGATCATTGGCATAGCTCCAGCAATCTTGCTTCCTTAGATAAAAAACTAATGATGCTAAGATAGAACACTTTTTTTTAATAAAAGCTTTTTTCACCAAATCAATATGGGTGCATCTTACGAAATATAACAACATTATATATCATTTAATATTAATAAAGTTTTTAAGATATAATGAACGTTAGCTATAATAACAAAATCAATATTTTTATAAGAAATAATGCTCAATTGACATGATATTCATTTTAAATAATGTTTTTTATAATTTATTGAAAGTTACTTTGCGGAAGTCCATGATTTATTACGAGAACAATATTCCTTTGCTATTCCGCTAAAAACGTGTTGGTCGATTATCGGAGATCAAATTCAACTATTTGCGTATAAATATGCAAATAATTACAGCAAACCACCACCAATAATGAAAAAACCTCGACACGTGTTTGCCTCTCTACGATCTATCATCAGGAGATTCTGGCAGAAGATGTTGCTTGCGCCACGTCCACTGAGCCAATGAGCCACCTTTTTTTTTTTTTGAACCTGACTGTTGCTATGATAGGACGAACCCGATATAGCAGTCAAATTGCGTGGTTGGAGGGTAGCTTGCGGAAGATCCAAGGGGAACCTCCGGCACGACCGCGCGGGAAGGGTAAACACTGGAATACTCTAAAAATTTGCGCTCCAGTCAGATTGGTTGAACGGTTTCAACCGAATCTTAGGTGTAAGTGGTGATGAACTACTGGGATTGTTGGTTCGCTAAAACCTACCCTAGCTGAGAAGAGTCCAGCAAGAAACTCAGCTAGGCCCGACATCGGTCGGGTTTGTCGGACTGACTCTACCCGGTATGCGGCGGTACCGGGACGAATATGGACTATAAGTGTCTGTGTTGTCGCGATCATGCGGTGGACGTCCCCGCCGGCGGGAAAGCTGTAGTGTACGCGCTGAGTTGGACGCCGAAAGCGCAGCCTTCATCTTTCGATGTACTCTGTGATTTCGTCGTCCGGATCCGTGAGTGTGTGCCTAGGACGCCGGACCGTGCGGCCCCTAATCAGTAAACGCCGAGTAACGACCGAGGGGGGAGAGACGGGAACGTAGTCAGCAGCCTTCCTAATTAACGGATTCCTATGGTGGGGAGCGTTGTCAAAATAACGTCTGGCAGCCTGCTTAAAGAAACCATACATGGTGCTAATCCCCATGTCGTGGTGCAGGCTGAGGTTCGATTGGTACCAAGGGGCACCAGTCGCCCTACGGAGGAAACGATTCTGAATGACCTGAAGCGGTTTGAGCGATGACATAGGCACGTGAGCAAATACTACACTTGCATATGTCATGATAGGACGAACACAAGTTTTGTAGAGTGTCTCTATTTATAAGTGACATTTTACTAAACTTGTTGATCATCGGCCCAAGCCTTCCTAATACGAACAACGCGCGGTTGCGTACCCTACGGATGTGGCTACGGAAAGTCAGTTTCCTGTCGAGGGTTACTCCAAGATATTTGGCCTCGTTGACCCAGGGGATGAGTCGGTCGAACATCTGGATCGGAGCTACTCGTCTTTCTGTGCTAATGCAGTCAGACGGGTGGAAGACTATTGCAGTGCTTTTTTCCGGGTTGACTTCGATACGCCAAAGACGAAACCAGCGACCTAGGTCGGTGGTTGCCTCTTGGAGGTATCGCCGGATAGTAGCGTACTTACAATGAGTCGTAAAGAGCGCGGTGTCGTCCGCAAACAACCCCAGTTGCACATTAGGGTGCCTGGGAATGTCGTTCGTGAACAACGAGTACAGAGTGGGAGAGAGCACAGAGCCTTGCAGGACTCCGGCCCGGATGGAGTGTGGGATCGATTACGTTCCCTCTAGTCGGTAGCGAAACAGGTATAACTTGTATACCAGCCCGTTATGCCAGACCTTATCGAAGGCTTTCGCCACGTCGAGAAAGATCGCACCGGTCTTGAGCCCCTGGAAGCAAGAGAAACCGTCCAGCACGTGCTCCGTGACGCGGTGCACTTGTTGGACGCACGAGTGTCTGGATCTAAAGCCGAACTGCTCGTCAATGAGGAGGTTATTCTCAGCCGTAAATTTGAGAATTCTCGTGAGTAGGATCCGCTCGTATAGCTTTCCAAGGCAAAGCTAAGTAAGCTGATCGGCCTGTAAGAGGCAGGCTCGGTCCGGGGATTACCGGGCTTCGCTATCCCTATGACCGTTGCACATTTCCACGCGGCTGGAAAGTGAGCATTGAAGATGCCAACCAAAAGGAGGAGGAGGGTTTCGGGGAGAAGTCTCAGAATGCGATTGGAAATACCATCCGCACCCGGAGCTTTCCTAATACGAAGACGCCTGACATGGTCACTGACTTCCTTAACCGACACCGGTGAAATGGTTGAAGTTACGGGGAGACGCGATCTCCTGTCCACCTCGGAATCGACCCACCTAATGTGGACTTCGTCGGTGTTGAGGAGGTTAGGCGAACATTGGGACTCTAAGCTGCTCGCAAGGCATTCGGCTATATCACTTTCCTCCTCTGCGGGGGTTTGGTGATTTGGTCGATTCAAGGGAGGGATGGTCCAACAGGCATCTGATTTGAGAGATCTCGCTAGTTTCCAGTAAGCCAAATGACTAGGCGTTATCTCCCCCATCAGATCCCTGAACGAGTTCTCCCGAAATTCGGCAATTCTCTGTTTGGACTCGTTTGACAAGTCCCTCAGGATTTGGAGATTTTCGGCAGAAGGGTGATTTGAGTAAGTACGGATGGCGCGATTTTTCCTTGTCACTAACTCTCTCAATTCCCTAGGTAGGGGTCGGTTTTGGATATCATATTAAGGAGTCAATCCATGCAGTAATACATATATGTAGGTACAATAATAAAAACAACGGTGATGACGCAAAATCATGCGTTGTCTGACTATCATTCTTTCAATATCTTGCATGTTTGCGGAAAAGGGCTGCGTTTAAGTGTTCTAGAACAGTTAGAAATAATTAGGTACAACAATAGAGGCGTGATTATTAACGAACAGTTGAATGTTGCGTCATCACCGTTGTTACGTGTTCTTCCGTCTCTTTCACGCATGCCCTAGTATGGGGGGTCAGACTATAAATAGGGCTGACGGTTCTAGATGGCTCATTGGCTCAGTGGACGTGGCGCAAGCAACATCTCCTGCCAGCATCTCCTGATGATGCCTCGTAAAGAGGCGAAACACGTGTCGAGGTTTTTTCATTATTGGTGGTGGTTTGCTGTATATTTTATACGCAAATAGTTGCATTTGATCTCCGCTGATCGACCAGCACGTTTTTAGCGGAATAGCAAAGGAATGTTGTTCTCGTAATGTTTTTTATATAACACTCAAATTGACCCCAAATGACATGGGACAAAGGCTAGGATAATGATGATGACTCTAATTGACTAATTTCAGTTCGTATAACATACAAAACGTAGAACGATTATAATACAAAATATATTTTAGTATAAGGATTACAAGATATAATATCGTACCTATGATATACTCAATTGGTATTGAAAGGATCGCATACCAGAAAATTTGGTAAGGTAAGGTTAGATATAAATTGTGACTCCAACAGAAACGATTTGTTACTAGTAAAGCAGGTTAGGTTAGAACTGCGACCCCTACACAAATCAAACTGATGCCAGGAAAGTAGGTTAAGTTAGAACTGCGACCCCTACACAAAACAAACTGCTGACATGAATGTAGGTTAAGTTAGAACTGCGACCCCTACACAAAACAAACTGCTGACAGGAAAGTAGTTTAGGTTAGAACTGCGACCCCTACACAAAACCAACTACTGCCAGGAAAGTAGAGTAGGTTAGGCTAGAATTGCTACCACTACAAAAAACAAACTGCTGCCAGGAAAGTAGGTTCGGCTAGGTTAGAACTGCCACCTCTATAAAACCAAACTGCAGCCAGGATAGTAGGTTTGGTTTGGTTGATGTTAAATTAGGAAGACCACAAAAGGTAAACGTCCTATTCGCCGACAGTGCACTAGTGTATGATATGGGCACTTTATGTCAAAGTGACATGACTTAATTTCGAATGAAGCAAAATTCTCTTAATTCGAATTTAACTCATACACTAGTGGACCGTCGAAGACAGGGACGGTTACCTTAATACAGAAAAAATATATTATAAGCAAATAGAATAAAACCACTTTTCAGTAGAACTATGGGTACATCTATTTATTTAAAGTAAAGCCTATCTAACACTAACAATAATCACTACCCTAGACTAGCGGAATGTCTCTTAAAGCTTCGCACAAGCACTAACGACCTAAAAACACCTTTTAACACAACCACTGGATAAATCACAACGGCCGCGATACAGTCGCGGCCCAAGCAAGAGTGGCTTCGGAGAGGTCCGCCCGACCAGCTCCCGTGGTTTGTTTATACTTCCAGCGGGGCACGGGAGGGGGTTCCAGGGTCGGACCTAATCGACACTGCTTACACGGCCTATCCTGACAGCCTGGCGTCCTCGCCAGATGCCAACAGTTGCTCGCCACTAACAGTCAGCAATCGGCATCTGAAATGCAAAATAGTTCAAACAAATCCCACCAAAACTAAATAATGTCCACGTATTGCAGTGGCAAAGTCTTCAACTTCTGATGAATATATACAGCAGAGGCCCAAAGTTTGCGTGCTAGCTCCGACGAACAGGTACGGTAGAGGCCCCAAGTTTGCATACCGACCCTGATGACCAAGTGCAGCATAGGCCCCAAGTTCGCATACTGACTCTGAAAAATAGGTACGGCATAGGCCCCAAGTTCGCATACCGACCCCGATGACCAAGTGCAGCATAGGCCCCAAGTTCGCATACTGACTCTGAAAAATAGGTACGGTAGAGGCCCCAAGTTCGCATACCGACCATGACGACCAAGCACGGTAGAGGCCCCAAGTTCGCATACCGGCTCCGAAGAATAGGTACGGTAGAGGCCCCAAGTTCGCATACCGACCACGACGACCATGTGCAGCAGAGGCCCCAAGTTCGCATACTGTCTCTGAAAAAGTGAAAAATTAGTACGGCAGAGGCCCCAAGTTCGCATACCATCCTGTACTCCTGTCACAATACCACGCGTTCAGAACCGAACACTTGCTTGCACACAGCACCAGCACAAAGCCACAGAAGTTCAACCTTCTCTTTCCAAAACACAAATACCTTTTGCGCTTACACTGAAGCGACGTATTACAATGCATGATATCCATTTTTCAAAAAAGCATCCACTCGGCCAACTCTGACCATCCATGTTACATATTTTAAAATGTCCTTCAAAATCAATGGTATACCTCCACATTTCAATCACACAAACAGTCTAGACTTCAACCACAGAAGTCTCAAACTCAAAGATCTGAAGTGTGCCAACACACACTTCTCATGCAAACGCTTCACATTTTCAACTCAAAGGACCTCTCAAGATCAACACACTCACAATCTCAATCGAGACTATCACACTTGCCATTTTACTGCAGACTAGCTGACTTTGTCGCTATCTCACCCAGAGACTGACCAACTCTTAGATTTTCACCGGTCGCTTATTATCAGACCAGTAAGTAGACTCTTGCTTGGACGGTAAGTAGGTACTATGAAAGAGACATCGCGATTTGCCAGTCGGAGTCCCTATGACTTAATAAGCATCATCAAAGACAGTCAATTTTATACTTTACTAAAATTAAACAAGCTCATTTATCAGCATCTCTTAAATTACACGGACTAGTGCTTTACACTAACTATGCCCACGGACAAATAACTAAAAACTACATCACTCGCATCTCGCATTTCATTAATCCGATCGTTGTTTGACAAAACACTTCTCTATTGTGTGACCACCCTTCTTGCAAAATTAACAAAACTTCTCGGCCTTCTCCGATTTACCGAAGTTATCATTTTTAGCCTGTGAATTGGGACACTTATTGTTTTTATGCCCTGTTTCATTACAAAGGAAACATTTTAATTTTTCGTAATTATAACTTTTTTGCGATACATTTCGCAACTCACTACTATCATGCTTTGTCTTACTAGGCTTTGTGAATACCGATAAGAAATTCACCAAATCACTAGGTGCAAGGTTAGCTTTTGTTGCAGTGGATTTAACAGTAGGGTCCTTTATACCACGCAACACGATTGCAGTGATCAACTCGTCACTAAGCCCATTCACTATTCTTAAGCGCAACAAAGACCGCCTCGCATACTCTGCATACGTAGAATATTTGTCGGAATCCGTATCCAAAACTTCGTATAAAACGTTAGCGACATCAACTTTATTCACACAAAGAGATTTAAATTCTTTCTTGAAATTACTCCATGAACGGTCATTAGTAACCCACTCACTTAACCAAGATTTTGCGTCCCCTTTAAAACAATGCCCGATACGCGACAAACATTCCGAGTCACTCCAATTATTTAGTTCTTGGGCCTTATCTACTTCCACGAACCAACTATCAACATTGTTTACACTAGGATCGAAATTTGACACGTAAAAATTCTGGCCCCTCGAACTCGACGTAAGTGTTTTGATAACGTCGGCAAAAGCGTCGACGTTACTGTGAGACATTGTTGCTGTTGAAGGCGAAGCTTGCCCTTCTATTGCGTGTAATTGGTTTACTAACGTCACTATTGTATTAAGAGATTCCCGTAACTCTACATCCCGTGAATGCGATCGACTTCGAGGCCTAGAAATAGCTCTTGCGCTCATTGTACGACGAACACTACGAGAACGTATCTGGTTTCGAGACCTAGATCTAGACTTAGTGTCCAACCGGCGTCGATATTTGCTACGTCCACGACCACGGTCACGATCCAGAGACACACTTTTCAAACGTTTAGATTTACCCATAATTAAACACTCAAACTACTTACACTTAAAAGTTTAAGCCAATCAAATAATCAAGTCAGAATGTCCGATAAAACTCCACTTTTCGCGAGAAAGTGTAGTTCTATCCCTACTTCTGATATAAGCAAATAGAATAAAACCACTTTTCAGTAGAACTATGGGTACATCTATTTATTTAAAGTAAAGCCTATCTAACACTAACAATAATCACTACCCTAGACTAGCGGAATGTCTCTTAAAGCTTCGCACAAGCACTAACGACCTAAAAACACCTTTTAACACAACCACTGGATAAATCACAACGGCCGCGATACAGTCGCGGCCCAAGCAAGAGTGGCTTCGGAGAGGTCCGCCCGACCAGCTCCCGTGGTTTGTTTATACTTCCAGCGGGGCACGGGAGGGGGTTCCAGGGTCGGACCTAATCGACACTGCTTACAATATTTAATTTCAGACTACATAAAATTATATATCATAACATTCATAACTGTTTTTACTATATGAACATTATTCTTTTTGATGTTAGATTAATTTTATAATATTTGTGTTAAATAAAACGATTAAGGTGTATAGTGTTCATAACACCTAAGTTATGAACACTATACACCTTAATCATTATAATCGTATCAATTGGTATTATATCTAACTAACGTTATACTTTACGAAAGCAAACATTTTGAAATTATATCTTTCGTTCATTATATCCAGTGAACGATTCACTAAACAAGCTTATACAAAGTGAGCGTAAACATTATGAATGTTATATTATGATCTATGCTTATGTCTCGTATTGCTTTCGTTTGGTTTGTGAATTTGTGAGTTTATCATATATTTTCAATAAATTACTTGGTTTGTCATTTTGCGAGTGCCCTTAAAACAATATGCAAAACGTGATGGGATAAAAAAATTGCGTGTTTGTGATTCTGAGTAAACAATAAAATACATCTGTCTAACGTACGTACGAAACATTACGCAACCGACCAGCTTTTCGCATAAGACCTAGACCCCACAGCTAGTACAGTGAGCATGTGGCCCCGCTGCCTGCATATTCTTCACGGCACGCTGGCGGCGGGCAGTTCAAACAAACTGCAGGCGCGCTATTTGCGCCGTCTGACACTGATCCGAATTATGATTGAGGCGCTACACCACTTTAAGAAACGTGCTTTCGAGGCGTCCCTGGTTTTAAATTCAGCCCTTACAAGCAATGGTAAATTGCCTTGTTGCTGAAATGTGCATTGTGTCACCTCTATTTAGGTTGGAAATTATTACTTAGTATCGATTTAGGCCTACCCAATAATTCATTAATTTACTGTCAAGAAAGTGATCTACAATTTTTAAAGTTTAAAAGTGATCTTTTCGTGGTTGACAGTACCTAGTTATGAGAAACTACGCGACTAATTGGACTTATAAATACTATACATGAAGTTGGACCACACGTTTACAAACAGCAAAATGTTACACAATTACACATAATTGCTAAGTGACAATAAAATTAGAAACAATTTTAAGTGAAATCTTTATATATACATTCAAAGTACCGTAAAACTACACAACTATAGTCCACTACCCCAAATATGGTCCAAAAATAAACTCATTCGTTTCTATCAATACCAATTTCGTATTAGTGATTTTATAAGTTTTTATTTATATTTTTGCTATTATATTGCCCGTCTTTAAATTCATCCATGAAAATAGTCCCACCTGAGCAAGTCATAAGAGAATTGATTTGGACCATAGTTGGGTGACCTGGACTATAGTTGTGTAGTTTTACGGTACATTTTTCATAGAAATACTAAACCTACTGTACCCATTTTCATTGCTCTTATGTATAATTTTACCAGATAACGATTGCATCCCAAACTCGATTCTCTATACAAATGTAGTTACGCTCTCATTTTAAAACGACTACCTAGTTTTCTCTGAAACTTTTTACTTAGAATTAGTTAAGTACCATCCAAGTCTGTAATTAGTTGATATTGCTTCAGATACCATAGTAAAAAAAATACCGCAAATTTAAGTTTTTCATACAAAAGTTTTTGCTGTAGGGTAGACTGGGTACGGTTTAAACAGAGGTCGGTTGAAACAACGTAAATATCTCGCAAACCGTTGGCGAGACGGCGAGGGGTCCAAGGAGGGAAAGAAGCGAACGATTGGTATGTACATGAAAAACATCGTGACGTTGCTTCCCGCGCGCGTAATTTCTTTGTAGAAGACCCTATTGTATTTTGATCCCCAAAAGTAAGTATTTTCACTCGTAGAGCTTTTCAATTATTCTGGTTTCTATTTAAGTGACAGTATTGAGGGTGTGTTAATGTTTGAAGTGAAGCTTGTGGATCATGTCAGCGTATCTAGTTTTACTGTATTATTATTCTCATCATTACTACAACGGCTTATTTCCGAAAGTAGGAGGTGGGGACGGTTGAAACGGGACGGTTGCAACAGAGTGATTTGCTAGTATTTTTTTGACTTTGACTAATGCAAGTTTTCTTTTAGTTTATTTTCATGTATTTTTGAGTAGTTTTGTTACGTTTAAAATGCAAACAGTTTATTTTTGTTTTGGTTTAGGCAACTTACCTAAATGAGGTGACAAATGACTGATAATATACGTAGAGTTTAACTTGTAAGCGCAAAAACGCTAGCTGATTAAAACAGTTCCGAAATTATACGTAATCTCATAAAAAATACGAATAAAACACATAAAAGTATAATATTTTGTCACTATTACAATCACCCCTGGGATGGGGACAGTTGAAACAAATCGGTTTTTTTTTTCAATTTGATCTACTGCTTAAACTAGAACACCTGGACCCAAAAATCTATTGCCGTTTAGTAGATAATAATACGTTTTTTCATTTGATATATTTTCTTCATCTCGCAGATTATAAAAAGCAAAACTACGGACGATATACGAAAAATTGGTTCAATCGTACCCAGTCTACCCTACCTACTTCGTTTATTTTATAAACTGGAGCCATATAAACTAATTACAGACCTAGATATATCTCATGTCATTGTATATGCAAAGTTTCGTTACAATCGAACTCGTAATTTTAAAATGAGAACGAAACTCCTTTTGTATGGGAAGGTGAAATTCGGCCGAGCTTAATGCGGACTCTTAAGCAATATTGTTCATATTTGTGCGAAGCTGCTGAGAAATAGTTACTAACCATTTATTATTTACCTGAGAAAACACAAAACCCATGCTCTAGCTAGGCGAGGCTAGGCTAGGCTGCCCTATAATTGGTCATCTTCAAATACACTCGAGAGCAAATAAACGGAATCACTCTGCACGTTTGGCTTTTCCGCCCAATAACTTTTTCAATTTTCATGCAATCCTAAACGAATTGGTACCAAATGATAGCTGAGAGTGTAACCTACATGAAAATGCATAAATTTTCCTTGATATCGGGGTCAATGACCGAGGAAAACCCTTATTTCCGAAGATTGGGCAAAAACGCCTGGAATAATCGTAATACAAAAAATGAAAGACAGACATTTTTCTTAATAAAAAAAATGATTTAACAAATTCAATACTTTGTGTTCCCACCCCTAGCCCTTTCTACACATGTTAAACGATTTTTCATTGACCAAATCAATTTCTGCACGTAGCATTGCGGAATCGCCGCCCACTCCTCCTGTAACGCCGTTTTCAGCTCCTCAATGTCGGATGGTGCAGGATCTCGCTTCCGAACATTCCTCTTCAGGTAGTCCCACATGTGTTCGATTGGGTTGAGGTCCGGGCTAAGAGCTGGCCAGTCCATGACGGGGATGTTGGCCCCGTTCAAGAATTTATTGGTGACCCGAGCGAGACAAGGGGCATTGTCTTGCATCAGGAGGAACCCCTCGCCCAAATTCCTAGCGTGCGGGACCACATGCACTTCCAGGACTTCGGTGATGTACCTCAAAGTAATGTATTAAAGTAATGGTCACAACGGAAGACCAGCGCTAGCGCCGCCAGCATTTACGCTGAGTTGTGACCATTTCGGGGCAAATGTGTATGTGCGTATGTGTCTGCAGTTTGTTTTATGTATTTCTTTTGTCACGAATAAATGTTTTCTTTCTTTCTTTCTTTCAAAGCAGTCAAACCGCCGCCCCGGCCCCACCAGGCACGAAAACGAGCTCCGTCCGTCCGCCGTAGGAAATGCCCGCCCAGAACATGACAGAACCTCCGCCATAGGCGACGGTCTCCCTGAAGCAGCATTGCGTATACCGCTCTCCTGGTCTCCGGTAGACACGTCCTCTTCTGTCGCAGCCGTTCAAACACATCCTGGACTTGTCAGAGAAAAGAACGGGGGTCCATTGCTCAATGGTCCAGTTCTTGTGTCACTGAGCAAATATCAGTCGAGCTTCACGGTGTCTTGGGAGCAGTTTGGGCCCGGTGGCAGGCCTTTTTGGAGTCAAGTTCGCTTCATTGAGTCTTCTTCTAACAGTCCATGAGCTGGCAGTCACTCCTCGTACGTCCCGAAGCCGTTGCTCGACTGCAACTCCTGTCAGGTGACTATTTCGGAGAGCGGTAGTAACGATGAATCGATCATCCCTCAATGATGTGCACCTATGGCGGCCGGTCCCTGGTCTTCGAGCAAAGCTGCCAGTCTCTCGGAACCTCCGATAGACTTTTGAGATGGCAGACTGGCTCAAATTCATCCCGGTAGCAACAACACGTTGGCTATCCCCACGTTCCAGCAAAGTGACGATTTGGGCGGCTTCAGCTTCGGTGATGTCCATTTTTTTCAGGTACTGTTCACTGGGTAATTAGCGGAGATGTGTACTGGTCAACTTCTGATAAGCGACTTATAGCTCTCCCCTCCCCTACACCCTTTTTATACCCTTTAATGGGTGTTCAATTAGTGACCTCAGCAACGCGTAAATTCCGACTAATCGGGAAAACGTTTGTAAACTGAAAAATCCTGAACTGATTTTCATCATTATTAATTTATTTTAAAGCTAAATGTTCAGGAAATACATTTCTATCATTAGAATTCTAAAAAAAACTCAAATTTCAAGATACGACGGGAAAACTGAACTTGACAAGTATTTGCGGTCGCGCAAGCCTTTGTTCCGCCCAAGAAACAGTCTGGAACATCTTTGCGGTCAGTTTCAACTATTCCTTTGTATATTATGTTATAATTATGTTAAGCTTTGAAGTTATTTAGTTTTCAGCAATAAGATCTAGTAGCATCGAATGATGTAAATGTAGAATATTTTGGCTGAGTCAAACTGTCATTTCTAAATACAGTGAAATAGGTGACGGTTTACCGAATGGTAATATTATTGGTAATATTGTACAATGTTATCTAAGACGATTGTAAAATCCTACTTGAATAAAAAAAAATCTTATCTTATCTTATTTGACCCTTGTTTTACCGACAAACGTTTCATCGAATCAATGTTTCGCCAAATTTTGATTTCGTGAAAAAGATATATTTTCTGAAACAGTAAAAAAAAACAATTATAAAACAGACCTTACCTAACCTAGTGGGTTCTACACGATTAATTTACCTTTTAGCTATACCTCAAAACTTAATGGTTTCTGAGAAAAAAATACGATGAGGCAATCGAAGTGAAACAAAACAATGCTTTAGGTGGAACATTTGACGGTAAAATAAGGGACTCCCTTAGGGATTTGGTGCATCTCTGCGAATATGATGAAATATATTTGTCCCTTTAGTTGGGAACACGTTTCTGCTGTTCCTGGACACTTGAAATGTATGCACATAATGCAACTTGCCGGCCGATATAACAGGACAACACACTTATTCAGGAATGTCCAATACAAATCGCTCGCAGTCACTGTAGACTAAAACCAATATTGGTCGATCCCAAAGGCTACATTCAGAGTTTGATATTAAATTCCATAAAAGGCTTTTTAATTTAGTTTTAGGATGGAATAATCTGCATTTTATCCTTTGAGGGGATCTGAATTTTATCATTTAAATTGGCGTTCGCCTGCAGTGCTCGCTGCCAAAGGCAGTGGGCGTCAGACGCCGCGAAGTGCTGTGGAGAAACTTCTATTAACGAGTTCGGAAGATTTAGTGGAGCCGTAATCGCAAAAGAATTATGTCTTTGGAACCTGTGTCGGCTATTCTGCGCGATTTATCGCGCGTTCACATAGTTTTGTTTGACATTGCGCGTTAGTCAACGGTTATCTACTTAGGTATGCTAGCATACGAGTGTGATGTGAACGTAGGAATGTCATAGTTAGGTCATTGAGTACCGGCTTAAAGTCCACATAATGTTGTCATAATATGTTGTTCCATTGTAGGTAACGTATGCGTTAGTCATAAAGCACTTATTAGTTACATATATTTATTGTAAACAGGTCGAAATGAATACGCGCCTCACTTACTATGTACGTGGACAAAAGGTAAATAAAAAGTGTTTATTTAGGTACAATGTGTGTAATCAACAAGACATAAAACTCCAAGATTCGTAGGTATGTCGCGTGCGGTCTAGTGTCACAGGGCCTTGCTAAGGGTCTAAAACACAGCGACTACTATGTCACACTAATACTAATACTTACTCATTTATTTATAATTTATTTATTTATATTTTTGTACAAATAACCTTAGTTGATAAGTCGTCATTGTATAAGTAGGTATACTAACAAATGATGTATATTATAATTTATAATACTAATGTTCCGAAACAAAGAATTGAACTGAATTTAATGCACAAATACATTTACAAAAAAACATTTAATTCGAATATAAAACGTTTTTGTTTTAATGTAGGTACACATGTCTAATAAAATAATCATCATTTCCTTGCCCTTATCCCATTTACTTGGGGTCGGCGCAGCATGTCTTTTTCTTCCATACTTCTCTAATAAAATAATATTGATAATAATGTCATATTCAGAATTTCATAATTCTATCTATCTATATATTCAGCCCGTATCCACCCACTGTTAAGTATAGGCCTCTTCTTTAATACGCCACTCTCCCCGATCCTGTGCTAATCTCATCCACTGTTTGCTTCCTGTTCGGCAGATATCATCGGTCATAATTAATAACAAATAATTAGATAATATTAAATATCAATTCGATAATTCCAATGTAATTAATAATTTTATTGCTTGATTTTTTTTTTGGAAATACAATGTCAAAAAATTTATAACAATAAGGATGTTTTTAACTTTCAATTGGCTTCTGATTCTTAACTAAAAGTAACATTTTGAAGTTTCTTTCGGGAAAAGGATCAAAATACATCAATCTACTTAAATCATCATCGTTCGTTCAGTTTTTTGAAATACCTAATAATCCATTTTGACAATAACCTATTTTTAAGTATCAACTCTCGCACAACTTCGCCCGCTCACGGTAACTGAGCGGGCGAATGAGACAAAATCTGAGGGTTAGGTACTCACGTCTTTAAATTTGATAGTTGCAGACAATTTAATAGTTGCAGACAATTTGATAGTTGCAGACAATTTACGTCATGTCGCGAATATGATCTTAACCCCCAGGTTGGCGTGGCAACCACCGTGACTCTACCCGCGACTCTCGCGAGACAAACTCCTATACTCTGCGGCCTGATCTTCGGAATTAGGTCGCTCTACTAATTATCATAAAGTTTTAAGCGACTAACTTTTGGCAACACTATCCACGTTTTAGCTTAAATCCTTGGGAATGTTGATCCGTTAATAAGAAAGGCTTTTTTGGCTCGAGTGTCTTTGATCTTAATTGAACAGTGAAGTTTGGCAACTTTGGCAACTCGTATTGTTAAGGAAGCTGAAGATTCTAGAAGCACGCTTTGGACAACTTATAGGCACTTATTGCGTAATGGTTAATTGTGATTGCGACTGTAAGTACTAGCGAAACTATGTAGTATCATTCCTAAATGCCTACATATATCGGTCATACGTAGATTAGATACACGTCTTTCGTGTGGACATAGTCTATATGGATAGTGTCTAATGTATGCAATAAAAAACATATTATAAAGTTCAGAATTTGACACGATGGAGACTACACTACCAATATTATATTCGATTGTTCGTCAATAATAATAGGTAGTACAGAATAACGATATATTCAGAACTCGTTACTTAAAACACAAACGAGAATTTCTGGAATATCTTGCGAAAATAGGTAGGTACCTACTAAATAATAACTTTTGCTTAAATTCCAAAAAATTGAATATAATATTAACAATTGTTAAAAAGTCGTTCGGAGGAAAATGGTTTTTGCAATTATGAAATTTGGAAAAATAGATACGCTTTCAGACTAATAACTCATGTAACAATAACTATTAGTTATTTTTTAGCTATTTCACTAGCTTTAATAACGACAGTTTGAATCAGCTAATAGGGAGAAGAACCACACCTTTTCATAACTAACACAAATACTAGACACGATTATGAATAAAAGATTTCATTCTTTTTTTAAAGAAACCTGATGTCTTGGAACGTCCTTTGAAACTTATTTTACAAATAAATTTCTCTCTCGCGTTCTTGGTGCATTACTTACCTCGTTTCATATTTACAAAAAGGTTGTTTTCTTGTTTTTGACTAACTTAATTACATGAAATTTCATCTCAGCAAAGTGATCCTTGCTTTGCAAATAGAATCTTATACTCAGTCCGAGATATCATGTTAATATTGCGCTCTCCCGTCATTTAAATTTTCTGTAAGTACCCGTCCAACAGCTCTCTAGAAAATTAATGTAATACATTACAAATAAATAAAAAGATAAAAAGTACAAATAAATTATTTTATTATCTTTGATGTAGCTCTGCTGTATGTTTAGTTCAGACAAGCGTAGACTTATTTGCTTATATTATGATTAGTAAGTTACTTACTTCTATATTATACAGTGTGTCACTTAACATAGTACATAGAAACAAATAGCAATGAAACTAAATGTATTTTATGAAAATAAAGTTTTATTTGAAACATACAAAAAAAACTAGTTATATATGGAAAAAACACAACCCTTTTGATTTTGTTCTTTCACATGACAGCATTAAAAAAAGCGGCCAAGTGCGAGTCCGACTCGCACATGAAGGGTTCCGTGAAATAAATTGCAGTTTACGATTTATGACGTATTAAAAAAAACTACTTACTAGATCTCGTTCAAACCAATTTTCGGTGGAAGTTTGCATGGTTAATGTACATCATATATATTTTTTAGTTTTATCATTCTCTTATTTTATAATTTACAGGGGGGGGGGACACACATTTTACCACTTTGGAAGTGTCTCTCGCGCAAGCTATTCAGTTTAGAAAAAAATATATATTATAAACCTCAATATAATTTTTGAAGACCTATCCATAGATACCCCCCCCACACGTATGGGATTGATGAAATTTTTATTTTTGAGTTTCAGTTCGGAGTATGAGGACCCCTAAAACTTAATGTTTTTTTTCAATTTTTGTGTGAAAATCTTAATGAGGTTCACAGAATACATCTATTTACCAAATTTCAACAGTATAGCTTTTAAAGTTTCGGAAAAAAGTGGCTGTGACAGACAGACATGACGAATCTATAAGGGTTCCTTTTTTTGCCATTTGGCTACGGAACCCTAAAAAGCTCTTACTTACTTGTTACTCGAAGTCAAAACAGATATTTATAGTCAAGATATTTTTTGACTCCGCTAAACTTAAATAAACATACATAATGAAAATACAAAAGCCGTCTTGCAGTTATCCCCCTTCAATGAATAACTGCGAGAATCGATTTTCAATTCAACCGTTCTTATTTATCGGAAAATGTGAAGTATGGTGAACCAACTAGCAACTCTGTGGTTCGTTGCCATGGATGCTTTTCTTGTTAGAAAAATATATGTCAATCACGAATGTACATATACAAACAATGTCTTACGTATTTTTAACATAAATAAAACAACACTCTAACTTAAAGATATTCTGTGTATTCTTGTCACACATGTGTGATCATACAGATCCACACAAAACACAAGTTCAATACTAGAACTTTACATGGTAGCAGAGCTTTGATGTTGCAAGAATACCAAACGTAAGTACCCATATAAAATGTCGAGCGCAAAAATAGACGCACTCACGAAAGAGAACTATGATACATGGGTAATACAAGCAGAAGCTGTCCTAGTGAGACAAAAACTTTGGAAATACGTTGAGACACCCTTGTCCTCGAACGCAACCGCCGACGACGTCGATAAAGACAGATTAGCGAAATCTGAGCTCGTCCTTATTATCGCTCCATCCGAGCTTAAACAAATTAAAAACTGCGGAACTGCCAAAGATGTTTGGGACAAACTGAAAAATACCTATGCCAGTAAGGGACCCGCACGAAAGGCGTCTCTACTAAAACAACTGATCCTAACGAAACTAGAAGGACACGACGTACGCAGTCACCTGAACAAGTTTATGGATACAGTGGACAAACTGGCTGACATGGACGTTATCATCAACGACGACTTGTTAACAATCATGATGTTATACAGTCTCTCTCCTGATTATGAAAACTTCAGAGTTGCTATTGAAACGCGCGACAGTCTTCCGAAGCCAGAAGAGCTTAAAACCAAAATATTTGAAGAATTTGAAGCACGTCATAACCAAAACATGACCAATACCGACGAACCTGAATCCTCATATGGAGAAGAAGCATTATACGCGTCCTGCCGAATTTGCAAACGAAGAGGTAACATTTTCAAACGCAAGAATCACAAAGTATGTACAAACTGCTGGAAGAAAAACAATGAGAAATCCAAGAAACTAAACACTGACTCTCATCGGAACAATTATGCTAATCAGTGCCTTCTTACACGCAACAAGAAAACTGAGAACATTATTTGGGTCCTGGACAGCGGCTGCACATCACATATGACCTATCGACGAGACCTATTTAAAAATATCGAGAAAACATCCAGAAAACTTAACTTCGCAACTGAAGACTGCACTGCAGAGATTGAAGGAAAAGGTACAGTCTCTTTCATTTCGAAAAATGGAGACGGTGAAGCACTCACTCACCTGAAGGACACGCTGTACGTTCCTAGTCTGTGCACTAACCTACTGTCAGTTAGCAAGATGACAGATGCCGGCTGTTCTGTCCTCTTCACAAAGAACAAAGCGACAGTCAGCAACCCAAAAGCTGGAATAACTCTCACTGCTCACAAAGAAGAAGATGGTCTCTACCACATCAAACCAAGCAAGCATGAGTGCAACAACCTGGCCAATGATAAAGATGACATAGCTCCGACATCCTCGATGAAAACGGACTCGGCAAACATGAATATCTATGACTGGCACAGAAAACTTGGGCACATGAACGCCAACGATTTAAAACATGCACTCCAAAACCAAACTCTACTCGGTTTGAACTTCGATGCATCAGAAACATTACCAGAATGTGATACCTGCATTCTAGCTAAAATGCACCGAGTACCAGCTCCCCGTGAGAAAACAACACAACGTACATCTGAACTCATAGAAATCGTTCACACCGACGTTTGTGGACCTATCCGAACGCCCACGTTAAGCGGAAACAAATACTTCGTCACCTTTATTGATGACTACAGTCGCTACAGTCGCGTGTACATGTTGAAAAACAAGAGCGAAGTCTTAGAGAAATTTAAAGAGTTCAAACAGATGGCAGAAACCCACACAGGGAAGAAAATAAAAGCCGTACAATCGGATAATGGCACCGAATATGTGAACAAAGAATTCGATGCTTACCTGAAACGCTGCGGGATACAACGAAGGCTTAGTGCGCCTTACACTTCGCACCAAAACGGAGTAGCTGAAAGAAAAAACCGCACTCTGATCGAGAAAGCAAGAGCCTTACTCATCGACGCGAAAGCACCTTTGAAATGCTGGGGCGAAGCTGTTATGACTGCAAACTACCTATCCAACAGGAGTCTGAACAGTGCCATCCAGAACAAAACGCCATTTGAAGCATGGGTTGGCAGAAAGCCGTGCATTAATCACCTTTATATCTTTGGCTCCAAAACGTTTGTTCTTATTAAAGGCACTAGTGGTCACAAATTCGCACCAAAAGCAATTCCTGGCATGTTTATTGGATACTCTGAAACCTCAAAAGCGTTCAGAATCCTACTACCTTCCAAAAATAAAGTGGTCACATCAAAAGATATCCGCGTGATGAAATCAATGTTTTACGACGAAACACACAAACATGATATCACCGATCTCTTCAACGATGAACCTCCAAAACCTTTGAAAACGTCAAAACCTGAACGTAAACAAGCAACAATACACTTTGACGATATTGAAGATGGAGACGGCTCACCACTTGACAGCATTAGCGAAACTGACACCGAAAATCTCGACACCACGTTGCAACAAAATTTGGTAAACAGCACTGAAGATGTTGAACTAGCGGAACAACTGGAACATGTAAACAACGAAAGCGACTACGAGTCTCACTATGAGTCCCTTTCCAGTTCCAACCATGTCGATGGTGACGAACTTGTCAATATAGATACTGAGGAAACCATAACAAGATCTTTGAGAGACAGGTCAGCAATCCCAGCTCCTAAGCGATATGATGATTTTATCATGGCTGCTGCTGAAGAGATTGAAAACCTGCACAAGCCCAAAGAACCTGACACTTACAAAGAAGCGATGGAATCTCCTGATAAATACAAGTGGCAGGAAGCCATGAAAAACGAGATGACGTCATTAAAGGAAAATCACACCTGGGACCTAATCGATCTACCTAAGGGACGCAAAGCCCTACCAAGCAAATGGGTGTACAAAATAAAAATGAACCCTGATGGTTCCGTCGAAAGGTATAAGGCCAGAATGGTCATTAAGGGTTATTCCCAGATACCAGGAGTGGACTATGACAGGACGTTCAGTCCAGTGGTTCGACTGAGCACCGTGCGGTCGCTACTATCAGTGGCTGTTCGTGAAAACCTAAAACTGACTCAGTTCGACGTAACCACCGCCTTCCTTAACGGCGAAGTAAAGGAAAAAATCTATATGAAACAGCCCGAAGGCTATCGAGATGGGACGAAACGGGTCTGTAAGTTAAAACGCAGTCTGTATGGCTTAAAGTAGGCACCACGCTGCTGGAACACATGCATCGCAGAGTTCCTGCTAAAATCTGGTTTTAAACAGAGCGACGCGGATCCGTGTTTATATGTCCGAACGAAAGACCGATCAAAAGTCATTGTAGCTCTCTACGTAGACGATGGGCTTGTAGCGCACAACTCGACAACAGCAGGCGAAGAGTTTTTGAATGAACTTAGAGGAAGATTCAAAATTACTACCAAACCTGCGTCGTACTTCCTTGGAATGGAAATAAACGTACGAAAGGATAGCACCATATCCTTGTGCCAAAAGGCATACACAAAGAAAGTCCTAGAAAAATATGGAATGTCCAAGTGCAAGCCAGCTCCGTCACCCATCATAAAAGAAAATGAAACGGGATTAGATGAAGGTATCAAGACGAACTTTCCTTACAGACAAGCTGTGGGTGCTTTAGCTTACCTATCAGTAGGTACGAGACCTGACATCTCATACGCTGTTGGAGTCGCATCCAGAAACCTAGCAGCACCTACTAAGGAGGACGTCATGCTTGTCAAGCGCATCTTCCGCTATTTAAAAGGGACGTTAGATAAGGGCCTGACATTCTCGAAGAACTCACCATCACATTTGGTCTGCTACAGCGACGCAGATCATGGAGGAGACCAGACAACTGGAAGATCAACATCCGGTATAGTGTGCCTATTCTCTGGTGGCGCTGTAAGCTGGAGAAGCCAGATACAACCTACAGTGTCGATATCTTCAACTGAAGCGGAGATAATAGCAGCGAGTGAATCTGCTCAGGAAATTGTATGGCTGAATCGATTATTCAATGATCTGACCAATATAGAGAAACCTGTCTTGAACTTAGACAACAAGTCAGCCGTTTATCTCGCACACAACCCAAAGTACGAATACCACAAGCGTACGAAACATATTAAGCTGAAACACTTCTTCGTTCGGGAATGTGTCGCCAATGGAGATTTTGATGTCAATCAAGTTCCATCTGAGGTTCAATTAGCTGACATGCTTACAAAGCCTCTGTTCGGGCCCAGACTAACAGATTTAAGTTTCAGAATGGGACTGAAGAATTTATCTTTAAATTCTTAAAACTTCCGAGGATGTGAAGTATGGTGAACCAACTAGCAACTCTGTGGTTCGTTGCCATGGATGCTTTTCTTGTTAGAAAAATATATGTCAATCACGAATGTACATATACAAACAATGTCTTACGTATTTTTAACATAAATAAAACAACACTCTAACTTAAAGATATTCTGTGTATTCTTGTCACACATGTGTGATCATACAGATCCACACAAAACACAAGTTCAATACTAGAACTTTACAGAAAATAAGTTCCTTTTAAAAGTCACGTAAACGCAAAATTTATTGTGTACTAGCACAAAGAAAAAAATCCCGTCCACTCCGTCTACAGACTGGCTCATTATTATTGCTTGGGCGCAAAACTCTGGCTCGAGAAGTTAGAGAGCCACAGCCTCATTTTGAAGTTAATTAAACGGTTCTCATCGGAGGCATCTTCATTATTGCCCGCGCGTCGGGAGACAACGCTACTACGGTTACTCGTGCTCGCCTCATGCAGCTTTTTAGAGTTCTAAGACTAACCAGGGGTGAATATGTAACTTTTACGAGCGTAAGGTAGGTTAACTCAACTGTCATTATCTCATACATAAAATTAGATAATATATAGATGTGGTGATTCGTACGTAAAAAGCGACGCAATCGACCAGCAAGAACAGGGGTCTATCTATAGATAAAACCTGACAAATCCAGATAATTGTGATTTTAAATAATAAATCAACATAACAATAGTAGTTTTACCAAAAAAATACATGCTTATTAGTGAAATTTTATTCGTTCCACTTCGTCATGAAAGTTACCCAAATTATAGCAAATTATCGTGACGTAGTGGGCATTTTCAAATATCATCATCATCATCATATCAGCCGAAAGACATCCACTGCTGTGCCCCCAAAGAGTGCCAAGATGACAGGTCCTGCGCCACCCGCATCCAGCGGACTCCCGCGACCTTTACCAGTAGGTCAATCACGTAACGCATTCAATCAATCAATCTTTGTGTTATGGTGTAATCAGTATTGCCGATGATTCCGCCAACGTCAAGGTTAAAAAAGGCACGTATTTATTATTAAAAAAAACCGGTAGCTTCCAATTGGCAGGTTCACTGAGATTAGAATCTAGAACAAAGGACAAAACAAACATGTACGCGCGTCTGACAGTAAAGTCACAATCTAACTGTCATTTTTCCATATAAAATTGACATTTAGACCTTACAGACGCGCGTAAGAAAAGTTGGCCTACTCACGCCTCGCCTTCCGGTTTTCAAATATGTATCTACCCAATAGGGAACATAACGCAAAACTCTTCGTAGGTGGCGACACTAGCAGCGTTGACATTGTATCTCGTTCGCACTTGCGGTATTGTCTATGCAAGCATCCTTGTCACTGATTTGACAATCAATTTTGCATGTGTGTGTGAATCCCTATATTTCTATACTGGATTACTAGTAGTGTTAGTGCTGCCTCTGGCGGCAGAACATTGCAGTAATGTTCCCTATTCAGTTTTAGTTTTGTAACGAAAATTAAGCATATAAATTAACTACGTGAAAATGAACTTGTTTCACATTTAAATAACGTGTTTATGCATAAAAATTCAATGTAAAAGAAAATGTCACTTGTGTTCTTATCTTATCTTATCTTATCTAGGTGAGGGCCCTTTCGGATGCACTTCGACCCAGTGGGATCTTTTGTGCATTTGCCCTCTCCTTTATACCTGCTGCTCCCAGGCTTGCTCCATCATTTCCATAAAGCGGATGATGCAGTTCGCCGGGAGCACCTTGACTTCCTTTGGTTGTGTGTTCACAAACTGAATAAATAATCGTCGTCACAAAACAGACATTGAGTTAATTTTGTTGTGTTTTGTTTGACGACTCACGCTAATTGGGTACAATTTTAATTGAAAATGCTCAGTGGCTCTAATTAAATTTCATTAATGAAAGTTCTTAACTATATGTTTTTTTTAACTCAGTTCTAATTTCAAAAGGTTTATGAGGTTTGTCGCGTCTCCACACAAGTCAATGAGGTTATTTTTGTTCATCACTACGCCTATATAAGTCATAGGCAAAGTTAGGATAGTCAGATTTAGGTACCTCCATAGATCTTCGCTTGGCGCGTGTGAATGCGAGCAAGAGAATATATTAAAATACAAAAGATATGCGCTGCGCAGTGGTGAACAAAAAAATACCTAAGTAGTACAGATATATATTATATACACTGTTAAGGTCGAAGAAAACATTCGATGAACATAACTCCTCAATCTATCTCAATCTAGTCCTTAGTGTACATACATTCATTTTGTACAAAGTAATAAATGTGCCTAAACTGTCTAAAATGTTTCCTTCATATGAAATGCAATAAAGAATTTAACTTTGACTTCACATCGTAATGGAGCAACAACGGTATGTAGCATACGAAATAATTTACACAGTAGATAGCGAAGGAGTTCCTAGGAAGTGGATAAGAATTCCCACAGTATAAC
The DNA here is from genome assembly GCA_963854355.1 of Epinotia brunnichana. Classification (NCBI taxonomy): domain Eukaryota; kingdom Metazoa; phylum Arthropoda; class Insecta; order Lepidoptera; family Tortricidae; genus Epinotia; species Epinotia brunnichana. The sequence continues at coordinate 14,485,001 of OY977942.1, forward strand.
AACGTGTATTCCTTCAATTCTTATATTTTTGACTGCGTGTTTTGTTCATTCAAAGCCAGAAAATGGTAGTTATCTCGACCAAACAATTGTCAATTAAGTATAAATAAATAAATAAATAAATATTACGGGACAATCTTTACACAAATCAACCTAGGCCCACGGTAAGCTCAATAAGGCTTGTGTTGTGGGTACTAGGCGACGATATATATAATAGATAAAATACATATAGATACTGGTATACATATATAACCCCTTATAGAGGCAACTTCAGACATTATTCCCAGACAGTTCGTCTTTGACAAAAAGTACAAAGTTGAACTATACGAAACCCCCCAGGAAGGACTTAACCCCAGAGAGCTAAGAATCTTCACGGACGGGTCCAAGACAAGGTCAGGCACCGGATCAGGAGTATTCTCGGAGGACCTAAACATACGCATTTCGACACCATTAGGGACCCACAACACCGTCTTCCAGGCAGAGTGTATGGGCATAATAATGGCTGCTCACGCAATCGCCTCCAGGGAGGTAAGGGGATATCCCATCCGCATACTTTCCGATAGTCGATCCGTACTGCAAGCCCTGCAAGGTCACGCAACAACTTCTGGGCTGATACACGAGTGCCACAAAATCCTATCAGAGGTATGTAATAACAGCGACATAACCCTGCAATGGATCAAAGGGCACAGTAATTCACGCGGTAACGATGCAGCGGATGCACTGGCTAGAGAGGGTTCAGAGTCAAGAGCTGTAGGACCGGAATCCACAATTCCTCTACCCTCTGCATGGCTGCGGAGCACACTGCGACTAAACACCAAGGTAGAACACCAAAAACATTGGAACACCCTAGGAACCTGCAGGCAAACCAGGGAGGCCCTCCCGACAATCAACCCCGGATTGTCAAGGAAGCTAAAGCAGCTAAAGAGGCCGGCACTCCGTCTTCTGACAGGAGCTATAACTGGTCATGCACTACTAAACAAACACCTTTTTACTTTAGGTGTTACAGACAGTCCTCTCTGCAGAGCCTGCATGGAAGAGGACGAGACAGCCGCCTACGTCATCCTGACATGTCCTGGAGTGGCGGACTACAGGGCAAAGTACCTCGGAACACCGGGGTCACTACCGGAGGCCGTCGGCAACGTAAAGGGTCTGCTAGGCTTCCTGGTGGAACTGGGTTGGCACGAATAACAGTAGTGCCAAAACCCCTACGCAAAATAGGCGCATTTATGACGTCGAGTTGCGGAAACCCAGCCCGCGTACAACCTATAACCTATAACCTACATATATAACATCCATAACTCAGGAACAAATATTCGTGATAAACACACAAATAAATGCCCTGACCGGGATTCGAACCCGGGACCTCCAGCTTCGTAGGCAGAGTCACTACCAACTGGGCTACGGAGGCTGTTAAGTATGACATATCAATGGCTAAAGAGACAATCTCTTTAAAATATATAGGTACCTAAGCGTACTCAATTTCATCAAGATCCGTCGATACGATTTAAAAACTAGGTTTCAATTCTTAATTTTCGGAAATGAAGGATAAAAACTGTGTAGGTATTAATATTTTTGCCACTCAAGTGCATTCATGGAATAAATCCAGTAAAATGAATTTAAATCTATATAACAGCCACGGTTAGTGTTGTATCAGGCACAAGGAGTAGGGAAATAGATGATTTGTTCTGCTGCAAATACACGTTCCTATTATACTCGTATGTAGAATGCCGGAGCGTAGGTAGCATAATTATTCTGCTTACACGATGCGTTTGGATTCAGAAATTGACGTCGAAAGTAAAATCTCCGAAGTGTCAAAATGGTGCCAACGAGACGTAAGGAGAATACAGCAGCAGAACCGGATATTCCATTCGTGATATTGGTCACAAAGGCACTTTTCTACGTCTCTGTCTTTCAAAGTCAGAAAGACAAAGACATCAAAGTAGACAGATAAAACTGACCGAGCGTGTACTAGGGTCTTATAACAGGAAGTTCTTGACATAGTGTACTATTAGGTACTAAAGCGGCAATTACACTTCGTCGTTCGCCGCATGCTGCATGCGGCGACCGCAAAAGTGACACGTTAGTCGGCCGCATTCGGCGATCGACAGCTGCCAACAAACTGGCATTGGCGGACAGACTAGTGTAAAGATGACGTTTGTTGGCCTACGTAGTTTAAAATGAATTCGGCGACCGCATTAGGTGAACAACGAAGTGTAATTGCCGCTTTAATTAATACATAATCAATTTACTACCAGCAATGAGATATATTTATTCAGTCCGATTTTTCGTAGTGTTATTTTTTTTCTAATGACTTCTATGCATGTGTGCAAACTTTAATGCCATTGGTTATACAACCAATATTGATCCATTGATATTGCCAATTTTTATATATTTTCTGACTATTTATGTGTGTATATATGTGTGATGGCCGTTGGGGCGGAAAGGTTCTCGAGTTGTGACCACGTACCGGAAGGCGCAGCGTGGGTAGGTAACAAGGTGGAGTAATGAACTGGTAAAGGTCGCGGGTGTCCGCTGGATGCGGGTGGCGCAGGACCAGTCATTATGGCACTCTCTGGGGGAGGCCTCTGTCCAGCAGTGGACGTCTTTCCCCAGCAGTGGGTGACGATAATTTATGTGTGTGTCTTTAAATACAGATAAGATACGTCCCATTTCAGTCAGATATCGCTAGTAGAACACTGGCTCAATATATCTTTATGGCCTCTTTTTTTCAACTAAAAATTAAATGCATTCTTTTACTTATCCCATCATTTCATTGATTATCAATGTTTCCTACTGACGCAGACTTGGTAATGGATTTACGTAAGAGGGAATATATAACTTGTCTCCGGAGTTGGGCCCCTGTAGTAACCCTACTCCCCAGTTCATCAAGAACTTGTCTGCCTAATATGAACCATGTAATATTTTAACCTACGTCTAATATACGATCTTAGCCGACTTTGGAACTACTTAATCCGGAGTCAACGTGAGTACCCGTCAAAGTTTACTTCGAGACGAGTGGTTGAGTTTGCCTGCAGGCGCCCGCAATACACTGTCGCTACATGCACCTCAAATACATTGGGATTCGTTAGGACATTCCTGTTTTAGTATCGACGAGTAATGTTGCAAAAACTAGTACCTAGGTAACTGAAAATTGTGCTGCTGAACCCGAAATAAACGCCACAGGAAAAAGGTAATATGATTATAAGAAGGAATGTTTTCACTAATAATTTACTTTAAAAACAAAGTTTAAAACGACTTCAATTAAGTACTTCGCCAAGCCACATAGGTACATGACTATCTTCTACCTTTTCACGCTCAAAGGATGACTCACGCTAGACCGAGCCGTGTCCGGGCCGGGCCGTTTTCAAAGAAAAACGACGGCGTTTTTACGCGGCCGAGCCACGGCTGAGGTGTCGGCACGGCCCGGCCGTGGTATGGGTCGACCGCGCGAAAACGCCGTCGTTTTTGTTAGAAAACGGGCCGGCCCGGACACGGCCCGTTCTAGCGTGAGTCATTCTTAATACTATACCTACCGAGTAAGATGAAATTTGGTGCGAAGATAGTTTGAATGGGTCTCTATTGGTTCCCATAAATTTTTTGGTCCTATTTTCTCAGTCCATACCATTTTTCAGCATAATTTTTATTAGTCATATTGTCGTAAGTCATAATATTAAACAATATAAATTGGTGATCCGATTTTTGTAAGTCATCATTATTGTTAGTCATAAAATTGGTAAGTCATAACATGCAATATCCAGATGGTATGCCATTTCATATTATTGAAGGCAATAAACTTGCTTATTATAATTGTTGTAAGGTCTTTTTTCGCAGGTCATAATGATGGGTAGTCACCTGGCTAGTTAGGCATAACATTTAATGTCGTGGTGGTCAAACTTCATAATGATAAAGTCAATAATTATAGGAAGGTATAAATCAAATACACAACAACCGAAATCCAAAAACTTTTGTATGGGGCACCACCACCGGCCAAAAAAAAGAAATACGTGGACCAAGCTTCCAAGATTACAACAATATTGCAAAACAAATCGCAATATATTAGTAAAACACATTATTTAAAGGCTATTGCTGGCAGTTTAAAATTAAAATAAAACTTATTTTCTATGTACGTAAGGCTTACATGAGCTATATGATTTATATTTTATTATGTACACATTTTGTCGTTAAAATATGTTTATCTGTGTATAAAAGCAATAACACGAAGACATGATAATATGAACTATATGATTTATCTAATACCTAATACTAAATAACTATCGCATAAATATAAGTAGGTTTTGTATTAATTAAAGAATATCAGAGATAATTATGTGTTTTTTTTCTCTATGCATTGGTGAAAATTATATGTATGTGAACATTTGCAATGTTAATTGTGGGGGTCTTTATCCATACTATAATTTTGGCAATAGCAAATATCAGCGATGTTGAATATCTTTCTTTTGCATAAATCCATTATTGATATATAAATAAAGGAAGTTGTAATTTTTAATAACAAAATATGGGTCACCTATGCTTTGTCAAAAAAAATTGACAAATTATCACTTCCCAAAAAAATATTATATATAACAACTTTTTTTGTTATGTGGGGAGTATAAATGACGTTCAACGTTTGACGTTTTTTTGAGAGCAGAGGAGGGTGTCTATAGTGTATTTTTGAAATCCAAAATCTGCGAAAATCCATCGTTTTTGAGATTATTTTTTTTTCATATGAAATTAACATTTTCATGGCCAAAATGCACCATTTTTTTTTGAGAGCAGAGGAGGGTGTCTATAGTGTATTTTAGAAATCCAAAATCTGCGGAAATCCATTGTTTATGAGACAATTTTTTTTTTTTCTTATGAAATTAACATTTTCATCAATATTATGGCCTGTTTTCGTATAAAGTCGGTTCTGGCGCTTCGCCGGCCGCTACCGCGGCACGCTCGCTTCGCTCGCTCGGCTCGCGCGCTGTAGGGTCGCGGTACACCTAACACTCCTCCTCGCTTCGCTCGTCGTCGTACCTACACCGACCTGCCTTAGAGTAGAATATGCAAATGATAAACAAAAGGATTGGATAAGTACGCTATTAGGAACATATCAATGACAACACGTGCAAAGAAACGGAAAAATATGCGTCATGGCGGTCATAAAATCGGGACTTTGTATGAAATTTTAAATATTTTTTTTCTCGCAAACCAAGCGTTTCCGCAACTTGAAATTTGGCGAGGAGTCGTCTTATGGCGAGAACAATCTAAAAAAAAAACATGAACCCAGTACTCCATGCCAGATATTGTACAGTTCCGCTTTCGTCTTCTAACCTATCTGCGATCCAAGTCGGTTTTGCCATTAAGTCCCTGTTCCCTACTGCCTACGTTCCCCCCTTTCAAATGTATGTCTGGAAATATTTCTGCGTAATTATTTATATGCCTATGGATATTATAGATATGATTTGGTAGACATAACTCACTTTAGGCATTAAAACGATATGAATAACAACAATTTAGTACGTTAAAATATATGTCTCATGTGTTTCTGAATAATGATCGATATACCTTTGAACATTATAGTGAGCAATTTTATGACTTTTGTGATTATAGTATTTAATATTATGGATAATTAATGTTAGAACTATTAAGCCTTATGCTTAACAAAAATTATGACCCGTGATGTTTATGTGTATAATTTTTATGGATATCAACTTCTGACCATCGAAATTCGGAACAACAAAATTATGGGAACCAAAGGGCACCCAGTTTGAATCCCGGGGAAGAACATAGGATCGGGCTGAACGTAATACACTTATGTAAGATTAATTTAACCGGTTTAAATCATTTCACTTCTCCAATAAACATTTCTCAAGTGACAAATGAGTGAGTTTGCGAATTTGAAGACGTATTTCAGTGTAACCTCACGCTGATAACAAAAAAACCTTAACAAACGTTTTTATTCCCGTCGTGTCGTTCATCCGCAACAATTGCGGCCCTTTCAATAAATGCTTACTGACAAAGCAAGTCTTGAACTTTCGACTAAACCGTCAGCGTCAAACCTGCACTGTCCCCTTTCTTCCTGTGGGTGTCGTAAAAGGAGACTACAACGACGACAGGCTAGCAACTTGTCACTGCAATATAAATATATTTTTTTATACAACGACGGTGGCAAGCAAGCTTTAACAAGCCGCCAAAGAGTACACAATAGTACTGACCTGGCCCCCGCCACACTTTAAGTGGTGTGTGTGTAGAAGCAAGCTTACGGCCTGCCTGATGTTAAGCTGGTACCGTCGCCTATGGACACTTGTGACTCGAGAAGAATCACAAGCGCGTTGCCGACCCTTTATTCACTTGAGGATTCGCTGTGTAGGCAGATATAGACATGCAGGTCCCTCACTCCGAACGCATCCTATCGCTCTGGCGACCTTACTCACCACCAGGAACACAACACCACAAATGCATCACAGCATGCAATAATATAGCAACACTACAAAGCAGTGGTGCTATTATGGCTGCGGTCTTCTGTCAGGTGGAGGTACTTCCCCAGTTGGGCTGCTCCACATACGAGCGAGATGACATTCCGCTGTGCCCTACCTCTCCTAATATAATATTACATTTTGTCCATTTTTAACCCACAATTTCCAGGAGTAGCCCTGAATTTTAACTTAAAAATACGCTCGCTCACCTCTTATGGGAACACAGGCGTCAACGTATGTATATATGTTCCCTATGTACTTCTCTATTATCTATACATGCATAGTATGAAGCTGTAGAGGATCCAAAATATGTAGGTACATAGAAGATATTGGCAAAAAATAATTTGACTTAATTATTGTACATTGGCAAAAAACTGTGTCTTTTTAACATTATTTTACACTAAAACTATGTATGTACTTAAGTTACATTTAAAGCTAGAATGAGTCCGGGAAAGCTTTTGCATTTCGTGCCCTTCCTAGGCTAAAATAAGCTCAGGTAAGTTGTTAATAGGATATAATAAGCCCCGAACCAAAGAGTTTTTACTTTACCTGCTCCTCTTTGGACAAAATATTGGCATATAGAATACTACAATATTGAATACAGGTGGTATTTAGAAGGGAGAAAGAAGCCTTTGCTTCTTCGTTGAGGCTCGGTTTTCAGCCCTTTGTCTTTGTCCATTTGCTTTTGAACTGAAAATTGTGCGTTTGTTGCGGTTTAAAAAAATATACATACATACATACATACATATAATCACGCCTCTTTCCCAGAGGGGTAGGCAGAGATCACGGATCTCCATTTGCTACGATCCTGACAAACCACTTTCGCTTCGCTCACTTTCATAACATTTCTCATACATGCTCGTCGGTTTAGGGTACTTTTGACCTGGCCTTTCTGTAAGATTTCTCCAATTTGATCGGAGAAAGTTCGCCTAGGTCTTCCCCTTCCAACTTGCCCTTCCACTCTTTTTATATACACTCTCTTCGTTAATCTTCTTTCATCCATCCTCTCTACATGCCCAAACCACCTTAACATACCCTTCTCAATGTTTGTGACTATATCTCCATCCATTCCACACTTATCTCTTATCACACTGTTTCTGACTCTATCACTCAATTTCACTCCACACATACTTCTCAACGCTCTCATTTCTACTGCATTCATTCGACTTTGATGTCTTTTTTGCCACACCCAACTTTCGCTACCATACATAAGTGTGGGCACCAACACTCCCCTATGCACAGCCACGCGTGCTTTTTGCGATATTTTCTGGCTGCCCACAAAGGCATTCAGTGCCCTATTCACTCGATTCCCTGCATTCACTCTCCTTAAAAAATATGATACACCTTTTAAGTGATATTTCAGAAAACGTACAACATTTCGTCAAGGTGCATTTCTTATAACCAGTGTTCAGAAATTCGGATGTTTTTATACCTATGGCGAATAATTTAAGTTCCGGGATTCCGGGATTGTATGCCTAAATCATCACATAATTTTGGCTGGACTGACTCGCGTAACTGTGACTGCTGTGCCGCCGAAGCCCCGAAGACCTGATCTCCTTCACAACTGACGCGGGTGAATGGCTAAGATCCTTGGATATTCATTTGTGTCATACCTGATGAACGATTCGTATCGTATGACAGGACTATAAAATTTCGAAATATTGAAAATCATAAGGATATTCATAATATTCATATTAATCTACTATGTAATTATTAGTAGGAGATACGAATAGAGGCACGACCATCACCCATATGTTTAATGGATGAGACGTATTTTATATCGAACTAGCTTCTACCCGCGACTCCGTCCGCGTGGAACTCGTTTATATCGTAGCTCCATACAATTTTTCACCCCCATTTCACCCCTTTAGGGGATGATTTCCGAGATAATAACTCATCACTCAAACTTCATCTTATACCAAATTTCATCTAAATCGGTTCAGCGGTATAAACGTGAAGAGGTAATTGACATACACACGCACTTACGCATTTATAATATTAGTATGGATGGATTTAGTACAAATATTTTTGAATGTACTAAATTCGACATAAAATATTTTTCATCCATTAAACAGATGGGTGACGGTCGTTTCTGTATACTATTCGTATTTTAGGCTATATGGATATTTGTTAAATACTCAATCACGCTAAAACGTGATAGGTACCAAGCAATCAACAATAAAATTCAATAAACACATAAAAAAGATAAAACGAGTTAAACACAATTACGTTTAAATATTATCTTTAACAGCTGCAAATGTGTTTATGTGATAAGAAAATGGCGGTCCGAGTTATCACATATTTATCTGCATTCACAGAAACGGTTAAACTACCTTTTTCATTATATTCGAGTGCAGCTTCACTATAACCGACATGATATTTTTTTGCAAAAATACACAGTATTCTACGAGTTTATGTACTGTATTCTATTATTTAATACTTAACAGTGGCGGAATCTCCAGCAATCTGCAGAATTGTACTAGACCATTATAACTGCGAATAAGTTGTTGACCTGAAGGGTAATTGAGCGACCATTAGGAAGACTCAATTGTCATTTTCGAGCATAAGGACAAAAAAAAAATTGATTAACCTAACCATACGAAATCGACTAGCGGAATTAAAAAAGGATTAAAAACGCAAGGACGATTATAATTATGATACCACACTTGTTGTGTTAAGTCTTTTTTACACGTTAATGCGGGAGTTTTCATTACAGAATACAGATCTTTATTGGTAAAAAGTACATTTTACAAGTCATAATAGGTTAGGTTATACTGTTATATAATCATCACTCACAATGACTGCCAGCCGGCGGCTCGGAACGATCAGCAGAGGTCGCCTGCGCCCTGCGGAACGGGCGACCACAGTAAGATGCAGTTTATTTATAAAGTGGATAATGAAATTAAAGATAAAAAATGTAAACAAAGAACTGTCATGCAAAAACGGCTGAACTGATATCGCTGAAACTAGGTATAGAGATAGTTTATAACCCGAATTAACACATAGGCTACATTTAATCTCGATTTGTTTCGCTACTTTTCGCCGAATATCAATTTTGGGTATTAATTTCATGGTTTTGAAGTTCATTTAGACATTTACGCAATTTTAGGTGTTAAGTTACTATCAATAAGCAGTATAATGGCCTAAAACGAAATAATTACAAGTATAATGCACATTGACGTATATTTTGGCATATCGAAGTTTTTGTATCTCAAAGACAAAGTGGCGTATCCATTGAAATATTTATGCTATTCTAGAACACACGTCCCTTATGTTAAGAAATATAATCGCGTGCAGAATATATTCGATTTGTGTTATTTTGATTCAAAAAGGTGCAGTTCTTATGTAATGTTTCTAAATGAAATGTCAGCTGCCAGCACTCAAGTCCTTTTAAAGACCGGCAATGAGGTTCACGTAGGTATATCTTTTTCTGTCGCTCAAATAAGAGCGGTAGAGATGGAGATATACAAGTATCGAGGATGTATTCACAAAGCTTCCCGACAATAATTTATCGACGCATGGCTAGCACGTGATGATGCGTGACTTATGTAGCCGTCACTTTTTAACTGCTCTAATTAGAAAGAGACGGGTAGCCTATTTCGCTCGCTGTAATATTCTCAGTGCTAACCGTGCAAACGAACTACCTATCAGGGGGACCACGTTTGTCGAAGTTCAATGTTTGTATATCTCCCTCTCTATCACTCGAATACGCAAGTGCAATAGAGACGGAGGTACATACACGAACGAACGATATTGTATTGGAGTTACATATGAGTGTAACCTCCATCCTCCACCGACCACGCATAATAGTTGTTACAAATCCCGAGGTTAAGCCCGTTAAGGTATAAGGCTGTGTCTGGTAAGTTGGAACTGGCTGTAAATCTTAACAGCTGTCAATTTCTAATCAATTAAAATATATAATGTTGTTTTGTTAATTGTTGAAAACTAAGTTTCTAATGTTTTTCGATAAAATCGGCAACGATATTTGGAAAGTATTTGGCCTTGGAGGTTTGTATTGTTTTTATTCTATTTTTAGTGAAATTATGTACCTACTGCTTACTTACATTCAATTTGTTATTTTGACATTCATTTTCATTTGCAGTTTCCGAGATTTACGTACATAATGCCGGGAAAACGGAAATCTAATTTATCTCAGTCATCTGCAAAGGCGCGACTGATGAAGGGAGCCAGATCTTAAGAGACTTCTCCTCAAGCAGAAATGAGATGAATTAAGCAAAGTAGGCGTCAGACATTTCTCAGACTACTGGAAACGCCGGAACAGCAGGAACTTCGACTCCAACCAGCACTCCCACTATTTGGCCTCTCAGCGAGCTACTGAGTCACCAAGCCAGTCTCAGGCGCGGTGCAACGAAGATGTTCAGCGGCAGGCAAGAGTGAGAGCTGAAGAAACGTCGGAGCAGCGCCAGCACCGACTTCAACAGCACGCCCACTATCTGGCCTCTCAACGAGCTGCTGAGTCACCCATCCAGTCTCAGGCGCGGCGCGACGAAGATGTTCAGCGGCAGGCAAGTGTGCGGGCTGCAGACACGTCGGAGCAGCGCCAGCACCGACTTCAACAGTACGTCCACTATCAGGCCTCTCAACGAGCTGCTGAGTCACCGAGCCAGTCTCAGGCGCAGCGTGAAGAACAAGCTCAGCGGCAGGCAAATGTGCGAGCTGAAGAAACTTGACCAGTGCTACAAACAATTCAAAGAGTTCTGGAGGACAGTAACGTGCTAATACATGCATTTAGAAGCGCTTTGGAGAACATGCCTGACGAAACGTTTAAGGTAGCTTCACAACCCTGACCGCGTGCCCCTTGGGCAGCACAAGCGGCGCTACAACGCGCCCACCACCAGCGACGTGGCGGCCGTGGTCGCCGGCTCGGAGCCCACCGCCGGTAGGGACATCGTGCTGCGCGCGCGCGTAGGCCGGCTCTGCCGCATCGCCGACACTCACAGGTTCCTAGATGCACTCCAGTATCCAGTCATATTCTGGAAAGGCCAAGAAGGGTATCATTTTGAAATACCACAGGTGAATCCACAGACTACGCAACCAGTACCAAACAAAAAAGTTTCCTGCATGGATTTCTATGCATACAACCTTATGGTGCATAGCAACGGATTCAATCTGTTGTTACGCTGCAAGCAAATTCTGCACCAGTTTTTAGTCGATATGTATGTTAAGCTTGAAAGCGAACGCCTTAGGTACATATCACTAAACCAACGCAAGTTGCGAGCAGAAAATTACTTTCACTTACAAGATGCGGTAAGGAATGACGCGCAAGTTAACGCCAACGATGTGGGGCAGATGGTGATACTGCCCTCCTCCGTCGTGAATAGCCCGAGATACCTCCACGAGTACACGCAAGATGCGTTTGCGTACGTTCGGAGCTACGGCCGTCCGGATCTGTTGATTGGCCGGAGATTACCAATGAACTAATGCCTGGACAAATAGTATTACTATGACGAAAGGCGACAGATTCTAAGTGGACTGTATCAAAATCGAATCCTTGCGCGGTCGCCGTGATATTGCAGAATGAATGTTAAAGTTTGAGTAGATTGCGTATCGGCTTACCTGGACGTCTTGAAGGCCAGGCTCAGCATCCGATGAAGGCAATATAGAGTGGCAAAAGCGAAGGTTGCCCCATATACCTACACCTTTTATTGTGGCTAAAGGAGAAACTGCGTCCCTGTCAAATCGATGACGTAATTAGTGCGGAAATTCCTGATGTCAATGTTGACAAAAAACTACACGACACTGTCGTCAAAAACATGATCCACGGTCCATGCGGTGCACTCAATATGTCATCTCCGTGCATGAAGGATGGGAAGTGTACAAAGAAGTACCGCCGAGTGTTACTAAAGGACACGCAGATGAGTGAAAATACCGGCGAAGAGCACCTGACGATGACGCACTGTTACTAGGTACTAGAATTCACGGTGCAGAAAGCGTCATGTTGGATAACCGGTGGATTGTGCCATATTCTCCGCTTCTGATCAAAACTTTCGATGGCCATATTAATGTCATTTTTAGGGTTCCGTAGCCAAATGGCAAAAAACGGAACCCTTATAGATTCGTCATGTCCGTCCGTCCGTCTGTCTGTCTGTCTGTCTGTCTGTCTGTCTGTCTGTCCGTCCGTATGTCACAGCCACTTTTTTCCGAAACTATAAGAGCTATACTGTTGAAACTTGGTAAATAGATGTATTCTGTGAACCGCATTAAGATTTTCACACAAAAATCGAAAAAAAACATTAAGTTTTAGGGGTCCCCATACTCAGAACTGAAACTCAAAAAAATTGTTTTGATCAAACCCATACGTGTCTATGGATAGGTCTTTAAAAATGATATGGAGGTTTCGAACATCATTTTTTTCTAAACTGAATAGTTTGCGCGAGAGACACTTCCAAAGTGGTAAAATGTGTCCCCCCCCCCTGTAACTTCTAAAATAAGTGAATGATAAAACTGAAAAAAATATATGATGTACATTACCATGCAAACTATCAACGAAAATTGGTTTGAACGAGATCTATGAAGTAGTTTTTTTTAATACGTCATATATCGTAAAAAGCAATTTATGTAACGGAACCCTTCATGTACGAGTCCGACTCGCAGTTGGCCGCTTTTTTTAGTTCAAGGCAGGCTATCAAAGGTCGCGGGAGTCCGCTGGATGCGGGTGGCGCAGGACCGGTAATTTTGGCACTCTTTGGGGGAGGCCTATGTCCAGCAGTGGACGTGTTTCGGCTGATATAATGATGATGCTATCACATACAAATATATCAACAAGGGCAACGATCAGGCGGTCTTCAGCGTCAGGCAAGCTGGTGATGTAAATATCGACCCCACCCAGATAGCCATTTTCAGTCGCAGCATTTTCAAAGCAGTAACAAGTCACAATGGTTTCGTAACTGCTACGGCACATTGCAACTGTGTTGTCTTTGGTTTCTACGTGTAGTAACAGTTGATACACAATGCGACCACTAAACCACTAGTAACTGTGTGTGGTCGCTGTTTCCACGCATAACGGAAACATTTGTGTCTACACACTTTTATACACTTTGCGTTTAGTTTGTGACTAGTGTACAAACTAGGGAATAATGTGTAGTAACGGTGTGGTAACTCTGTAACCAATAAAAATAAAGTATACACGAAGTGTAATAATGTTACGTCAATGTTTCTGAACTTGTTAACAGTAAATGACAACAAAAAGGCTTCAAGAAAACCAAAGCTTCTCAATCATTTCATATTGTTCACATCTTGTGCCGTTGTATCATGTCATAATTAATCGAAAAATTTGCGTTTAATCATGTGTGAGTCAAACGAAATGAATAAAGCAAAACCAAACAGACTCTCATCGGACTTCTACAGAAAAGTTGCAAAATTAAAGAATACACACAACAAAACCCCAAGTAAGTAAATACTTACTTAAATACTAGTAAATTATTTAAATACTTTTCCAAACAAATGATTAAAAATAGAAATATAAAACTAAATGGTGATCACGAACCAAATGAAAAAATATTACGTAATTACACTCAATAGTGGTTTAAAACAGCCCCACCTTTTACCCAGTTACTGGGTACCAGCGATATAAAAAATTTCGAATTTTACTCCGTCAACACAACGGAAAACGGTATTATTTTTTAACTTTGAGAACCTCTGTAAACAAAAAAGAACATGGAACCATTTTGTAAATTTAGTAACTTTGTTACTACCTCAAGTTTAACATCGTCACAATCTAGTAACTGTGTGACCACAGTATTGTTTATATCATAATTAACAATTTTTATAGTTTATTCTTGCTTTTATATATATATTATTGTTATTGTTAAAAGCTTTTATTATTGTTGCAAGCTTTTGAGCTCTTTAAATGTATCGATTTATTTAAATAATGCAATATATTAAGTATCGTGTTTTTTGCTATATTGGCAAAATTATGACTATATGATGGCGCGTTGATAAAATTCATCCAATATGATCAAATGACACGAAGAATTCCTTTTCCCATTGAGATTTAAACACATATTCTTAACTAATTATCACTTTTAAAGCAAACACTGACGTTGTGAATTTTGTTGTAATGGCGTCTCATCTATTATTTAAAATCACCACAAAATAAAGTTAGTTTCTAACGAGTTCTGTCAAAATGAGTGAATGAACGAATGAATTCTGCGATGACTGGTTTCAAACTGGGAACATTGTTACCACACAGCGACAGAACTGCGAAACCAAAAGTTACTGTGTCGACTCTTCCCCAATTTTAGTAGCGGCGACCGAACAATGACGTAACAGCAACCAAACGTGTTACCAGAATCAGTTTGTTCCTACACATAAGTGTCGTAAAATTTACGTAACTGCTACCAAAAATGGTTATATGGGCAGGGATGAGGTGCAAACGTTTAGGACGCGCCGATACGTCAGCAGCAATGAAGCGGCGTGGCGAATCTTTGGCTTGCCGCTTCACGAACGACATCCAACTGTCACCCACCTAGCGGTGCACCTACCCAATGGTGAACGAGTTTATTTCACGGAGCAAAACTTTCACGACAGAGTATCAACGCTTCCGAAGACAACACTGACGGCATTTTTAGAACTCTGTGAAAGTGACAACTTCGCTAAAACATGCTCCAGCTGGTCGATCGCGTATCGCATTGTACGAACGTTAGGTAGATCTAAATGTCAAATTTTATATGGAAAAATGACAGTTTGATTATCCTAACGCGCGTTCGGAACGTTACGTGATTACTCTCAGTTGTACTGCAACTTTTGTACAGTAAGCTTTGTACATAGTGTAGACATTTTTTATTTTGTCATCGCTGCCTTTAATGTTAGTGGATTATAGAAGAACACAGTAAATATAATTTAACAAAAACATTATCTATGTTTAAAAGACGAAACCGTATCTCAAATACATAATTACTTAAAGATTGCTTCTTGCATTTTTATTCGTAGGTTTTATATTCGTGTGTAAGCCTATACAAATACAGGTAACCCCTCCTTTTTAGAGTTCCGTATTCAAAGAGTAAAACGGGACCCTATTACTAAGACTTCGCTGTCCGTCTGTCTGTCACCAGGCTGTATCTCACTGATACCGTGATAGTTCCAATTGACATTTTCACAGATGATGTATTTCTGTTGCCGCTATAACAACAAATACTAAAAACAGAATTAAATAAATATTTTTATTGATAATGGTACGGAACCCTTCGTGCGAGAGTCCGACTCACACTTGGCCGGTTTTTTTTTCAAACCACAATACCATAATAACCCGTCAACTGCATCACCGCCAATTTGCAAGCTAAATAAGGTTCACAAATGGTCAGTTAATACCTAGGGTTGTCGATTGTACGTATTCAACGCGAACGAAGTCGCGGGTAAAAGCTAGTACTGTTATATAATCATCACTCACAATGTTACATCATTTGTTAATACAATTAAATTAATAGTACATTGTTTAACAAGGGGCGTATGATGAATATTGCAAACGAGAGTTTGTCAGGAGCCCAACGCCGTAAGGCGGAGGGCTTTTGATGACTCGAGTTTGCAATATTCATCTGTTTCTCTTAGTTTTTCATCACATTTGCGAGAAAATAAATAACCACAAAAGACAGAAAAATCTATGTTTTATACAAGCGCATCAATCAAATGTTGACGAAATTTACAACTTCACTTCTATCTAGATCAGTGCGAGTGGAGGGCGGAGCTTGAATATTTCAACAAATCACAGAGCATGGAGCATGTGGTTCTTGCAGCATGCCCTGCAAGAACCACATGCTCGATTTTATTTTCCAACCAATCACAGAGCAGAATTCTTGCCGTCCAGATTTGCTTAACCAATCAGATCACACACAAGCTCATTACTCCCAGGGGGCCATTATTTCCCGCGGGAACAATTTAGGCCATTGTCCTTCTGTATACAGGCAAGGAATAACACCATTTATGAGCAAGTGTGATGCTAATTAAATTACACACAGTCACACATTACGGTGCTGATTCCTTCCGAGTGTACAAACATAACTCGTCAAACTCAACAGGAGAGTTTAACGAGTTTTTTACACTCGGAACACCGTAAGGCATCATAAGCTTGTTTTTAAAAATACTATTGCTGCTTGAGTTTTTTATGTCAGTTCGGACCGAGTCGTATAGGATTGGCCCCATGATGCTGAGTGACCGTCGTGACTGCCAGCCGGCGGCTCGGAACGATCAGCAGAGGTCGCCTGCGCCCTGCGGGACGGGCGACCACAGTAAGATGCAGTTTATTTATAGTCATGTATATTGTTTCTTACGTACAGTCAGCATCAGATAGTAGCAGCCAAGGTAGCCAAATATATCGCAACTCGTCTTTATTACTATAAATATAAATACATATGAATATTTGCGGACAATCTTACACAAATCAACCTAGTCCCAAACTAAGCAAAGCTTGTACTATGGGCTTATATAGAGAAATAAATACTTAAATACATAGAAAATTGTGCTCATCACACAAATAAATGCCCTTACCGGGATTCGAACCCAGGACCTCTTGCTTCGTAGGCAGGGTCACTACCAACTAGACTAAAGCGGTCGTCAAACTTCAAGTCAAGTCGTTAGTCGATTACCTACTATAAGTAAGGATGTGTTACAATAATATAATATTATTGTAATACAAAAATAACGGCCTCCGTAGCCCAGTGGGTAGTGACTCTGCCTACGAAGCTGGAGGTCCCGGGTTCGAATCCCGGTCAGGGCATTTATTTGTGTGTTTATCACGAATATTTGTTCCTGAGTTATGGATGTTATATATGTATATAAGTATCTATATGTATTTATCTATTATATATATCATCGCCTAGTACCCACAACACAAGCCTTATTGAGCTTACCGTGGGCCTAGGTTGATTTGTGTAAGATTGTCCCGTAATATTTATTTATAAAAAAAAAAAAAAAAAAAATATATTTGGCTACTTTGGCTGCTACTAACTATATGACGCTGACTTTACAGTCGCCATCACATACATAGGTACACTACAGGTGTTCAAAAATATCGGCACATGCATCCTAATGCCTTGAAAATAGAGGTGTATTCCGATGTTTGTGACGTGCTTGTTTGCTCCGATGTATGTGATGTGATGGCGACTGTACATACAGCATGCATGCATGGTAAGGTGAGAATTTTATGTTTTTTTTTAATAGCGCCTGTGCATGATGGTCTACTGATTTTCCATCGATTATAAATACGCAGGGCTCGTTTCTGTATTCTAAACACTCTGTCGCGGTCAGCAGCTGTGCCTTAGCTGTGCAGTAGGTACTTAGTGGTTTCTTATACTGTTTATATTATTTTTAATAATGAACAATGGCATAAGTACAACAAAAAAGGATTCATTAGCATCCGCTGTTGCAATGTAAATACGTAATACCTAAAGTCATAAAGACAAAACAGAACTAATAGGGTTGGTATTCACTAAGTTTAACGATAACTTACACAAGACGTACGTTAGTTTGACCTCCAATTATGTGGAGTTGTCACTAGCTAAGGTATCAAGTTATACTGTGAGACGAGCGGTGAGGTGAGTCGAGGTTGTGAATAATATGTAGTTGAACAGAGCCCCTACCGAAGTTGTAACAAGCAAAAACTTTTGTTTGCCTACACACTGTTAGCTCTGTTTTGCAAAACATTGGTTCACAGTCCTAAAACTACTGTAATACTAGGATTATTGTCGTAGTTTTGGACATCTGAACTGGAGACGTACCTACCTAGCAAAATCATGTTGTGAAAGTTAAGTAACATGACCAAAAAAGATGCCTTGATCTAGGCCTAGCCTAGGGCCGGTGTTCTGTTCTGCAATATTTGACAGAAGGTGGCATAATACTTTAACGAATGTCTCTGAAATTCTGATTTTGAAGTGACAGCTATCCCCTTCTGGCAATAGGGAACATTATTGCAATGTTCTGCCGCCAGAGGAAGCACTACCACTAATAGTAAACCAGTATAGGAAAAAAGGGATTCACACACACATGCACAATTGTTTGTCAAATGAGTGACAAGGATGCTTGCATAGACAATACCGCAAGTGGGAACGAGATACTATGTTAACGCTGCAAGTGTCGCCACCTACGAAGAGCTTTGCGTAATGTTCCCTATTTAAACATTGATGAGTTTTTTCGATACCGATCTACGACCTAATTTTATCTTCAGCTATTGTTTTATTTATTATCAATAAAACAATAGCTGAAGATAACTCCGTCCGTGTGGAACTCGTTTATATCGTAGCTCCACACAAACTTTCCCCCCATTTCAACCCCTTAGGCCCTTTGGGTCTTTGAGGCGTTTTTACCGGAATAAAAACTATCCTTTGTCCTTCCCCATGATTCAAACTATCTCTATTCCAAATGTCATCTAAATCGGTATAGTGGTTTAAGCGTAAAGAGGGAACAGACAGACAGACAGACAAACTTTCAAATTTCTAATATTAGTGTAATAGTATGGAAGTATGTATTAGCAGAATATTTCCAATTTCTGTACTTAGTGCAGTCATTTCAATAAGTTTACCATTAAATGAGTGACATCATTGAACAAAGAGGACTCGCCTGTTGCCATTCCGATACTAACCTAGGTTGTTTTATCTCTTTCGAATAAGTCGTAAAGGAGCAAGAGGCAAACAATTATTGCAACGTTTTCATCGATGTCATGCAATACAAGGATCGGCCTTGACGTTACGTATCACAACTATGATGTAAATATGTGACTAAGTTTGGTTTTTCCTTGTTTAAAGGGTAAGTAAAGATTAAAATTATTATTTTGTAATAAAACGAGTAGGTAGGTACTTGTATGCTAAGCTCGTTTTTACTGTGACTGTCACTAACCTAATCTAATGTATTCACGATAAGTAAAAAAAAAGCGGCCAAGTGCGAGTCGGACTCGCACATGAAGGGTTCCGTGAAATAAATTGCGGTTTACGATTTTCGGTGGAAGTTTGAAGTTACAGGGGGGGGGAAACACATTTTACCACTTTGGAAGTGTCTCTCGCGCAAACTATTCAGTTTAGAAAAAAATGATGTTAGAAACCTGAATATCATTTTTGAAGACCTATCCATAGATACCCCACACGTATGGGTTTGATGAAAAAAAATTTTTTGAGTTTCAGTTCTGAGTATGGGGACCCCTAAAACTTAATGTTTTTTTTCGATTTTTGAGTGAAAATCTTAATGCGGTTCACATAATACATCTACTTACCAAGTTTCAACAGTATAGCTCTTATAGTTTAGGAAAAAAGTGGCTGTGACATACGGACGGACAGACAGACAGACAGACAGACAGACGGACAGACGGAACCCTAAAAACTTGGCTTTCGAAACAACCGTCATTATTTAAATACTGTTTAATCCGGGTCTAACGCTTAAAGTGTCTTAGGTTTAAAGTGTTAAACCGTCATTATGTCTAGACTAAAGATACATGCGAGTAGGAAGTAACCTAGAGTATGAGTATCCTAGGCCCTCAATATTGTTTAAATCCCTTTCACACCCTACTTGCGTTCTAACATAATATATTAGCTTGGTGTGGATGAAAATTAGCGCAATATATATTAATAACCCCTTAAATTACGAAAATGTAAACCCCCGACACAATAAACATAGCTAAAGGACCATCACGACAAACTTGCGATTTAAAAATCTTTTTCACTTCTCATGCTCTAAAAGTTCGTCTTTATGTCGTGCGTAGGCGACATAAAGTCGCTTTTTATGCTCTAGAGCATAAAGTAAAATCTTCGTCGAAGACCAAGGCAATCGCTGCAACAGCCACACGAACATCTTTAACTTCATACAACAACCTCTTTATTTTATTTCGTTTCGTTCGTATTCTAAGACCAAGGCAAAGATACCAACAGCCAAAGTACACAATAAAACTTCATGAAATAAACTTATAATTTGTATTTCGTCTCATTTATTATTTTTTATATTTGTTTATTTTTCAATTTAGTAGATCAGTATAGTATTTAATACAACATTAAATATGCCAGGAAAAACGATTACTTTAAATATTTCTCATTGCTCTAATGTAACTTTCAATTTTAATTAAATTAGCATTTACTATATTTACGTGTTGCTGTTTCATTTCCTCGCAATCGAAGTGAAAAGTAGAGTGTACAACTCGTCCATAAAACCCATTTTACACTCGACTTTATATCTATCCTCGCTCGCAAGCTCGCTCGGATGGATAAACGTCTCGAGTAAAATGGTGCGTTTTATGCACTTGTTGTACAATCTACTATTTAATTTAGATTCAACCGTTTAAGACAAAACCAAACACAGCGAGCGAAAAAGGTACGAAAATAAATCTCTTGGTCAAGCATTCTGTCTGAAACAGAACGTCTTGTCAATGTGTGGTAAGCAGCTAAAATGCTTAAGTCAGACCAGACCTATTAATACATATTGGACCAGACCTATTAACACATTTGTGTGTTTTCCACTGATATCTTCCCTTTCAATCATCGTCCTCCTAACGTTTTTCCCGGTAGTGCCCTAAGGGCTCGGCCACATCTCTGCGCCGCACCGCAGAGATGTGGCCAGGCCCTAAGCGAGCCCGGAGTTCGCTTTTGCAACTAATCCTTAGATATCTTCTTTTTTATCATTTGAGTAATTTAATGACAGGATTTAAATTTAAATAAAACGTGACACACTCCACACACTTCACGTTATTAATCTACGTAACCTTACACATTGCATTCATTACTGATAATGAACAATGGGTCATTGTACATGTATTTACACAGCTACAGCTACTATAAGCAGTACACGATAACAGTATTTGGAAGGTCTTCAAGACAATAATATTTATTTTTTTATTTTGCTTTTGTTTGTGACTCAGTTTATTAAAATGTTGAAGTAATTATCTTCGAAATGATGTCTCTCCCTGATGGTTAGCTTATTATCATTCTACAAGTCGAAGGTTTATTTACGGAGTTTATTTACAAACGGAGTTGTTGATGCAACTTTCACGAAAAAAAAAACAGCAAAACGGGTACTTACGCTACATAATCAAACATTGTGTGTAACTAGAGTAAACAGTTGTTGAATAATTACAAGATCTGTTTGGTTATTCACATAATTATGCGTCTGTAATCGATGTTGACAGTGGCGTAATGTTGGCATTACTCTACAATAATATGACGGCATTCAATTGATAGTTTCCGCATGTTAAAATGTATAACATGGTGTCATTATATGGATAGTAAACCATCTAAATATGTACAAAAAAATATCACAACGATTCGAGAGTAAATTAAAAGTTACCAATAGGATTCAACATAAGAGAAAGTATAACAATATACATCAACGCAGTATTTCATCACCAAATCGTTAATTTAATTTATCCATAAAACGTCATAGTCATAATATTTATATTTTTAGTGTACCTACGCTCAGCGTCAAATACTTTGTAGCAACCAAAGTAAGTAGTCAAATAGTTCGGTACGCCACACCATATAAGTACTATTTAGTATAGTGTACCGAACTATTTGGCCACTTGACTGACTGCTACAGAGTATTTGACGCTCTACTCTAATTTAAATTCTCATACAAACATTAATGCTCTCTAAAACTGGTCGAAAAAGCATCATAAAACAATCAGAAAGTTCAAAAAAATGTAACCCGACTATGAATAACTGAAAAAACATTTAATGACGACCGCTTTAGCCTAGTTGGTAGTGACCCTGCCTACGAAGCAAGAGGTCCTGGGTTCGAATCCCGGTAAGGGCATTTATTTGTGTAATGAGCTCGAATATTTGTTCCTGAGTCATGGATGTTTTCTATGTATTTAAGTATTTATTTTAAGGTTGATTTGTGTAATTTTGTCCGCAAATATTATTATTTATTTATTATTTATTATAATATTTAATACAAAAAGTAGCCTATATCACCCTGAGTATAATTTTGAAACGATACCTCAATCATCAAACTCGATTCAGTATCTTAAACGCTACGGTGTACACACGTAAATACATGTACTTATACAAAACAATATACGGCCTAGCTAAAGTCATATCCGTCGGTTTTGGCTCTGCCGTAGTCGGGAAAAAAAATAAGAATGTAGCGAATTGTTTGAATCCATTGTATACGATAGCTGGCAATCGATGTAAACATGAGGACGCAGGTGTATCAAGAACTGACGCCTACTCTTTCGTCGTTCACTGTCAAATCCCATCCCAACCCCTCTCAACTTCGTTAAGTACCTATATATTTTATCTTTGTTGCGTGTGCAAAAACGGCTTGATCTTACGGTTTCTAATCAATTGACCGTAAAAACGGCATACACTGCTACTTTTTATGTTAGATTCCTTTTTGAAGTCATATTTATCCAATAATAAAATTGACTTAGATTTAGATTTATTATAACCGTTATTTTTGGTAACCCAGTATATGAGGCCTCATACTAGTGCCACTTGAACAAATACTCTTTGTTAGCAAGTGGTTAGCAAGGTTTTAGTGTTGTTTAATCGTTCAGTTATATTGGTAGACTTAATCCATGAATACGAACGCACTGTTGCTCATTAGTTAGGTTAAGGCTATTTTAGTTTGGCATGTGGTCCAACTTAATTATACTAATTGTCCCTAATTGGCATTTTTTTTTCTTATTCTGATAAATTTGATAGCAAATAGGGACTTTTATTTAGCTGACAGTAAATAATAATATGTTGCAGCAAGCGCTGAAGGAACCTTATTAAGAAATTTGAATTTATTAGTGTCAGTTGTCGGTAAACTTTATGTTTACCCAAACAAGATTAACGGTTCCGCTCTGTCAATATAATTTCGTCGAGACAAGGGCCTTTATTGACATAGCCGACAACTGGGTGGAGTGCTCGCATCAAGACAAATTTTCCATAACGCATTTTCAACGTTCGAAGGCGGCCCGCGAGAGCTCATAAATGCCGCGTCATCATTCCACGAGGATTTTCAAAATAAGATAACCTCTCGGAACTCGCTCCGTTCCCGGGGAGCGTTTTACGAGGGTCCGACAAATCCCCCGAAAGGTTTCGCGTGCTACTCAAACTTGCCAATTCGTGTCCCCCATCCCGCGTTTCAATTTACCCCTTACGTCGTTTGCTTCGGACAAAAATAAAAAGGAACATTTTGTTTTTCAAGCCACTGGCGAGTGGGTAGTTATTTTTATGGTTGTTTTCATGATTGACACTACATAAAATCAGATAAAATCTATCCCTAGTTTCCTGCAATGAACATCATATGACCCCAGACGGAAACGGCGAGAAGGGGTTAAAGGTATCGGGCCAGTTCCTTGACTTTGATTATTATTTACGTGCACTACAATCAAATATTTTGATGCTAATTAGCAGGGATTGTAACCGGTTATTTTTTGTATGGGAACTGTAACCGGTTTTATTCGTTCTTTGTTAATATTTCTTTTTCAATTTTATTTTCTAATTGGGCAATCTAATAATACGCACTCGTTACCTAAACACAACTGAGTCCTACATATGAAGCATAAAATAGTTTGAGATATGTGGTTATTTCGAGGTTTTTGCAAAAAACCGGTTACAATCCCTGCTAATCAGTGTTTGTTTACCTATTCGGTCACTAACAACCATTATTGTCAACGACAGTTAGGTACCTTTTTCCATGAGAGTGACACATTTAAGTAAAACAAACGACACTGTGATTACATATGTAATATCATTATGAAATGAATACACTTAAAACACAAATTACCACTTTAAATACAACACTAGTTTCTCCTGAAGCCCCTCATCATCTCGCGTTCTTTTTCAGTATAGTCAGCGAACTTGTTTATTCCAAACGTAGCACTTGTAGACTTGCTGTTTTGTTCATTGATCTTTGATAGATTCGTCTTAAACGCATTGAAATGCTCTTCCCTGTCAGCAGCGTCCTTGTACTCGCGATTGAAGTCTTTAATGAATTTCTCGAACAAAGAATCGGCTTGGCTGAGGTCGTAGACACGGTTCGGGTCCGCTCTGGCGGGGGCCATGGCTGCGAGTGCTAGCAGAGCGACGACGGCAGTGAGCGCGTTCATGACGATCCCACGAAACTAATTAGATCATCGCGGTCAACGCGTTTTATATCGCGCCAGCTCGAGACTTTATGGAAATAAACAAGTTTCCTGTTAACGGACTGTCAATGTAAGCGTAAACAATGAGTTATTATCAGATATTCAATAATTATGTTTGCTGTTATGCAGCTCATGTTTCATTTTTAGAACAAAAGTGTTTTTAACCTAAGTAGGTTCAAAAACACTTTTTGTTTTATTTTTATTATCTAATACCTAAGTACATCAAAAACGTAATAACGTGATAAATATAATAATATCTCTAAAAGTCGCATCCATGACACTTGCCTGCTTCATATAGGGCATGCGATTGTAATATTATTATATTATACAATGCCTCCTAGATACAGGTATTAGATAATAAAAATAAAACAAAAAGTGTTTTTGAAACGCAGCTGTCGAAAATCGTTAGAGGTAGGTAGTTTGATATTGTATAAGTATCTCTCTAAATCGTTTTTTTTTCTGATTTTTGTTATATATGTATAATCGGATTGGGTTAGGCACTTCCTAGCAACCCTAAAAGAAAAGAAAAACAAATTACTAATAATTGGTAAAAATAAAACACTCATTGTTGTCAGAAAACAGAGTGTATTCTCGTCATTCAAATGTTATTAGTGAAACGAAAGAAAATTATATCAACATGTATAACATATACGGAAGTTTTACAATCCTAACTTACTTTTAAATTCATTTGTTGTATAATCCGAGTTGTTGTTTATCCCAAAATAAGTGTCATCAATGTCAGTCATCATGGACATTTCATTCAACTTATTTATAAAACACAGGCTCATTTTGAATGCAATTAAATGAAGGTACTTCTTTCTCCACTACAGTTTTTTACTGTTGTCTGTGATT
The DNA here is from genome assembly GCA_963854355.1 of Epinotia brunnichana. Taxonomy (NCBI): domain Eukaryota; kingdom Metazoa; phylum Arthropoda; class Insecta; order Lepidoptera; family Tortricidae; genus Epinotia; species Epinotia brunnichana. The sequence continues at coordinate 14,510,372 of OY977942.1, forward strand.
GCTGGGAGATATAACTGCGCCATAGGGCTTGTGCACAAATCACGCGAGGTTCGATAGGGGAGGGGGGGGGTCAGGAAAAAATCACGAAAGATCACGTTGGGGGGAGGGGGGGTATAAGGATACCTCACGTGTATTTTTCTACAGAGAACGAAACTAAGAAAAAATATCTACCACACGAGTAGATACTTTTACTCGGCTTCGTGAAACATAAATCTTCACTTAGCACTTCAAAATAGCGAGTCTATTTTACTAAGATAGAAAACAAACAAGATTTACTATGTAAGATACTATTTATCTTACAATTAGGTCGAATGAAAAAAATATACGTGAGGTTTTGTGGGGGAGGGGGGGGGGGGGGGTAGCCAAGAACCTCACCAAATATCACCAAGGGGGAGGGGGGGGGTCAAAAAGCAGCCCTTTTTTTTTTTTTTTTTTGCACAAGCCCATATTGTGGCACTCAGTACCTACATGCCAGGACTACTTTGACGTATGTTAAGTAGTTTTTAGTATGAAAAGTAGCTGCTGCTACTTTACTAATAATATAGTTTTTAAGGCATATTGTAACTAACATTATATGGACCTATGGTCTGAAATAAAACATTTGAATTGAATTGAATTGTAGTCCTTCATGAACTCTGTTCGAATAAAGGTGACGCTTGGTTTCGTAATGAGGACGTTTTGTGCCATCTCGAGCCATGGGTCCTAGCTCAAATAGCAATATAATATTTTTCCCCTCACTGCCTCGGAAAGCCGTCTTTTATTCTTTAAAACCAGTGAGCAAAATCGCATTTTATCCACTGGTGGGCAAAGTAATTTGACCTTGGAGCGTATCTCATAGTTAGACAGTTGAAATTTTCACAGATGACGTATTTCTGTTGCCGCTATAACAACAAATACTAAAAAAAGAGAATAAAATAAATATTTAAGGGGGCTGCCATACAAAAAAAACTTTTCAGAATTGCCTTCATCAGGCGCTGGGTCTCAAAATGTACGGGAAAACTAAAATCCGACTCGCACTTGACCAAAAAAATAAAAATATAGTTATTTGTTGAGTATATTTTTTATACAAGGGTGAAAATATATTATTTAAATTAAATAAAGTTGTTTTGCATGTTGCACTTTCCTCGCTACAGTGAGGTGAAAAGTTTAGTGTTACACACGGGTGAAAATGTATTTTACTTCTCGTGTGTAACAAATAACTATAGTTCGTTCATGATAAGACTAAACTACCATTTAACTATTATAAGACGTTTACATTGTATCACAGCAATCTACCTATTAGTAACTTTATTACTCTTTTAAAACTTTGTTTAATTAATGCATTGCGCATGTGATGTGCATATTGTGGCAATAGGTACCGGCTAAAAATTAACATGATATTTTAATTGTTATTTAAGATACTATAGATAGGGTAACCATCAGAAGCGTGAGTGTAAGCACAATCTTAATGGACTAAGCTGTTTTTGAGTAGAAATTGCTTTTTACAATTTTCTCTATACAGGGTGTCCCTAAAACCAACGCCAAAACGAAAAAGGGAGATAGTACAACCCATAAGCATTCATATTAAGCAAATATGACCTTAATGAAAAGTTCATGGTTTTCGAGATATTGACGTTTTAAAAAAAACGTAACTTTTGATACCCTGCGTCACTTTATCGATTGCCATCACTTCAAATTTAAGTATTTTGTAAATCTGTTTTTTGCAGGATGTTACCAAAAACATATCCTATCGAATGTCATTTAAATTTATTACATGCCATGGTGCTATAGTGGTAAAAATAATAATCAAAAATGAATTAAATAAATTTTATAATTTAATCTGCGGGTTTGATCGAGTTTAATTTAAAAAAAGTATACTAAACTAACTTGGCACAAAACGTAAAAAAATTGCAATTTTATTGTAGTTTTCAAAATGGTACAGCTTATTCTTATTTACCCAGTAGTTTACGAGATTATACTATTTTACACCAGAAGGAGCTTAAACTGCAATTATTCCATACTTTGTAGCCCCTACCACCTACGAGGCTCACAAATTGAAATTCGAATAAAAAACGCTTTGAAATTGGAACATAATTCAATATTTAAGTTTAAGTCGGCTTACAGGATTAGTTTAGTAATTTCAGTACATTTAGTTAAATTCATTTGTATCTTCTTAGCGTTATTATTACCGGTCGTGCCCCCTAAGGAGCCTTAGTTACTTAGTTAAATTAATTAATCATACAAAAATAATTCTGGTTGCCATTAATCTTTAAAGGGAATAAAAAATAATAAAAAAAACGATTCCTGCTTTGTTTTGTTTATTTAAATCAAATGTTCAAATTGTCGGCCATTTACTTGAATACAAGCTCGGCATCTCCTTAAAAATGCTCGACTGATGCGACGTGCACTTCTTGTGACGTCGTTTTGTGCCTCTGCGAAAATGCGTTGTCTCAGCTCCGCTATACTGTTAATCGGTTTATTGTAAACTTTTTCTTTGATGTAACCCCAGTAATAGAAATCCAGAGGATTTAGGTCTGGAGATCGAGGAGGCCACAAAATAGGACCAAGACGCCCGATCCATCTCTGTGGATAAGTTCGGTTTAAATGTTCTCGTACTTGTCGAGCATAATGTGCTGGACAGCCGTCATTTTGCAGCCACATTGACCTTCGTGTAGCTAAAGGCACGTCCCCAAGAAGATTTGGCAACTCATTCTCTAAGAAATTTAGATAATTTTGGCCATTTAGTGTTTCTGGTAATTCAAATGGGCCTATTATTTTTCCATCTAATATTCCAGTCCAAAGGTTAAGTTTAAATTGGTACTGCGACCGATCTTCCCACATTAAATGAGGGTTTTCTAATGCATAACTATGTAAATTGTGCATGTTCATGAATCCATCTCTTTTAAAAGTGCTTTCATCCGACCATAAAACCATGTTTATGAAATTTGGATCCTCTCTGTGTTTCTGCAGCATTGTCTGGCAAAACAGTACTCGTAGTGGGTAATCACGGGGCAGCAATGCTTGAACACGTTGTATGTGGTATGGATGATATCCATAACGAAGTAATATTCTATTGGCAACAGATTTTGATACCCCTATGCTACGTTCAATGTTACGTGCCGAAGTAGATGGGTCATTTTGAATCTCTTGCAAAACGTCTTCATCGTAATCTGCTCTAGGTCGTCCTGCTCCGCCACGATTGCCAGGCAAAGCGCCTTGTGAGTATGCCAAATGAACATTTCGAAATACTCGATGGTCCGGATGCCTTAAATTTGGATATCTTTCGCGATAGAGTCTAGCTGCAGCACTAGAGTTACCCCGACATTCTCCATAGATGAAATGCATGTTTGCATATTCTTGAGGAGTATAACTCACTGGCATAATTTATGTAACAAACGCACTACACTTAGTCCCAACTAAATGAAATAAAATTACTAGGCAGAACACGAGTTCGAGATTCACAATAGAAAGTTTATCTGTCTAGTTAAAATCCAAAGCACAAAGCAAACACGAATCCAAGATAAACAAAGCAAAGTTCATTAGTTAGACAAAATCGAAATCACTAGGCAGAACTTAAGTAATGGCAAAGCAAGTCCATTTAAGAAAATAAGAAATCAAACCAAATGGTGCACATCAAACAAATTAACGAAGTGTACTGAAATAACTAAAATAATATTATTACACCAGAAAGCCGACTTGAATTCGAATTTTGAATTGTGTTCCATTTTCAAATGAAGTAATCTTCAAATCGGATTTATGTTCCAAATTCAACCTCTGAACCTGGCAGGAGCTCTCGTTGCAAACTATGGAATAATTGCAGTTTAAGCTCCTTCTGGTGTAAAATAGTATTAACTCGTAAAATACTGGGTAAATAAGAATAAGCTGTACCATTTTGAAAACTACAATAAAATTGCAATTTTCTTACGTTTTGTGCCAAGTTGGCTTAGTATACTTTTTTAAAATTAAACTCGATCAAACCCGCAGATTAAATTATAAAATTTATTTAATTATTTTTTGATTATTATTTTTACCACTATAGCACCATGGCATGTAATAAATTTAAATGACATTCGATAGGATATGTTTTTGGTAACATCCTGCAAAAAACAGATTTACAAAATACTTAAATTTGAAGTGATGGCAATCGATAAAGTGACGCAGGGTATCAAAAGTGACGAGTTTTTTTAAAACGTCAATATCTCGAAAACCATAAACTTTTCATTGAGGTCATACTTGCTTAATCTGAATGCTTATGGGTTGTACTATCTCCCTTTTTCGTTTTGGCGTTGGTTTTAGGGACACCCTGTATACAGTCAAGGAATGTAATTCCCTACCCAATTCGTTGAGATGTCGTTAGACATTGGAAATGCATTAAGGTCGAAAATTCTATTTCAGTAGGTAATAGTATTGAAATGTCAATAAGTATTATACGTGTATTTTTCTACAGAGAACGAAACTAAGAAAAAATATCTACCACACGAGTAGATACTTTTACTCGGCTTCGTTAAACATAAATCTTCACTTAGCACTTCAAAATAGCGAGTCTATTTTACTAAGATAGAAAACAAACAAGATTTACTATGTAAGATACTATGTATCTTACAATTAGGTCGAATTAAAAAAATATACGTGAGGTTTTGTGGGGGTGGGGGGGGGGGGGTAGCCAAGAACCTCACCAAATATCACCAAGGGGGAGGGGGGGGGGGTCAAAAAGTAGCCCTTTTTTCTTTTTTTTTTTGCACAAGCCCATATTGTGGCACTGAGTACCTACATGCCAGGACTACTTTGACGTATGTTGAGTAGTTTTTAGTATGAAAAGTAGCTGCTGCTACTTTACTAATAATATAGTTTTTAAGGCATATTGTAACTAACATTATATGGACCTCTGGTCTGAAATAAAACATTTGAATTGAATTGAATTGTAGTCCTTCATGAACTCTGTTCGAATAAAGGTGACGCTTGGTTTCGTAATGAGGACGTTTTGTGCCATCTCGAGCCATGGCTCCTAGCTCAAATAACAATATAATATTTTTCCCCTCACTGCCTCGGAAAGCCGTCTTTTATCCTTTAAAACCAGTGAGCAAAATCGCATTTTATCCACTGGTGGGCAAAGTAATTTGACCTTGGAGCGTATCTCATGTATCTCATGAACCGTGATAGTTAGACAGTTGAAATTTTCACAGATGACGTATTTCTGTTGCCGCTATAACAACAAATACTAAAAAAAGAGAATAAAATAAATATTTAAGGGGGCTGCCATACAAAAAAACTTTTCAGAATTGCCTTCATCAGGCGCTGGGTCTCAAAATGTATGGGAAAACTAAAATCCGACTCGCACTTGACCAAAAAAATAAAAATATAGTTATTTGTGGAGTATATTTTTTTATACAAGGGTGAAAATTTATTATTTAAATTAAATAAAGTTGTTTTGCATGTTGCACTTTCCTCGCTACAGTGAGGTGAAAAGTTTTGTGTTACACACGGGTGAAAATGTATTTTACTTCTCGTGTGTTTATAACAAATAACTATAGTTCGTTCATGATAAGACTAAACTACCATTTAACTATTATAAGACGTTTACATTGTATCACAGCAATCTACCTATTATAAACTTTATTACTCTTTTAAAACTTTGTTTAATTAATGCATTGCGCATGTGATGTGCATATTGTGGCAATAGGTACCGGCTAAAAATTACACAATGCATGCGATATGTCAAAGTAACGTCGCCGTCGTGCTCTAGCTAGCTCTTATTGTGTTCAGTTTGCTATACGATATTGAGCCTTAGGTGGGTTGGAAATTAAATTACTTGACTGCACAGTCACTGGCATCAATATAAATGATGAATCAAAGGCCGCAAAAATATCTGACACACTCTTACGGCTCTAGGAATAGAGTTGTCATCAGATATTTTTGCGGCCTTTGTTCCATCATATAGTTATGCTGGTGACTGTACCTACCTATATAATATGAAGCAAATATTTCAGTTTTAAAATAAATTCCTTATGTACTTATTTCAAACGCATCAGGGTAAAGTTTCTGAATAATAAATACCATTTTCAGTTGTCATAAGGTAGTTAATATAATATATTTCTTCATGTTTACATTTTCATTTCAAATCGCACCGATACATACCTATAATGGCTTTACAATCAGTAAGGTTTGCCAGTAGGATAACAGTTTGCTTTGTAAAATATTATGAAGACCTAACCAAACAATCCCTTGAATCGACTCGCGAATTATATACAAATATTAGCAATTGAGTAATTACGTAAAATTAATACAATATTATAATTATTTAGGTTAGGATTTTGTTGATAGACTTAGGACCGGTTTTATAAAGATGCATTAGATTAAATAATGACAGTTTTTTTTGAAATCGTACTATTTTTTGACATTACTGACCGAAACCGTCAAACGGAGCTTTATAAAACATTATAATGAGTTATCGTGAAAGAATTCCACAGTCGTCAGTTATGAAGTGTTTATAAGTATTTACATACATGTCCCTTTAAATATGTTGATCAATACTTCCTATACTTATACACTTGTATTTACATGTTCGAATCATGCTCCACGCAAAATAAAGTCAGAAATTCACTCAACACGTGTCACCAGCGACGTCCGGTGAAGTGACGCAACTCGTGTGTCACAAGAGGGTTATTCTATTTGAACAACATTTTGACTACATAATAATTTGATCTTCCGCGATAAGGACAATGGCCAGCATTCGCGGTGTACCACCCCTAAGGCAGTTAAAGGATGTAAAAAAAATTCTTACGTTATTATTTTTTTATATCTTTGAAAAAATTACGTCATATGCATAACAAGTTTTCATAGTTGGATGTGTATGATTTAAATTTTTTTCAATATACAGTACTGATTTTTATTAATATATTTAGGTGGGTTGTATATATATAAAAGAGATATGTTTAATGTAACAATGAATACAGTGTATATTATTATTAATATTGTAAAAAAATGGTACATTATGAGAACACGTACCTAAGTACTGCTATTATTATAACAAAAAACATGTGTTGGGTAATTCGACTATCAAGGATTTGGACCCATATGAAGTCAACATTTTAAAGATATTTATTACTAATATAAAGGTTCAAACGGTCAAAAAAAAAACAAAAGTTGTCTTTCCTGTGGTCAATGGTTAAGGGCTCACGTGCATATTTAATATGTTTTTATCGCATAGAATTATAGAAGAGACGCCGTTTATGCGGATAAAAAGTCCAACCAAAAATAAGGCTTAACTTTTGCACTGTCCACAGAAGAGACGCGAATCTAAATCTCTGTATGAACCATAAACAGTTAACCTGAGAGACGCGACTGCCAGAGGTGTGGGTTATTCGCGGATGGTCTAGAACGCAAAATGACAAGTGTAATATTTTGCCTATATAGCTTTTAGTCTACATCGCCAACGGTCTAGAACGCAAAATGTCTACATCATTTTCGTCATTTTATATCTTTACGTTAGCGATGTCGACGGAGCCCCGCCACCGCGGGGCTCCTATTTCTGGTCTGTTTGCCCTTCGGGCATCTGAAGATACCTAACGATCCTAACCTACCTATGAGTGGTCATTTTGCGTTCTAGACCATCCGCGATGTAGACTAAAAGCGATATAGGCAAAATATTACACTAGTCATTTTGCGTTCTAGACCATCCGCGAATAACCCGACTTCGCATGCTGGTATGTTATCAACCCGTTGCGCGCAGAGGACCGATTTTTGACTTTCGAGCGCTCGAATCTTTCACTCGAAAACTGACAAAAATTACGAAATGCTGTTTTGAAATAGCGATAGAAAATTGAAAAGCGAGTGGAGTGACCACTCGTATCCAATTATATCGGTAGAAAATTAGTGCCTGCAATTTTGACACTAAAATCGTATTCACTTTTATTTAATTTTCGAGCGCTCGAAAGTCAAAAATCGGCCCCTTGACATGTAAATTCGGCGCGTGGGGAACTGAGAGTGCGTAACACATTGAGATCACAATTGTCAATTGTTTCATTGTTTGTTATCTAAGTATTAAACTAAATTGACTAAAATGAAAAGCTAAGTACACATACCATAACAGTACATTACTTAGGGCGGTAAAACAAAGAATGTCTCAGATTGCAGGGTATAATGTGATCGGAGGCTTTCTTTATTACCGCCCGTGGTGAGTACAAAATTGTATGTGCCTCCCGGCCAGGAAGTGGGATGATTTTTTCCACACGAATAGCATGCGGTAATTCCTACTTTATGGCCAGGTATGACTTAAAGTAGGTAACTAAACATAGAGACGTCCATCCATTGTGACAAAATTTGTAAGTAGTTAAGAATGATTCAAAGGTATATGATCCATCCTATTTCGTCTATGCTCATACTAAAAATAATATTAGAGCGGAGATGTAGCGTAAGATGGTCGGAATTTAGCTTTTAAACCATGGATCAGTATTACGTGTATTTGTATTTTTGTATATTATAATAATTGGGGCTCGAAATTTCGATGGTCTATCCGCTCGGCCGTCAAACTCACTCGTCCAGCTATTGCTTACTTTCTAACCTCAACAACAACATTGTATCGTACATACTAATAAAACAAATACATTAGGACAAATTCTGAAGCTTACGACATTTTCTCTTATACTAAAAGATAGATCACTGGTTAAAACAGTACCAGTTTTCACTTCCTTGTAACATTGTTATTTACGAGCTAACTTGACACTAAGCTAGACGAAGCACTAAAGTTGCGTATCACTAACGCCTAAGTGGTGGTCGCCTGATGAGCCAGCATCTGCAACAAATGATATACACAATTTAATTTATTCATTGCTTTCATCACGACTAACACAAAACCGCGCGCGAGATAGACCTCCTTTCTGATTATTCTTATTAGAAAGAGACGGAAATTCTACCTCGCACTCGCTCTTGTGCTAGCCGTGCACGTGAGACTAGTAAATGATAAGTGTAGTCAATGTCAATTGTTTAATAGGATGGCGAAGTGTAAATGTAAAGTCAATGCAAGATAAAGTATAATGAAATATGAAATACATTAATTAGGTAAAATCTAGTGAAGTTGACACATATTTTAATTTTAGGTGGGATGTTATTAAAATAACATCCATTTAAAGGCCCAAAAAGTTTAGATCCTATACAAAAGCGAGTGTGATGGCAATAGACAGCCGATAGCTTTTAAGAACCTGGTAGGGTCATTTCGCCGGTTACGCGACCACCTTCGGTTAGCGACCACCTGAAGAACATGGTTTTTTCAATTGAAGATAACATTAATTCTACAAAGCCTATTGAAACAGTTAGCCGTATGCATTATTGTTTGTAGTTATGGAATAGGAATTTACAAAAAAAACGAGAAAATATGCTTTCAGTTCACCAACTCAGCTAAGTGGTCGCTAACCGGCACATGAAATTAGGTGGTCGCTAACCGGCGAAATGACCCTAGTGTGTAAAACGTTTCGCACCGCGCGGAAAGTGGCTGACGTTTCACGAAACCAATGGCCATGAAACAGCCGTCAAATTTGTGTAAACACCAAAACTGTTCGTGCAAATGCTGAAATTGCAACGTTATTGCTCCATTTTAGAGGGCCGACAATATTCGGTCTAAATGTAGCTCAGAAGTTAACATGAAGTTAACATTTGTATTGAGTATTACCAATTATAAATTAGATAAATATATATTTTTATTTTATTTTGATTCAAACGGCTCTTCAGATTGATTCTAACACATAATTATTATTATCCTTTACTATTAAACGAGCAATATTTTGTATATATAGGTATATATTTGCAATCACGTTCTCGAAAACGGCTCTAACGATTTCGATGAAATTTGGAATACAGGGATTTACGGGGGCGAGAAATCGATCTAGATATGTCTCATGTCCGGGAAAATTCTTTTTCTCCGAATTTTCTCCATTTTCGTCCGAGCAGATCTCGTTCGCCCAGGGACTATCTGTCTGATATTGCTAAGTGCCTGATTCTGTTAGATATTTATGTAGGTGACTGTTTAAATCTATAAAAACCTTTTATCATATCCTAAAAGCTGATATACCTACTTCAATTCCAGACTTTCAGAGAGCACCAACGTACGTATGCAGTGACATGGCATGAAAGTTTACGTTCAGTTCTACTAGGATATGAAGCCAAAGGTGATATTGTATGCTGTCGAACGCTTGCGCTCGGATTTAAGTTATTGATACCCAAAAATGGAAATACGGAAACTTCCAACGCCGTCCGTCAATGTTATGTGAGCTGACACTCTGTGATGCGTCTACCCCGTTTCAAACTAACCTGTTAGAGCATTGTTTGGCAGGGAACAACTTTAAGGCCGCGGTCTGAATGCCAGCGGGCAGCGGAACGACGAGCGGCAGTTCATATATTTGATCGAGTCCAATCTACATATGAATACCCGCTCGACGACCCGCTGCGGCCTAGCGAAAACTCAGACGCTTAGCGCCCACAGCCTCGCGGCGGTAACACAATGACTTTGCGGCTGGGTCCTCGGATGGGACATATGGGACTAACTAAGCGTTTTTATGAGCTGAGCTTTGAAAGGCACGCTAAGCCATTGAACTTGGTTGTTATCTATGAAAGCACCCTATACTCTGAGTAAGAACCTTGGGGTGGTTTGATAATTTGAATTTCTAACAGTCTAGCTGCCAACCCATATGACGATACTTAATAACTATAAAGTCTCCCTTAACTCCGATAACTGCAAAGTCTCACTTAGGAACTAGGAGGTAAAATGGCAGTTGCAAATATGAGCGCTTTCGTCCACTTTTTGGATTAGGTTGTGAGTCGAACCCTGAACTCTTACAGAAGTCAGTCGGATAACGTGAAGATGGAGATACACTTTAGCGCCTTTAAATTAATCTTAATGTATCGTTGAATTACGGAATTTTGATATGTAGTTCAACAAAATAATAATTTAATTAAGTTTGTACAAGTTTGAGTAGGTACTAGTACTAGCCTTAATACCGAAATTACATACGACATTATTTGACATGGGCAATTATTGGCGACGTTCTCGACAGTGGTTAGATTTACACATATTAATTAAAAAGTGTTGAGGGGTAAAAAACTAGGAATCACTAGAGGGCAAAAAGTCCCACGACACGTGTCAGCGACATTAGATGAAGTGACCACGTTGCTGAACTTCGCTCGAATTGTCGCGCGACGCGTGGAGCTATTACTCGTGTCGCGCGATGATGCCAGCCCTGTCAAAAGAACTCGCGCGATTTCATCTCAAGACTGAGGTGACACAGGCTGATGGACATTTGTCGCCCAGTGAATCTATAGTTTGACGACCGGTTAGCTTAGTGGCTAGCCACTGACGCTGCCTACGAAGCTGAAGGTCCTGGGTTCGAATCCCGGTATCGGCAAATATTTGTGTGATGAATATTTTGTTTCTGAGTCTTGGAAACATCCAAGACTTTAATAAATGTATTTATTTATATCTATTAAATTATATATCGTCGTTTAAGTACCCTTAACACAAGCCTTATTGAGCTTACTATGGGACTAGGTCGATTTGTGTAATATTGTCCTCTAATATTTATTTATTTATAGTTAATAACATCATACATTTATCGGTAATAAGTTTGGTAATACCGACACGACGATGAAGCAAGCCGCAAAATGCGGTATTTCCAGCAGCAATTAAGCGAATGCTTCAGCATTTCGATACTGTGGAGCAAAGAGCAAATACTATTTTATTTCGAGTGCGGTACGTGATTCCAATTGGGATTCAGGAAAAATGTAAGTACATTTATTTTATTGAACTGCGCATTTTTTTTTAAATTGGTTTCATATTTTCTTAATTTAGATCCAATTTAACCTTACCAACCAAAATATAAGAACTGAACGAGAGTTTAAATAATGTATTGTTTCAGCTGTTACTTTGTGGAAGTCCAGGATATGTTACAAGAACAATATTTCTTTGCTATTCCGCAAAAAAATTAAAAATAAATTTAGCGCAAAGGAATATTGTTTTCGTAACAGAGTTTAAATATAAATTATATGGATTTATCTTGGACAGAATGTGTCTTGTTCAGTCGTAGGTTTAGTATATTTATACCGCTAGTAAACGTACTTTATGGGTTCAATAATTCATATTTCCTATAATCTCAATAATAGTAAACACCTATAATTGAACGAGCAAGCGAAGTGAAGTTATTGTTTTCTGCTTGGAATATATTTTTTTTCTTTTATTTATCCAATATACTTAAAAACTATTTACATAATGATTCGAACAGCGAACGAAAACCGCGTACGGTTTATCTGTCGCCGTTGTCGCTCGTTTTACAATTGATAGTTAAGAAAAGAGTAGGTAGTTACATAATTTGTGCACCGCTGGGGCGCGCATCGGTAGTTGGCAAGTACATATTTTTTGTGATGATTTTTAGGGTTCCGTACTCAAAGAGTAAAAGTCTGTCACCAGGCTGTATCTCAAGAACCGTGATAGCTAGAGAGTTGAAATTTTCACAGATTATGTATTTCTGTTACCACTATAACAACAAATACTAAAAACAAAATAAAATTTTATTTTAAGGGGGGCTCCCATACAACATACGTGATTTTTTTGCAGTTTTTATAGGTAATTTTTTTTTTTTAATGGTACGGAACCCTTCGTGCGCGAGTCCAACTCGCACTTGGCCAGTTTTATTATTAGATTAATTGACGTTTAGAAACTGACAACAAACTCAGAGTGAGTGTGTGTATGTGTTTGTGTGTGTGTGTGTTAGTGTGTGTATGTGTGTGTGCTTAAAGTAAAAAAAGTAGAAATTTTATTGAATTACCTGAAAGGACCATTGGTAACTGATGGGTATCACAGAAGACAGAGTCGGCTATAACAGCGTTAAGCTGCTGTTTCACCAGCGGCCGGGCGTCGCACCACAACACCAGGCCACTGCGCGTCCATTCCGCTACTAACATTTTTATACTCTGCAAAAATAAAACTAATTTAATTTCGAATTCTATTCGTAGAACAAAAATAAACAACTGATGTCCAGCACTCGTTCTGACACTTTAATAAAGCACACGAAACTTTTAATACAATTTAAATTTTTTTCGTCACTTCTTCATTACTTCTAGAAGGATATCGGCAACGCTGGCATTAGTCCGTTACTGAGAAAATATTGGATAGGTTCTCGATGCCTACAATTTGAGGGATTGACTTAAAATGAGAGGGAGAGCAGGATATTTAATAACCCAAAAATCAAGATATCTAGGTACTTTGTAATAAGATCTTCGATCTTGCGATAATCATACGAACAAAACCAAGATATATATTGCAATCGCCACAGCTTAGAATACCCCACAATATAAAAATAATAACAGCATTTATATATATCCTTCAATCAATTAAATCAAATACCTGTAGCTATGAGTATATTCGATGCCAGACTAATAGTAGACATATTTTAACCAACCTGCGGTACGCGCGTCAACATCGCATGCGATTTGACGTGCGACTTGCGGTGAGGTGACTGCATATTCAATTATGGCGTCAACTATACGTAAACTCGGTGTGATTTGTTTAGCTCGGTAAATTACTTGAATCATTTATAGCAGATGAGAACGATTGAGGAGCGCTGTGAGGTCGCAATTGATCGACATGTACATAATTGATCGATATGGACAGCACAATGTTTTTGAAACAAGCGAGCGAAGCGAACTAAGATCTCCGCTTCAGCTTGGGCCAAACTTCTTTCGTATGTCTGGATGGCCGGCTGTTCTCCTCTACAAGTCTTATTTCTCAACCGGTTTTCGTAAAACTTTGTGAGCAGGTTCAATAATTATACAAATGTTCTTTGTCGATTCATAAATTAAAAAAAAAGACTGGCTTGCGACTTCGACGGCTCACAGATATTTGTTCCAGTTTATTGTTCATTTTGTTTTTTTATGTAAGTCATTTTTAGTTAGAGAATTTGAGAAACAATAGGGTGAAATTATTGTTTCTCAATCAAAATTAAATTATCAAAATATTTTTTTTTACTTTTACCATATTAAATACGAATATAACACTATTTTGTTATAAACTGATAAGATTTATTTTTAATTTGGAAATTAAAATTGTAGTTTTATTATCTGTATGTTATCGAAAACGCCGACCGCCATTTTATCTTGTGAGTGACGTCAGTATAGCAAATGCAAAAACAAGTTTTCGTTGTAAACGACATTTTGACGTTTCTATGTTTCTGCACGTAGGTAGTATCTTCTCAGTAGGTGGTAGTCAGAGAAGTCTGTGGTTTCTGCTCTTATGACGTCACGATAATGGCGGCTGCCTTTTGAACGCGTACCTAGATATATATCATCATCCTCCTCCTAGCGTTATTATTCCCGATTCCGAGCCCGGGGTCCGCTTTGACACCTTTTTTTTTTGTTTTTATTTGTAAGTACGTGGAGAAAACCTGCGAACCAGGTACCCAATCATCGGGGGCTGACTGGGTTATGTGGTATATCTATCCACTAAAAACTCCACGGCGGCCGGCATCTGCGCTCTCATGCGGAGGACTCCAGGGTCTCATACTGAACGCACTGGAGCCCTCCTCGCGCCTCGCCACATTTGGCTCGTCCTAGGATGATGATGGTCGCCTTCCCTGGGGTTTTTAGGTGAGTGCCCCGGCCCCGCCAGAAACACTGCGACCCCGATGACCCCCTTTAGTCGCCTTCTACGACAGGCGGGGGAGACCGTAGACCTATTCCGCTTTGACACCTAATCCCAAGATTTGGCATAGGCACTAGTTTTTACGAAAGCGACTGCCATCTGACCTTCCAACCCATAGGGAAAACTAGACCTTATTGGGATTAGACCGGTTTCCTCACGATGTTTTCCTTCACTGAAAAGCTAACGGTAAATATTCCGTACATAAGTTCCGAAAAACTCATTGGTACGAGCCGGGATTCCAACTCACGACCGCCGCTTGACAGCCGCATGCCTGAACCACTAGGCTACCGTATAGAACGCTCAAATTTTGACCATGATTTCTTTGCATAAAGCGATATTATTTTGATGAAATAAAAATATTAGTTGACTACACGAACATTTTGCAACATATAAAAAAAATATATAGAATAGCCTATTAGGTAGATCTTTTGAATTCAATTGGTACGTTCGTGCTTGAGCGGAAAGCGTTCTGCATTCACCGAAATAATACCCATGAACTTCTTAGTGACGAAATTAAGACGAAATTAAAACAACGTGCCACAAACCTGTAAAAATGTGTAGTCTAATCTATACAACGAGTCACAGTGTATAACAAGTACATTTGTTCTCGGGTTCGGAATTCCTGCTGTAGCCATATTTGATGCACCTCCGTTGCAGCTGCCATTAGCTGCATGGTTTAACACTGTATCATTAGCTCCCGGTACTATCGTTAGTTCTTCTAGTGTTGTTGCCTTTACTTTTTTTAATGCAGCCAACTTTGATCTGACTCTCTCTGCACCGGCAAAATGAAGGCTGCCAACGGGGTGTATAGAGTAATGTGGCGGTAGACTTTCGCTCTGAAATGATGAATACAATTTGAAATTGGTACCTATTTTTAAGTTTAAATTATCCCATTCGAGGTCCCGCACTACGGCACACGTAGCGACGTGTGCCGTAGCACGTAGCACCGTTTAAATGAATTTATTTTATTTTATTCTTTTACACCTTAAATAGTCACGCGATATTTAAAAAATATATTAAAAAAGAGTACACTTTATAAATTTTTTAGTGGGCGTTTTCACAAAAATGTGCAACGTTTACTTTTTTTCTCAGAATTTTGTTATTTTTTGTTTTACCGGTGATGAGCACTCTTGATCCCGATAAAGAAAAAAAAGTGTCCCCAATTTTCCATACATTTTTTAGGATTCCACTACGTGACGGTCCATACAGAATGTATGAAAAAGCGTCACATAGTGGAATAAAAACTGGGGACACTATTTTATTAATCAGGATTACGAGTGCCCATACATAATACTGAACAGAAAAAACCAAAAAAATATCTTATCTGAGAAAAAAGTAAAAGTGATTTGAGTGAAAACGCCCCTGTCACCTTGACATTCGTGTTTGTGAGAAAGGGTCAAACCACTTTTCGTTAACAGGGAATTGTTAAGTTTTATAAATAAGATAGAATAAGCCGTGAAACGTCTGGTTGATGTAACTGGTGAGGCGGCTTTCTCGCGCAACGCATCAGCATTGCAATTCAACGAGGAAATGCCGCCAGCATCCTCGGTACAATGCCTGGAGGGCCTTTTTTAGATTTAACTTAGTTTTAATTTGATTAAGTTAATGATTATTATACACTTGTATATAATTTAAAAATCAGGGCATTCCTGGCGGAAGTAGGGCACCGTTTGCGACTGAGAGGGCATGACCCCCGTTCCGGGTCATTCCTGTTGCAAAGGTTGTCGATCGCGATTCAACGCGGCAATGCGGTGTGATGGGCACCTTTGCACCCGGAATGACACGGGGCGGGTTATTTGACTAAGTTTTATTGACTTGTAAACTTATCTAATATTATGACTTTTATTGTATTAATACATATCTACTTATTTAAAAATAAATAACTTTTACTAGAAGGAATTTCTTAAATACCTTGTACATATATCTTAATTAAACTCACTTCAATATATTTGACTTCGAGCGGAGGACGAGAGTTGTAGTACAAGAGCAGTAATACGTCAACGCCTACGCCGCAAATTAGTCCAATTTCTATGCCCAATGCGAGGCAGCATACAAAAGTGCCCAGCAGTGGTATTATATCTAGACCTATTAACAAAAAAACTGAAATTAGTGATGTTGTACTAAGGAAATCAAATTTTCAGTGTCTCTGTCTGGTTGTATGGTTGTCTGGTAGAAAATTGCATTTGGAATGAAGTCCGCCATTTGTAAATAAAGTATAAATAAATAAAACTTGCGTGCTTGAAATTGTAACAAAGTAAAGTTATCCTTTTCTTGTGTGAGATGACGGTTTTTTCGAGTTAAAACTTTGAATAAAATTTCGGTTTTGGATGTATTGACCAATTTTCGAATTATCCAAATAATTAACTATAATGTCATATCATTATGGTAAGTTTGTGAAGATGTGTGTTCATATCAATTTGACGCCTCGCATGCTTGCCAGCTAGGTGTTACTTGTATGGAAATATGCAGCTAGGTGTTACGTGCTGTGCGAATCGTAGACTATCCCAAATTCAGAAGCGGTATCGAACCGTCAAGTCTTAAGGAGAGACTTCGCTTCCTTTTGCATTTTCTATCGCTTGTATAATAGGTTGTGCTCCGAAGAATTGTTTGACATGATGCCCACGGCTTTTAACCATCGCATCTCTCATCATTCATCCAAACACCTACCTAAATGGTTGCGTACGGCATGGTTTCAGAGAAAAACAAAGCAAAACCCTATCTCAACAGGGTTAACTTAAGGTTACCAATCCCGATATGCTTACCATAATAATACCTATCATAAGGTTACCAAATTGATATGGTTACCAAATCGATAGACTTAAGAGTCCGCAGTAAGCTAGGCCGAATGTCACCTTCGCATACAAACGGAGTTACGCTCTCATTTTAAAACTACGAGTTGGATTGTACCAAAACTTTGCATATACATATAACATATACAGGGTGGAAGGATAAGTCGTGCCCTGGAGGGAAACTACCTTAAATCCTTATGCTGGCTCATTTTACTAAAAGGAGACATTCCTTTATTTTTAAAAAGAAACAAAACTGCATTCAAAGATTTTCAAAAAAGCCTTACTCAGGGCCAGGAATCGAACCCGGTCGAATCTGTCTAAAAATCTGAGTTCGTTTTTTAGCGTAAATTAATAGTTCTAGGTGTAAGGAACTACATATTGTTGCTAAGGAACTCTGTATCTGCTTTTTAAAAATAAAGGAATGTCTCCTTTTAGTAAAATGAGTCAGCATAAGGATTTAAGGTAGTTTCCCTCCAGGGCCCGACTTATCTTTCCACCCTGTATTTACATGAGGTCTAAGTCTGAAATTAGTTTATATGGCTCCAGTTTATAAATCAAACGAAATACAGCAAAAGAGCGTTTTTCAAAAAAAGTGTACAGAGCAATTATTTTTTCAGAATTAATTTTTTTTTTGTTTTTCTTACTCAGAATCTTTGATACTATCGATCCTCATACAAGAAAAAAGTTTCCTAAATATTCCATTCCAGATCGTCACATTTTTGTATGCAGTCTTTTTTTATTTATATGGTCGTGATACACTGGAAGAAAACACTTAAGTACATAGTAAAATCTGGGACACTTTTTTTCTTGTATGAGGATCGATAGTATCAACGATTCTGAGTAAGAAAAACCAAAAAATTTCGAATTCTGAAAAAAAAAAAGTTTTGTACACTTTTTTTGAAAAATGCCCAAAAACAAGTTTTGTATGAAACACTTAAATCCGCTGTATTTTTTTTCTATGTTATCTGAAGTCGTATAAACTAATTTCAGATATAGATATACCTTATGTCATTGTATTTGCTAAGTTTCGTTACAATCCAAAACGTAGTTTTAAAATGAGAGCGTAACTCCGTTTGTATGGAATATCGAGCTTACTACGGACTCTTAAGCCTGAAATGGGGTTTTCCCGTCATTGGTATAAATTGTTAAAGGTCTGCGCCTGTGTCTCCCCTATTAGTCGTAAGTGTCCATAGACTTCGGTGACCGCTTCCTATCAGGCGGGCCATAATAACCTTGTTTGCCACCAACTTGGTATAGAATATATACAGTGCAACCTGGATAAGTGGGACCTGGGTAAGTGAGAAAACTCTATAACTGGGACATAATTATGCTACGGTCCCGACACTTTACCACTGAATTACCTCTGTTAGTGGGAAAACAGAGACCTCTGTAACTGAGAAGACTCCTGTCGATTTTGTCGTCAAAATTACCTCTATAACTGAGATAGTTAGTGTGTTTGACCTCTTTTACTGAGACTATATTTTAAAAACTTTTTGCTAACTTGTTTTTCTTGAATTTTATATCGTATTAACCTCTGTTACTGAGATGCAATCATCTTCGAACCTCTTTAACTAAGACCTATAGGTAGGCAGGTCGCAAATAAATTTTTAGAAAACATTTCTAATAATTACATACATCGGGATTTTCGGAGCGGGAACGTTTGACATTAGCCAAAGAGTAGGTATTTACTTAAAAACAGATCGTACCCTAGTAGGTTTCTACCCAATGAATAATTGATTGAAAAATAAATAAAGATTAATCATACATATAGGTACATATTTTATATTAGTCATTCATTATCAACCTCTTCAGTTAAGTCTATTCATTTATAAGAAAATGCTTCATAGATATCGAGCGTCAAGATTGACATTGTATTAGACACCTATTGTCAACCGTTACCCTTGCTTGTCTAGTAGATAAACTTATATGCAATTGTATTTTAAAAAACTGTAAATAATCAGTCAACACAAATATGCCTCCGAGAAAAAAAACTCGTTACGAGTTTATGCGTTCGTGGATAGAAAATAATCCAGAGATAGAGGTTCGAGATTCTTTATTATTTTGCACCAAGTGCAATGTGAGCTTCGCTCAAACGAAATTTAGTGTAACGCGACATGTCGCATCTAATAAACATACAGGTATGAAATATGATTTCAATAGTGAGCTCTTGAAATTTGTTGTGGGCTGTAATATACCATGGACGCAGGTAAACAATCCGATATTTAAAGATTTTATCGAAAATTGTGTTACCGGTAAATTTGGAAAAACTGCAAAAGTTCCTTCGGAATGTCAACTGCGACGGGAATATTTAAATAAAGCTTACGATGAAAAAATGAATAAAATACGGAGCGAGCTAAAAAATGAATATATATATGTGAGTGTTGACGAAACCACAGATGATTATGGTCGTCAAATAGCTAACGTAATAGTGGGAGCATTACGTGATGATCACATTGGCACTCAACACTTGATATCCAGTAAACGGTTAGACAGCACGAACAATGTATCAATATCCAATACGGTCACAAGTGCTCTTGATGAATTATGGGGTGCTAACCATAATAATCACAATAAAGTACTTTTACTTTTAACTGACGGTGTGGGCTACATGCTAAAGGCTGGAAGAAATTTAAAATGTATTTTTCCCAATATTTTGCACGTCACATGTTTGGCTCATGGTTTAAATAGAGTGGCTGAACTAGTAAAAAAACTTTATCCAGATGTGAATGATTTAATCGCAAATGTTAAGAAGACATTTTTGAAATCTCCTAAAAGAATACAAAAGTTTAAAGAAATGCTCCCCGGAGTGCCTTTACCACCTCGACCAACAATTATTCGGTGGGGAACCTGGATAGAAGCTGCAACGTATTACAGCAAACATTACGATGAAGTGAAACGTGTTCTAAATACATTCAGTCCCACCGAAGCCCAGAGTATTAGAAAGGCAAAAAGAGCGTTTGGAAATGCAAATATAAAAAGCGACTTAAATTTCATAGCAAATCATTTGATGACTATCCCAAATGCTATTAAAAAACTACAGGATGCGAAGCTGTCCATCAGCGATAGTTTAAAAATAGTTCATGAAACCTATAGAGATGTTTCCAAATTAAACATGATCGTAAAAGGAAAACAGATTTATGATAAACTGAAGTTGGTGTTAAAGAAGAATTGTGGCTATAGCACACTAAAAATTATAAATGAGTTGGTACAAGGCAAAGAAATAGAACTTCAATCTCAAACTTCTCGTGCATCAATTGATTCCTACAAAACATTTAAATATGCACCTATTACAACTGTCGACGTGGAAAGATCATTTAGCTCCTTGAAATGGATATTTACAGCAAGACGCCGTAGATTAACTGTCCCAAATATAGAAAAAATATTAATAGTTTATTCTGAAAATCGTGTCAACTATTCAATTTACAGCAGGTAATTAATTAAAGTTATTTTTATTGTTACCTTATAAGTTATAAGACTTTTACGGAAATTAAAATAAAACTTTGTCACAGATTGTATACAACTCACAGAGAGGTAGTTATTCATTAGGCATAATAAGATATTTTCTTAGACTAACATATCTGTTTATCTCTACTCTTTCTCAAATCATTCCCGCTCCGAAAACCCCGATGTATACTAATAAACGCGAAGCAATAAAAGCACTAGAAACTTTGCATAGCTATTTTGAAATGTCAACTATTGGTGACCAAAATATATTTGATAAAATCTATTGCATTGAAAAACATCTTGGTGCTGATACTGCTGATGGTTACAAAAGACAAACTAAAATGATAGATTTCTTCAAGTGATTCACTTCTGTGTATAAAAACACGTACCTACTTGATGATTATTTTTGTTGATTTACATATGTGTTCTTTCTTGTATCTTTTTGTGATTACCTATATCAAACGATTACAACTGAATGTTTAATATTTACAAAAAACTCACCTCTATAACTGAACTAACCTGAGACCCTCTTTAAATGAGAAACAATTTTTTTTTCAACCTGGTTATATGAGAAAACTGTGTACCTAAGTGGAATACCTGTTTAAGTGAGACCGATTCGCAGGACCCTTGAGATCTCAGTTATCCAGGTTTCACTGTATTTAGCACATTTCTAGTGGATGCTGACCTGAAAACAAGGTTTTTCTGTTTCCGTACCTGTAGATTTAACATGAGTACATACTACAAAGTCAACCCGATTTAACAATATCGTACACGCCAATTTATTTTCGAATTTCGCGATCATATCCAACCAAAAATGTGCAATCAAATGTCGCCCTGTGATAGCCACAACTTTTGTTTTACCCTCCATGTCCATTTTTGGGCGTGAATCATCAGTATTCTAGCCACCGTGTGTTTCGATCCCATTTTATAACTATGTGAAATAAAATTTCCCGGAATGCAATTGCACATTTTTATGACACACCGAACGACAATATAACATGGAGCTGGTATAAGGGGAGAATGGACTTAATAAATCTTGATAAATGAAATTGAAATGTATGTGTAGGTACCTAAGACTACTGTCACTATTAGACTGTTTATAAATTGACGATAGATTAAGCTGAAAAACGGGACCGAAAGAGACTTACTTTGCCCTCACTGTGTCCCCATTCGACTCATTTAAACTAATATTATAAATAAGATAAGTTTCCGTCAAAAAAATATTTTTTGGTACAAGCTTTTATTGCCGACTGGTACTTTTCTGTATACCGTCATCAACTACTCATCGAGACGATTCTAATGAGCCCAAACTCAACGGGGCTACGTCGGTTAAGTACTGAATTCCCATGGCCAACTTCTGTCTCCGTCATCAGATCAGCTCGATGGTACCATAATATTGAATTGTCACCCAAACTTTATCTTTACCCAAAATTACAGCTCAATCGGTTGAAGATATCTGCTTCAAAATTGAGTTGCAAGATTCCACCCGAACAAATTACATACATACTTACATACATTGCAAGTTAATAAAAAGCTTGTAATATGATTTTGCTCACTGGTTTTAAAGGACAAAAGACGGCTTTCCGAGGCAGTGAGGAGAAAAACAAATATTCGTATAGCCCGACAAGTTTATTTTTGAACCAAGCCACGTTAGTGCATGCACTATACCGACCGCAATAACCGTCCGCGCACGTATTCGTCAAATTACACTAGACAGCTATAAACTGCGGTTATAAAATGTCAACTCGTTAGTTTAACGAGATTAATAGCCCGTTCTAAAACTTTTGCCTAGTCTTATTGAAATATCTATCCAATGGACCATGACGCTTGTTAAGTAACTTTTGAGTTTGGAAAGTTTGCAGAAAATTATTAGAGTACTTCGAGAAGGCGTTACTTACTGCCCCTATTTTACTTAAGTTTAAAATTGTCATATTTATATTATAACTTCTCATTGGTTATTGATCGTTGGTATATATTACATATTAGGGATCGTAGGGTAATTCATGATATTTTTCTAGTGGCACATATGTATATATTTATTTATATTATCTTAGTGGATATTGATAATATAATTATATGAGGTGTCGTTAGATTCCGCTTAGTCGTGGGAGTAACATACTCTTTAAAAAACCGTCGAAATATTTTAATAATGTTTGAATTTCACAAGTTTAGAAATTTTTCATCACACTTGCTCATAAATGGTGTTATTCCATGCCTGTATGTGTGAAGGACAATGGCCTAAATTGTATCCGCGGCAATAATGGTATTTTACAGCTCCCAAGTGAAGTAATGAGCTTGTGTGTGATCTGATTGGTTAAGCAAATCTAGACGGCCGCGCGCTACAAGAATTCTGCTCTGTGATTGGTTGAAAATAAAATCGAGCAGGCCATTCGCTGCAAGAATACTGCTCTGTGATTGGTTGAAAAATTGATGCTGCGCGCTCCACTCGCACTGATTTGGAAGTGTAGTTGTCAATTTCGTCAAATATTTGATTGGTGCGCTTGTATGAAACATAGATTTTTCTGTCTTTTGTAGTCATTTATTTCCTTGCAAATGTGATGAAAAACATTGTGTATATAACACGGGCGTAAAAATATTGCAAACTCGAGTCATCAAAAGCCCTCCGCCTACGGCGTCGGGCTTCTGATTGACTCTCGTTTGTAATATTCCTCATACGCCCCTTGTGAAACAATGTACTATAATTCAAGTATAAACTTTCTTTTACAATTAGTCTCATACTCGTACAGCGTGTAAAATCCATACTAACATGGAATAGAAGCTGTATAAGTATCACTACAACTTGGAAATGTTGAACAACTCCCGACATTTTCATTTCAAAGTTCAATATCTCATAAACGGCTGAACCGATTCTGTTGAAACGTAGCTAAGAACCATCTCGATGACGTCAGCTTTCCGACAAAAAACCAAATTCAAATCGGTGTATTCGTTCAGGAGCCACCATGCAACAGACAGACACACAGACCCGTCAAACTTATAACACCCCTCTTTTTTCGTCGGGGGTTACTAAATAAGATCGACATAGGATCGACACAACTTACAAAACCTGCTAAACGTACGAAATAACTCGACGTTTTGGCTGAATACCTGAATGACCAGGTTTTGTGCTAGACATGTACCTAGTTGTTTGTCTCGAGCCTGTGTGTTTAGTTAGGACAAGACCCTGATAATACGGTTTTGAAAAACATTAATTTATAATAGCGTTTTTTTTGTTTATTTAATTATAAAACATTATTCTAAGATGCTTTATTCAAGAATCCAACAAACTTTCCATCCGGAAGTATTTATATAGATTTAAATAAAGCATGAATTGTTTTTTTTTAATAATTTATCGTGAATATTATAGAGCAAATGTAAATGAACCAAAATAAAGATAATACCATTTATTTATATTTTTTCTGACTTTTCAGAAGCTAGTTGAGTTATAATTTTTTTGATGTCTGAAATTTTGTTGGATTTTGTCACTAGGGAACTATTTAATTGATAATAAATCCATTACAAAGAAAAAATCTGCTATTATAAATTATTTCCAAACTTGACATTTTTTCCATACAAGTTGTCAGTTCATTGCCTGGACTATAATACTGATTTCCATTGCCTCGTCCCAAACAAAGACTAACTCTTTATTTGGGATAACAACAATATTTGCTTGTTATTCTGTGAGCAAAAAGTTTGATAAAACCTTAAAAAGTCACTCACACTGTGTTTAACCCTTCTATTCAAGCGGCGGTCGTCGTTTGAATCCCGGCTCGTACAGTCGCCATCACATACATAGGTGCACTATAGATATTCAAAAATATCGTCACATGCACCCTAATGCCTTGAAAATAGAGGTGTGTTCCGATGTTTGTGAGCTGCTTGTTTGCTCCGATGTATGTGATGGCGACTGTACAAGTTTTTCGGAACTTATGTACGTTTTTATTTGTGTAGGTACTGAATATATTGAATTAATCGGACGTTACTTTGCGGAGCTTCATGATAAGTTACTAAAACAATAATATTATTTTGCTATTCAGCTAAAGAACGTGCTGGTCTACTAATGATAATAATGAGATGTATTTTTATGCTGATAAAAAGGAGGAGGTTCTCAATTCGGTTGTATATTTTTTTTATTTTTTTTAATGTGTGTTTTCTCAGAACACCGTCATTTATGAACCGATTCGTACCATTCATTTTTTAATTGAAAGTATATGCTTCCAGGTTGGTCCCATTATTTTCAAAACTCCAGTTGAATGATGGGAACCATGAGGAATTGAGGTCGATTTTATTACTTGTAATATTATGTGTGCAATAAATATTTTGAGTTTATATTTACAGTATTTACTAATATACTTATGTACATTTATTATTTGTAAACGACTTAAAAATAAAATAAAATTACAGAGACGTATCAAAACTTTGCCCTTTAGGCAGGGTGCCCATCACACAGGCAGCATTCCCGCGTTGAATAGCAATCGCTATTCTTTGAGCGAGAAAGCTGCCTGCGCGAGGGTCACCCGTTGCATCCCTCAACCGCTTGCTGATCTCCTTGTGGAGCCCACGCGCGCTTTTTCCCCAAGGGCCGAGTGTCTCGACGCCAAATGCGACAAAGTCGTACTGGGCGCCGAGACAGCTATATTTCCCGACCTTGGATCGCTCTCGGGCATCCGCCGCTGCCCCGGCTAGTTTGGACGTGACTGGCAAGTAGGACGCTGCCAACGTATCAGCGCAAGTAGCGTCCCACACCAGTGCACGGCCCATTCGCCAGGGGATCAACGTCATCCCGTCCGGACGCTTGCCGTCGTCCCGTACAATCCGAGGCTCAAGAGCCACGGGGACGCAGGCGCTGGCAAGCGCCCTTCTCAAGATGTCGTTGAGTGCAGCGTGACGGGACAAGCGGCCGGCACCCGAGGAGCAGGCGAGTCCATGGTGACCAAAGCGATCTACCGCGGCTCCACACGAGACGCAATTGTGGTCTACGCAGACATCAACTCCAATGCGGAGAGCAACTGCAATTCGGAGTGTGCCCGGATCAATAAAATTACCTAAGTTAGGTGATGGGTAGGCATGAAGCCAGTGCCCTGACTCTGGCCTAGATGCTGCCAACAGCCTGGCTCGGTCTCGGCCGGACGAAGAGTCGATCAAAGACTTTATAGTAGCGGCGGAAGCTAACGAGTCCCATGCCCTTTGTAATTTTGGTCTAGATGGCAGAGTTGGGCTCGGTCCAGCTAGCCAGGTGTTCCTAGCTTCAACTAAGCACGCGATCTCGCAGTTTGCAGTCATTGAGACTTTAAGGATTCTACCTGCGAGATCTTGCGTGCTGTGAGTTGAAGATAAGAAGGCCGGCAAAGCCACGCTCGAGATTTTTCGAGTTCCCAGACCGCCATATCTTATGGGTAGACAGGCCTGAGTCCAAGCCTGTTCGCTAAATTTTATATTGAGAATTGATTCTAGTATGGACTTCAAAAGAGTATCAATAGGAAGGATTAGATGTGGAAATTTCCAAATTGGGCAACAACGGAGAATGTACGTAAATTTAGGAACGAGTAGGCAAAATTTTAGAATGAATAAGGCTGAGTGAGAGCTTATTTTGACTAAACGTTCAGAGTTATTTTTGAATTTTGTGATTGATTTATCTAGAACAGACGGAATGGCCTCCTCAAAAATGGGTGATCCAAGGAGGCACAGACTGTCTTTAGTCAAAATTTTAAGGTTTGGAGCTATGTTTTTAAAATCATCAATTATTTGTGCAGCCAAAATTGGATCAGTTTTTTCGGAAATGTACAGTTCACATTTATCGAAATTTAGTTTCAGTCCAATATCATCAAATTTTTGTATAATTTTGGATAGATCGGCCAGGACGGATTGAGACTTACCGCCAAAGGTGCCATCGTCTAGGTACCATACGTTTAGCTCAGAAGAAAGACTGTGGATGATTGGATTGATGGCGAGACTAAACAGGGCCGGACCTAGGGGATCCCCCTGCTGGCAGCCTACGGCTGAAAGAATTTCGTTGTCTTTGTGAAGTAACTTGGATGGAGAATGATAACACTGTAATAAAAAGTTATATATTTCTGGTATATGGTTTCGTATTTCATTTAGCAAAGTGTCCCTGTTAACTGAGTTAAAAGCGTTTTTAACGTCTATTTTCAATAGGACCTCACACAGGTCAGTTTGTGTGAAGGTACGCACTGCGTGAACTGCGGCCTCGCAGCCGCCACGAGTTCCAAAACCAACCTGTGTGGGCTCGAAAAGTTTTTGTAATTTAGTACGGGTGTGTCTTACGCAGATTTTTGCTGCAAGACGCCGGAAGGTAGAGCCAACAGCAATGGGGCGCACGCCAGCATCCTTCTTTGTGAGAGCAATCAGGTTAGCTCCATAAAGTATCGGCGTCACATCTTGGCATACGTCGCCTAGGAGCATAAGGTTTACTAGTTTTGTAATGCTTACTGTCAGCTGTTCACCGGCTACCCCAGAGCCGTAGCTAGTGAGGTCTAAAAGGTGTTGAGGGGTGATACCATCTAAACCTGACGCCGACCCTTTCGGGAAGGATGCGAGTGCTGCCACTACGTCCTGCCCTGTAGCGCGGAGGCAAATCGAAGGATCTGAAGGAGGATCGACAAAGAAAGGGGTCAAAGGGCCTGGGGGATGCTTAGATAGCAACGCGGTTGCGGTTTCGGGAGTGTCGGGGGCGATGGTATCATTAGTGAAAAGGAGCCGTGCCGCCCCTTTAAGATCACCATCATGCAATTTCTCTTCAACCTTTTTACATAAGTTATACGGTTTACCTCTAGCTTGAGAAGGCCGTGATAATGGCGGCAAAGCTGGTGCTAAAACATTATTTTTTATTTTCCTTGTGAGGGAAAAATTGTTGTTATTATTGTCGTCTGGTAAATGTAAAATTTTGAATGGCAGAGTTAACAAGTCATGCCACGATTGGAGGTTATTGTTTTGTACGCAATTGTTTATTGTAGCTGTTAGTATTTCGGCTACAGCGGACCTGGCACCACGCGGAATGCGTTTGACTAGAGGCGTCGAATGTTTTAGTTGGCCGAGAAGGGTTTGAAGAGGAATAGCATGGTAGGGTAATGACGTGGATGGGCTTATGTTATGCGTATTCGGAACAGTTGAAATAGGATGAACGCGAACCTGATGGGTACGCGATTGGTGTATATGTAGGCCTCGTGTTGATGTGAAATCTCTTTTACATACTACGCAATATTCCATTCTACAAAATAGAAAATACAAAAAGAAGAATAACACAATCTACCACATGCATACGAACATAAGTAACTTAACTAGAAAATAAACTACCTAAGAATATAATAAGAACTAAACAATAGAATAAAAACATAAATTAGATCATCTGTAAATAAACATTGGGAACGTTGACAGTCAGTCAGCCAGCAGTGACGGCCGGAGTCTGCGCACATGCGCTCCCGGGACAGTAGGCAAGTGCGGCGTGTGTCGTTGCTTGGCAGCGCCTTGGCGTCTGTTTTGACACAAATCTCAACACAATCTTATATTCTTGTTTTCCCAAATAATATAATCACTTGGTCGTTGCCCACATTCGTGCATGTAAAGAGGGGTGCTAGTTACACAAATATTAACATTGCAAGGGCGTAGTGATCGGAGTAGGCGGGGAAAATAATATCAAAGTATGGAGCTGTTGTGTCAGCTGTGACTGATGTTTTTTTTTTTTTTTTTTTTTTTTTTTGAGTTTGAGTTTGAAATATATAAGGCACGCGTGTAGTAATTTCGGTGTTTTCTATTATAACTCGTGTATTTACATCCGGAAATTATAAATTTGGTGAAGTGGAAGTAATGATGAAGACCACAGATGGCTTGTGGAACTTGTCAATGATGTACTTCAAACTATAAAAGTACGTCACCGATTCTGATATCATTCAGTTGAAATAGCAAACAAAGAAGTGCCAAAGGTGATTCTCAGATCCTTGAGGAATTGACGGAAGTCCTCAAATATTATCGGCCCATATACAGCGATTTGGTTTTTTTCTCTAATAATCAACTTAGGTTTGCTCTCGGAAATCAGTTCATGTGGTAAATTGGAAATTAAATGTGGAAATGTTCATGTGGCTTGGCGGAGTACTGAATTGAAGTCGGTTAAAACTTTGTTTTTAAAGTACATATTGTATTCGGAAACTTCAAATTAAAGGAAAAAGTGAAAAGTTTAGGTTCCGATCCGGCTTGGAACCTAATTTTTTCAATTTTTCCTTGAATTTGAAGTTTATAAATATCGTTAGCAGGCGTAACTGCATTACACAAAATTGTATTCGTACTCTCCCACTCTTTAATGTGCATTTGTTCGTGAGTGGGAATCCACACGAATAGATGCGCAAATATATAAAACTTATCACTACCACAAATAATTAAAAAAACACGATACGTGATTCTCCTCTCATCTGCGATCAGATGTTGCCTGCCTTACGTCCACCGGATAAGTGAGGTGCTTAGAACGGTCGGCCATATTATGCCATGGTCGGCCATATTGTGTTGTCGGTATGTTT
Source organism: Epinotia brunnichana (assembly GCA_963854355.1). Lineage (NCBI taxonomy): Eukaryota > Metazoa > Arthropoda > Insecta > Lepidoptera > Tortricidae > Epinotia > Epinotia brunnichana. The sequence goes on from OY977942.1 coordinate 14,539,789, forward strand.
TGACTCCGCATACTACCTAACCATGCAAACGTGTAACAGATGAAAGGACACGAATTATGGAGAGCACGCAATATTTCACCGTTCTTTAATAATAAAACCCAACAGAGGTAATTATTTCCGATTCTTCTAGAACATCAATTACTCCTGCCAAGGAGATGCGGCAAGGGATGAGGGTATGACTCCCACTAGGTCGATATTCATTTTTCACTTTATTTGATCTTTGTTTCAAGAATGTCCTAAAAACTCAAACTTCTATAAATCTGCGATAATTTTTTCGCACACATGTATGAGTCAGAAATGTTTTGCAAAATTCGATTTATAAGGGTGGATGCGTCTACGACGCGACGCAGCATGATCCTTCTGGGAACCTTGTGTTAAAACTAAAGATTATTTGCTCCACATACACTTGCAATTGTCACAAGCAAGTTTTGGACGTTTAAATATATATTTTGGATATCGTATTTGTAATACGAGCATTATTGAATACTCGTAGTTGTTTATCAACGTAACTATAAAATTAAATGGATGTGAGCTAGTCAAACCTCAACTGAAACTTAAGCTGTAATTACTCTAACAAAGCTAGTAGGAGTTAAAACAACGCTGGTCTTTCGGTCTGTCTGTCTTTTACCTTATCACGCTTAAACCGCTGAAGCGATTGTAATAAAATGTGGTATAGAGATAGTTTTAATCCCGATAAAGGACTTAGAATACTTTTTATTATAAAAATCATCCATCAAATCTGGGATGGAATTGTGTATGGAAGAACGATAATATAACGCGGTCGAAGCCATGGGCAAAAGCTAGTTTTTAATAAATACTTCACTTAGATATTGGCGGGCCCATATGATAATATTATTGTTAATGGAATCTTAGATCCACTTGACATATATTTATATATATTTATATTTGCGGACATTCTTACACAAATCAACCTAGTCCCAAACTAAGCAAAGCTTGTACTATGGGTACTAGACGACGATATAGATACTTATATAGAGAAATAAATACTTAAATACATAGAAAACATCCATGACTCAGGAACAAATATTCGTGCTCATCACACAAATAAATGCCCTTACCGGGATTCGAACCCAGGACCTCTTGCTTCGTAGGCAGGGTCACTACCAACTAGGCTAAAGCGGTATCAATCAATCTCGGTCAAGCAAAGTGATAATAACTAGGAGCGCTCCCCGGGTAAGGTTTAGCCCGTACCGCTGGGAACAATTTAATGAGACACCGTTCACGGCATCGGGTGGTGATGAAATTTCCTCGTTCCTCGTTATTATAGTCCGTTACACAGAAATTGTTCGGCTTTTGCGTTATTAGACGCGGTTAATTGAGTAATATGGGATTGGTTAAATATGCATAAGCTTGGCTAGTTAAGGCACCTTTGGCAAATTCAGTTTGGCTTATTAATACATAATGTAATCTTTGAGATAACTTCAGGATAATGAGGACTGTAGGTATTGTAACTTCATGCAAAAGTAATATATGCTCCTATTATTGTGTCCATCTTGTGTGCTTAGACACCGGAGGAATCACTGACTCCCGAGTCGCAGGCGCAAGCCTAGTTTGGGAGACAGAGGCTCACCCCCTGTTAACTTGTCACAAACCTAAACACATGTTTCTTATTATCTATTGAAAAAGTTTTAAACACAACAATCTTGGTTACCCTATTCGACTACTATGGGTCTATGACCGTTTAACGTAGCAATTAGGGTGACCATGACTCAGTAAATTTAATTTTTTTTTTAAATTAACGAATTAACAAACAGCTTTTACATATTATGTTTGCCTGCTGTCACGTCCACATGTTTAAACTAAAGTTAAACATTAAGAAACACATATTTCTGTTCACGACTTAGGATTCACTCCGTATACAGCCACCCTATTCTGTAACTTGTTTTAAGCTAACCTCAACGCTCACCCACAATTATACCTTGACACCGCGATGCGTAGTAATTAAGCGTAGGTAGAGATCTAGTTTCGTAACGGGTGACCGGCGGGGTGAGCCGCATTAACGCGTAACGCATAACAGCCCAGGTTGTAACAAAAATGGAATGTGAACCAATCAAGACCATGTTCGGTAGCGTAGGAATTGCGATTCCAAAATGCATGGTTATCTTTTTGTTTACATTGAAATTTTTGGTCTTGTTAAGTACATTCAAGTTTTTGTTTTTGTAAGCATTGCTTTTGATGACAAAAACAAAAAAACCGTCTCCAGCGTACCAAAAAAAAACATTACACAAAACATTTGTTTTCATAATCAATAAAACGAATGTGTCGATGATGATCATAAAATGAATGATGGACGAATTTGATCTAATTATTTTATCAGCAATAAGGTTTTTTCAATAAATTATTCTTATTCTTATTATTTTTGCAACATGATCGAAGTCAATAGGTACTAAACATTTCATTTTCTACAATACTTACGGTTAGATTTCCACAGTTTGTTGATGATGGCGACATCAACCATATTTAGAACAGCACATACGATTACAGCAGAGAGAGCTGCCCGGGGGATGAAGTAAAAGTATGGCGTTAGAAGTGCTACAGTTAACAGCACTATTATTCCTGAAACAAGAAAACAAAAAAATAATATTTTGCAGGACAGGTTGTAAGAGTACGTACATTTAGTTACAAAAATATAAGGCTATAAGGGTAGATGGTAATATTGCGTTACTCAAAATTAGTCCAAAATATTGCAGTAAAAAGCGCCTATTAAAAATATCAAATAATAAACGGTAGAGATATGGCATATATATGGCATTAAGTCCGCTATTTGTATCTTACTCAAATTATAAACAAAAATAATCATTGTTAAGTGACTTTAAAACGTACACAACTGAAGAATTTATAAATAATGGCATTCGGTCTGCCTTTTAACAATAAGTTGTTTTTGTGTGCAATAAAGATTAAACAAATGAAAAATGTTTTAATCACTACATAGTATAAAACAAAGTCGGTCTGTCCATATGTATGCTTAGATCTTTAAAACTACGCAACGGATTTCGATGCGGTTTTTTTAATAGATAGAGTAATTCAAGAGAAAGGTTTATTTGTACCTACATACCCGTGAAAAGCCGGAGCGGGTCGCTAGTAAAATAAAAATTGAATTTAGTCCCAGTCTGAAATACAATGAATTGCAAAATCCGGTATAGGTAGGATCATATCAAAGGAAACCAAATAAGTGTACGAATATATTTCATACGAAACACAAAGACTTGTTTCGCAGAAATCCTGCGGACTGCAGTAATACCTACTTGACTATAACCCGCACTCCAGAAACTTATAAAATTGTATACCCGCTCACTATTTTTGCAGCAAAGCCTTTGCTAAGCCCTTGGAAACTTTCGCGAATTACGTGATTCTCTAAAATGGCGATGCACTTGTAACTTCTAACTTTTCTAAGTTTATTGTTGTTCTCCTTAAATAAAATTAAAATATATGTTTGATGATGATGACACAGTTGTCATGGGTGCCTTGAAGGATGTGACGTTTCTGGTGTTGGACACGGTACAGATGTAGTGCATTATTGTTTTCCATCGTATTTTCTCGGAAACGTTCGTATTTGTCACGCTACTTCAGTCAACCTCAGTGAAGCGTTCGCCCAGCGGCGTCTGCGAGTCGGAAACAATAACGTAGGTTAAGCAAAGATGGCAGCGGTCAGTCTTTGGATGGGTGACCGCCTGTTTGAGTGGTTACTATAAATGAGCGCTTCCGTGCTTTGGAAGGCACGCTAAGCTGTTGATCCCGGCTGCTGTCGATGACAGTAGTCGTTAAAGCGAGTTTAGAGGCCTTCGGGCGGCTTAAGAACCTCTAACAGTCCTTGCCCACTCACTTGAGAAAGGGGGGACAACTGTCACTTGCGTCCGGCACTTTTTTTTTTTTGTTTAAGGGGGGAAATGCGTTACGCATACCACCCGGGTGCAGGGGGTGACCCGAGTGGTTATGTGGGACTCCCGTATGGGCTAATGAGACCCACGGTGTACCCACTAAAAACCCCCCCACTTGCCACCTCGCCGCCTTGTGGCGAGGTCACGGGAACGCTTGCGCACACATCCGCGACCCCGCCGGCGGCAGCCGCCCACAAGCGGCTCCTTCGCGGATGCCCGGGGGCCCTCCACGTGAGGCACGCCAGATGTTTTGGCGCGCCTGCCTCCTTGATCTCCACCTGTTCAGTAGCGGACCCCCCTGAGTCTGCTACGAGGAGATCATGGGTGCGGAAAATCCAGCACCCGGTGGCGGATCAGGTCTGTGGTTCCACGACCGACCACGACTCGGCCGCAGAGGATAGGGAAAGCGGCGCACCGTAATACCGGCATTCCTCTTCCTCTGCGGTCCCACCAATGCCGCTTCAGCGGAACGGCCCCGCCAAGTTCGCAGGGGGTAGGGAGAGTGGCGCACCGTTATAACGGTATACCAACACGCCTCTCCCCCTGCGATCCCACCTCGCCGGCAGAAGATAGCGCGTGAGAACTTCTTCTACGGTCCCTCCCCAACGTATCCTAAGCGGGCTTAAGCAAGCCCGCTAGGAGCGCCCTCCACGGGCCAGCCGGCAGCCCAAACAGGCCGGCCCTGGGTGCCTCTTAGCTTCGCCGTGGGTGACTAGTCCACGGTTACTAAGCCCGCCCGCCCCGACAAGGCGAGCACCCTCGAGGGGGGGGGGGGGGGGCGCAGGAGATGCCTACCACAACCCTGCACGTGTCCCCTAAAGAGTGATAAACTCAAAGGCCATACGATTATATAATAAATAATAATAAGTCAACCTGAGTACTTTTTGTACCGAGACTAACTGAATTTGCAAGACACGTTCGTACGTTTGCGTGAAAATACGACGGAAAATAATTATGCACTACATCTGTACTCCCAGTGAGCCATCTTGTCCAGGCCCAGCGGTGATGCCACGAAAATCGATTATCCAAGTTCGTAAATTATCTGCATCTCTGTCGCTCAAGTTAAATCAGTAGATAGGCGAGAAAAATAGAGGGAGTAGTAGTTTACTATGAAAAAAGTTCTTATGTCTCTATTTTTTTCTGTTATAATTTCTTGCTACAGATACAAGTTTTCCACCTGGATATAGGTATGGCGGGTCCTATCGTGTATACAACGTTTCATGTTAATCCAACATGCTTAATAATAAATTAATGTTAATCCTTTCAGGCGCCCAAATACTTATAAACTATTATTTTATTCTTTTGTTAGGAGTATCCTGGAGTTTGGCTGTGTTGTTTGGACACCTCAATACCAAGTCCATATTGACCGTTTGGAGAGGATTCAAAATATTTTCCTTAAGTCACTGTGTTATAGAACAGGTAATTATTTCGAGTGTTCCGCGTCAGCTGCGAAGCATTTTTGTATTCCTTCCCTTCATAACAGGAGACAGTTTTTAGACGTGATGTTCCTGTTTAAAATTATTAAAGGTGTGATACACTGTCCTAACCTCTTGGAATTGGTTACTTTTAGTTGCCGGCATCGTCCCTTACGTTCTAGGCCATTATTTCATATCAGCTTTACCCGAAAAAATTACTCTCGGCATACTTTTTTCAGACGAGTCCCTAGTTTTTATAACAAGTATCTGAGCGATATTGATCCTTGCCACAAATCATTGATAAGTGTTAAATTGTTAGTAAAATGTAAGTTATTTTTAGCTCATCCATGAGAACAATATTTACTTACCTAAGATACATTTTACTATTCACATAACCTGAAAGTCTAAATCCAAAATGTCTTCTTTAATCTCATATACCTACTTATTACCTACCTTTAACTTGTGCATGCATACTGCGTCGACGACCGGTATCTATTGTATTATATTAAAGAATTTATTAAGTTCAAATTTTTTAAATCTTTTCAGCTTTGTTTCTTTATGATTATTTTGTTATGTTAACATAGTTTTTATGTATTAATGAACCTCCAGGTCTTAAGATTTATTTCTATTGGTACTCTTTGTGTACCCTTTATATTTTTGTTTATGCGACTGTTTGTGTTCTAAATAAATCAAAAAAAAAATGTCGTTTTAAAATGAGAATCAAACTACATTTGTATGGGGAGTCGTGCGTGCTGGAGACTCTTAAAATGGTTAGGTTTGAAAACAATTGATCTTATTTTGGGTACATACCCATCCCGTCGACTACTCGTACCTACAAGGTGACTTATGGAAAAATAGGGCTACTTTTATCGGCTTCAAATTGTTATAAAAGTAGCATTATTCTTCGTTTCCTTGATCCTTTCAGGTAAAAAGGTAGAAATCTGCCGAAATGTATATATTTGTTATTCCGTATTTCGTTTTATTAGTACTCCGATAAAATATCGAAAATAAATAGCCTTCAAACTTAATGATCAAAGTCTTTCCAGGCTTCAAAGGCACCCTCGTCGATGATATCTAATATAATACACATACTTATTACTTAACCTACAATTAATAGGTAGGTACCAGAAGACCTTCGATATTTTAAAAATCTATAAAAATGCGTGTATTTCATTGAAATGTACCTACTATCTACTTATTGTATAATAAAATTTCATATTGTTATAATATAATCATCACATGTTGCGGTATAGTTTCATTATTTTTTCTTTCACTTCAAACATATTAATTCTCATGAAGAGTTGATATATCCCTATAAACACTTCATGACATTCCGGTTGCAATATTTTAAAACCACATGGGGCGCTGCGACGTAAACTGTGATGCAGAATTTGTGATTTATGAAGTTGTGAGTTCGCGTCGTCGCGTTACTGCATTTTCGCATCTACCCGAAAATGTCACTTCGCTTTAACTTTTGTTTTATAAGTATTTTTGTGCCCTTTTGAGTAAGATTTTTGGTGAAAATTATTATATGTTTTACAGTCAGGAGTAATAAATAATATACGTACATATAAATAAGGACATATATATATGTACAGGACTCTATTGTCAATGTCATAAAGGCGTATACCTACGTACATATATTATTTATTTCCTTATTTATTACGTATATTATTACCCCTAACTGTGCGTATACATATGTATATGTATGTATACAATAAACTCGCAAAGGTATTCCCAAAATAGGTCAGTAGAGTGAACTTGAAATTTAAGTTTCAATACCATGTGATATACATGATCTAGATAGTTAGCCCATCGGCATCGCCCAGAACACACTTCAAGCCTTTACATGTTCATAGTAGATTACGACACCCACGGGAAAAAAAGGGTGGGGGCTATTCTAACCCAAGAGTCCCAAGACTACACGTAATACTTGCATAAAATATAAATTAAAGAACTAGATTTTTAATAAAAGTTAATAAAAAACAATGCTTTCACGTGTGATGGTCATCGCTACTTAGCGATATGATAAATAAAACGATACTTACTTAATGGGTTTAAAAAAGCAATAACTTGAAGAAATCTAGTATAAAAACAGGGCTTTACCTTTGATTTAGAAGCTACTAAAGATAAGCTAGTCGATTTATTTTAAAAGGTCTATCTGACTTTAATGGCATTGCGAACATTTATTTTCTAACGTGAACACATAAAGGTGTCATGAAACGGAATTCTAGCGGTCTGGCGGCCACCCATAAATAACTCCAAGCAAAATTTCTGTTTGTCTCATATTTTATAAAGGGGTAAACGCCAAAGCACAACAAAGAGTTTAACAGAACAACTTTATAAAAAGATAAAATTAGTTTATATCAGACAACCACGGGTCCATACATGTTTAAATTATTATCTAGGTTTAGAGTCTCACAATTTGTCATACCTACACCTAATCTTTCTAATCCTCTTTGTAAAATGGACCGTTTAATTTTAACATGAATAAACAGCTGTACGAAGTGTGGCTTAAAATGTCGAGCCAAAGTGAAATTTAATGTGATTCCACATGTCAACTGACCTCTTCCTTTGCCAAAATGCCAGACATTTTGAATGTGGAATCAGGCATAATGATATAAAAATAATACCTTTTAAAAATCAAACACTTTCAAAACTCCGCCAATGTAACAACTTCGTTTGTCCAATTTAACAATGGAAACAAAAAAGTACTAATGTCAGTGAGCATCAACGAAATTCGCAGCAAAACTGAGCAATTGTTAACACTTTAACAAGTTAAACACTTACAAATTGTTACAATACGAGTCCAATTCAAAGTATTAGGTACTGTGCTGCAATTTGCTTAAACGGTGCCTACTACGCGAAATTCACAGCAAATGAACGAAATGAAGTTTGTAATGTGGAATGTTATATTGGTTATGTAAAGATCTTGGCTATGCAGTACATATTAGTTTAGACTTTATCAATCAATAGATTCAATTTACATAAATTCTCGAAACATGAATAGCTTTGCGAGACTGCTTTAGTGAATTACTGAGATAATTGAGTTTCGAATCTAAATCAGCGATGCTAAATTGGGGGGTTTAACTCTTTGAACGCTATTATTCACGTACTAAAGTATCACTGACACGCCAACCTTTTTTCCGAGAGTGACTATGAAAGACTGAAGGTTGCTTTGACAGCGGACGTCATAACCGCTATATGATTTCTTGGCGCGGTGGGCACGACGACACACGACCACTTTATAGGTTTTTGGCGTTCAAAGGGTTAATGTTACCATGACGGGTAATCTAAAATCTAGTACACGCCTCAAAAAGAAAGCTCTCAGAGAGTGTGTCATTATTGTCAATACGATAAAAATAATGGAAATGGGTCAACATAGACTATTAATATTTGATTACAATATCAGGTACATGATATATGCTTTTATTTATCATTATCAAGTACAAGGCTTATATAAAGAACAATAAAGAAGAAGTTTACGTCACAATACGTCATTGTCCCCGGCCATGAGGAATGACGAGAACCATCTTATAACGATACACTGGCAACAACCGTCCTTCACGAATCATGATATATCACATAACCTTGGTAATAAATCCTCTCATAAGGCATGTGTATACGATAGGCTATTTGTATTGCATGTCTGGAGTGACGAATATCAGTGTCGACGCGTATAGGATACCTACCTACGTGTTATTACTGATGTTCGATTGTAATGTTTTTTTGTGCCTCCAAAGTGAGCTCGTTTATATTTTGTATTTGCTAGTGATTACTTGCACTTTCAAATCGACTAGATCTAATGTGTTCTCTATAAGTATATAGGCATGCACGAGTTTAATTTTTAAATCATCAGGATATTTTATCATAGACGGTTGTAATAGTACATTATGATACAAGTGTGCTATGTTGGTCATTACACTCGAGTCGGTTTTTAAGCCTGAGCCGAAGGCGAAGGCTTAATGGAGACGAGAAGTGTAATGACCAATGCTCACGTGTTTCATACGACGTTTTTCAACACATTCGCGAGGAAAAAAAAAAAAATGAAAATGATAAAAGATATGTAATGAAAAGGCACTAGTGCGATAATGTAATGTAAAAGTCACGGCATGGGTAATATTCTGCATTATTTTGCTAATATTTAAAAAGATATGTAATGAAAAGGCACTAGTGCGATAATGTAATGTAAAAGGCACGGCATGGGTAATATTCTGCATTATCAGTGTAAATACGCTGTAATAAGACCTACTTTACGAGCAGGTGTGTTGAAAATTACTTTTACGTCATACCTGGCCATAAAGTAGGAATTACCGCACGCTATGCGTGCGGAAAACCCCACTTTCTGCCCAGATAGAGACGTAAAATTTTGTACTCACCACGGGCGGTAATAAAGAAAGCCTCAGAACGTATATTTATCGCCCTTGCCTTCGGCTCGGGCGTCAAATACCTGCGATCTGAGACATTCTTTGTTTAACCGCCCTAGGTAAGTAATGTACTATTATAGATCAAGCAAATACATCTAATAGTTCTAGAGGCATTCAAAGTTAGGTCTGAAAATTACTTATTTTAAACTAGTTGTCATACCCTCCCCGTGTATAGCCCGAGAGTGGGCGCCATTTTAGATCATATTCTTTTGGCGTGACTTATACTATTATCGTCGTGTGACAAGCAAAATTCACTACCAAAACTGTCACTGCTCTTCAAAACCTCCTATCTTGGTACGTAGTCGATATCGAGATACGACCTTTGAATTAAGTAGGCATTTGTTAGGTATTTAGTGAGTTTTGCTTGTCACCCGAACGATATGCTGATCTCTGTCCATGTTTTGTTATTGCCACGAATAAATGTTTACGTCATACCTGGCCATAAAGTACGCTACGTGTGCGGAAAATCCCACTTACTGGCCAAGGAGCGACGTAATAAAGAAAGCTTCAGATCGCATATTTATCGCCATTGCCCTCGGCTCGGGCGTCAAATACCTGCGATCTGAGACATTCTTGGTTTTACATTCCGTTCTATTCTATGAAATTCACAGAAAACTTATTGTTACTGTTACTTACCGGTATAAAACCCTGCGGCCGGGCTCCGAACGCCAGAAGCATCGCTCACAGCGCTGCGCGTAAAGGAACCGTTGACGGGGAACGAACGGAAGAAGGCACCGACCACGTTGCACGCACCAAGGGCAATGATCTCCTGAGTCGCATCCAATGTTTTGCCGTTTGCTGAAATCATGTAAACTTATTAGTTTCCTTTTTTTATCCAGTCACTTGCTGGAAACGAGAATTGCCAACTTCACACAACCCCTAATCGATTATGGCAACTGTAGGTGCTGTAGGTCACTTTGTTACTCTTGAGGGGAGGCCTATGTCCAGCAGTGGACGTCTTTCGGCTGATATGATGATGATAAAGTGATGGCTTTAATTTTTATTTAATTATTTAAGGCTACCATTTTTAGGGTTCCGTACTCAAAGAGTAAAACGGGACCCTATTACTAAGACTTCGCTGTCCGTCTGTCTGTCTTTCTGTATCTCACTGATACCGTGATAGTTCCAGCTGAAATTTTTACAGATTATGTATTTCTGTTGCCGCTATAACAACAAATATACTAAAAACAAAATAAAATAAATATTTTTATTGATAAATGATCCGGAACCCACCGTGCGCGAGTCCGACTCGCACTTGGCCGGTTTTTAAATCCGAAATCAAGTGAGCAGTGATGGGTATACATATAAGACTGCATGTTGTATATAATGCAAGGGTTGAACTAGTACTTAGTAGTATTTATAATGGCAGCTACCATTTTCTTAGGGCATTCGTACCATGCTTGGTGATTGTCACTGAAGTTTTAATCGGCTCAGAATTTTTTGCTCGTAATTATAAAAAAAAATGTGTTTTAAGTGTAAGTGTATATTGTATAGTCCTCGTCATCGATAATGGTGAACCTTACAAATTTTATGGGTTAGCCCTATTATAGGCTAGGCCAAACTTGTCCATTATTAGCTCACATAAAATTCTTCGTTCTAGTTTTGATTATACTAACGATAATGTACCTATTCATAACTCTCACTATAATCATCACTCTGCAGATTTTTTTTCGTTGTACCTTTTTTGTTCCAAAATTATAATGATGTCTTAAGTAAATATCATTATGTAAGATGGACCGTGAATCGGCTTAACACCTCGATGCAATTATTTTTATTGTAGGTAGTTATATTGAATTGTGGAAAAAAATAAGAAAATCAATTTAGTATTAAAAACTGTATGACTAGTAAATTTATACTAAGCAGAAACGTCCGCTAACGAAATTCTAAGTTTCGATCAAAGAGGAAAATTGAAAAATTATTCGCCACGAGCGGGATTTGAACCCGCGACCTCTGGAATCCGTCCAATGCTCTTATCCAACTGAACTACCGTGGGTCCCGCTAGTGGCAACGAATCTTTCAACCCCTTCACTCTTCTAATTAACCTTAAGGAGGCTCGTAGCGACATCTACCGTGAAGTTGTTACAAACTTCTGATACGGCACCAACGTCCCATGTTACATTGAGAATCGTTAGCTCAGTTGGATAAGAGCAATGGACGGATTCCAGAGGTCGCGGGTTCAAATCCCGCTCGTGGCGAATATTTTTTCAATTTTCCTCTTTGATCGAAACTGTATGACTAGTTCATGAATTTAAGTAAAATGGACAAGTGAGAGTTATGATAAAAATAACGAAATATTAGTATAATTTATGATTATTGTCATTATGAATTCGAATGGTTATGAGTTACAATCGTTATTAATAAGAACAAATCCTCAGAAGAAGTTATGAATAATGTTAATTATGGTGTAAAATTGTATGATAAGCATTTCCGGAGTTCCAATAAACCCTAGGACTTAAAAAACATGTTATGTGAACAAAAGCGCACCCGTAGGTATATGTACATTTGACTCGCATTCATAGGTTATTATTTACTATACGGTAGTTTTGTATCTATTATATCATCCTTGATCACGATAACACTTCTAGATTATGTTATGTTTAATAGGTAGGTACTTCAATAATAATAAGTGAAAATCGTGAAAATTTTAAACAAAACACTGTTGTAGGATGAAAGAAAAAAGTAGACATTTTCATGAAAAGAAAAAGAGATAACGAGTAAAACGTTATTTTGCTACATGCAACTTTAATATACTCTCGGACTCGCTACTTAAACTGCTGCTACAAAAATCTCGGTCCATATTCCACTAGTCGAAGGAAAAGCAAAATGGTGAATTTTTACTCGAGAATAATTTCCTGTGTCGTCTGTGAGAGTTTTTCTCAGACACATGTAAAAGGGGCCGACAACGCTAACCAACAAAGTGTATACCAATGAATAATTCTCTCAGTAATATTTTTACGACCGTCGAAGCGACTTAGCCTAAAGTTACCTATAAGTTCGAAAGGTAAGTGGTTGGTACCTGTGGGACCAGGCAAAGCAAACCTGTACTTGATTCTTCACTACTAGATTCCCCAGGTGCGGCTTGAGGGAGAGGCCATTGCCGTTTGTCTCTATAATAAATAACGGACCCGGAACCCTGACAAATCCTCTGCTATCAGAGGATTCATGTTAGGCGCGGGGGCTGCGACCGTCAGGCCGGGGGCCCGAGTTGTGGCTGCGAGGGAGAAAACCTCTATAAAAAGTTACAAGGGGACCTGAGAGTGTGAATCCGAGGTCTATCACCCTCTCCCGGCGTAGAGGTCCTTTGGTCGGGTCGGGAAGCGTGTGGTGTCGCCCTGCACGCTTACGACGGGAGGGGGGCTTTTGCCTCAGTAGTGAGGGCAGCTGCGGCTGTTGCCGAGGGGCGTCGTGGTGAAATGTTCGCGATCCCATGACGCCCCTACTACACGGCAGAGAGGGCATACCTTGGTGGTTTTAGACGGTCGTCCGGGGGGTTCCCGGGAGCCCGTCATACCCATCCTAGTTCCTCGGCTAGGTGGGATGCGTAAAGGCATTTCCCCAAGTAAAAAAAAAAAAAAAAAAAAAAGGCAAAGCAAACCTCTACTTGATCTGTTCCGAAGTAAAAAATAGGCATACTTTTTAAACATACTGGCACAAACTCACGAGATAAACTAAAAATACCAGCGGTATGTGAATTTAGATCAAAAGTAAGCTTTGTTACATATGTTGGTCAGGCAAAATGTGTTGTGTTTTAGGGTTCCGTAGCCAAATGGAAAAAAACGGAACCCTTATAGATTCGTCATGTCTGCCTGTCTGTCTGTCTGTCCGTCCGTATGGCACAGCCACTTTTATCCGAAACTATAAGAGCTGTTGATACTGTTGAAACTTGGTACGTAGATGTATTCTGTGAACCGCATTAAGATTTTCACACAAAAATCGAAAAACAACATTAAGTTTGAGGGGTCCCCATACTCAGAACTGAAACTCAAAATAGTACATTATGATACAAGTATGCTAAGTTGGTCATTACACTCGAGTCGGTTTTTAAGCCTGAGCCGAAGGCGAAGGCTTAATGGAGACGAGAAGTGTAATGACCAATGCTCACGTGTTTCATACGACGTTTTTCAACACATTTGCGAGGAAAAAAAAAAATGAAAATGTTAAAAGATATGTAATGAAAAGGCACTAGTGCGATAATGTAATGTAAAAGTCACGGCATGGGTAATATTCTGCATTATTTTGCTAATATTTAAAAAGATATGTAATGAAAAGGCACTAGTGCGATAATGTAATGTAAAAGGCACGGCATGGGTAATATTCTGCATTATCAGTGTAAATACGCTGTAATAAGACCTACTTTACGAGCAGGTGTGTTGAAAAAAATATTTTCATCAAACCCATACGTGTGGGGTGGGGTATCTATGGATAGGTCTTCAAAAATGATATTGAGAATTCTGATATAATTTTTTTCTAAACTGAATAGTTTGCGTGAGAGACACTTCCAAAGTGGTAAAATGTGTCCCCCCCCCTGTAACTTCTAAAATAAGAGAATATTAAACTAAAAAAAATATATGATGTACATTACCATGCAAACTTCCACCGAAAATTGGTTTAAACGAGATCTAGTAAGTAGTTTTTTTTTAATACGTATTAAATCGTAAACCTTTCATGTGCGAGTCCGACTCGCACTTGGCCGCTTTTTATTTCTATCTAGCTGGCCGCGCGGTTTGTCTGCGTAACGCATAATACAACATAGGCTTAGAACAACCACGCCACCCGCCTGATTTCAAGCAGATACCGCCCTATGGACGAATCGCAAGCGCGTTGCCGACCTTTTAGTGACTTGACTAGCTTACAAAGCTATAAACATACATTTTATACATTGCCAACCGGCAAAACATAGTGGTTCGCTTTATGCTTTAATTTTAAGATCTATACATGTACCTATGTTTTACAAATAAATACATTCATTCATTCATTCATTCATTCATTCATTCATTCATTCATTAATTAATTCATTCATTCATTCATTCATTTAGTGACATTATCTCTAATACACAGAAACACACATTGTGTTGGTTATTCCAAACGATTTACAATAACGATCTGTTACACTCGGCCATTTCTTGACTTTTCTAGTGTTATTTTTCGAGGCTGTGTTTCTATTTCATTAACTTTCCAAGACAAGCTTAAGACTGAGACGGCTTAGCTTTAGGGTGTTTGTCTTGTCACGGAGTGTTTAGATGTTGCTCTAGTAAAGTGAAGCGAACGTAAAAGTAACCGCCTTTGCTGCTTTCGAGTTTTGTTATTCTTAAGAAGAAAAATAAAGACAAGAGAATGAGAGAAGCCAATAAGTAAGGATAAGCATCGTCATGGGAACGAGTATAGATTTTCAAGTTTATTTTGCGCACTGTCTTATTTTTGATTATATTTTGTTAATCTTGTTTTTTTTTCTTTCAAATTAGAGTCACCCTGCTCCACTAGTGCTGGGCGGAGCGGAGCGGTGGGCGGGATTTTTTTTTACCAATAATATAGCTACCATAGCTCACTTTTGTCTTCTAATTGGTTGATTTATTGCCCGCACACCGCTTCGCTACCGTTTTTTTTTTTTTTTTTAGCATAACTCTGTAGTGTACTCGTACTCACCCTTAAGTCAGACTTAAATAAATTGTTTCTGAAGTTAATGATTATCTCTATAGAAAATATTATATCGTCGTCTATTACCCATAACACAAGCCTTATTAAAGTTCCCATGGGGCTAGTTTGAATTGATTTATATTGTCCCCTAATATTTCTTTACTTATTATTTACTTGCTTTTGCCCGCGACTTCGTCCGCGTGCAAGTTGTTTATATTGATTTCCATAACTATCGCCCGCCATTCCACCTCAGGGGATGATTTTGGGATAAAACTATCCTATGTCCTTCCCAAGGACTCAAACTATCTCCATATCCATGCCACATCTAAATTGGTTCAACGCTTTAAGCGTGAAAAGGCAAAAGACAGATAGACAGAGTTACATTCGCAATTAAATTATTAGTACGGATACTATGGATAATAATTGATACAAAAAAAACTTACAAAAAGCCTTAGCGATGGCGACATTAGAGATGATCCCCACTAATGGGACAACAAGCAATCCGGAGCCGAGGTGAGCCAACATGCCGCCCGCAGAAATGGTTTCGTTCCCGACTATTGTGTGGAACGGAGGCGCCTGTGGCGTTGGCAGGCCCGGCGTAATTTTACCTAAAACAGTGCATAAATACATAAAAATCACGAATGTATTCCTTTAAAGGGTAGGCAGAACACATTTAATTAAATTTTTGAGCCAATTTTAGCAATGGTAGATTTAAACATTTTACAGAGGAAATGTAAATATACATGTGATAGGTTGACCATCGCCCACGACACACTACAACCCTATTCCGATAGTTGAATCTTAAGGCTCCGCACGTGCATAGTCTTCTCTCCCTCTCACTGAGCATACGCGTGAGCGAGATGGAAGTGCGTGATCGAAAGCGCGGATATCATGTTTTTTGGAATATTTTAGAAAACGAGATAAAAATTTAAGAATTAAGAAAATAAAGTTATAGTCCATTACTTTATGAAAAAGATTATAAAATTTCATCTTTTTCTGATAAAAAATGGAGCAGTAAACTGGTTACAAGTGAAATAATGGGGTTCACTTTAGATGTTTTTTCTCTACTTTCTTTTGTTAAAATGGATTTCTACGAAAACTATGTAACTTCTTATATCTTGCAGATTATGATATATTTTTTCCGACGGTAAATTGTTATGTGATATATAATGTATAAAGTGGTTACTAAACAACTCATTTTTACGAAAATTTTAAAGGTCGAGCCTTAAGATCCACGATAAAGAAATGTGGCGCATAGTCAACGACGAAACATCTACAAAACCCTTACGCAACGCTATTTCACTTAAAGATGAAACTGGGAACGATGTACTACCGAGCAAAGTACCAGAACACCTAAATCAACACTTTCTCACGATTGCTTCTAAATGTACGTTAAAAAATACTAACAAATCCGACTCATTACAGTACCTAAATCGTTATCTACAGAATGTAAACATACCTGACCTTTCCCTACCCACAGTCACACTCACTGACCTTAACCGCACGTTGAGGGCTATGATAAAAACACGCGGGACCCTAGACATTTATGATATAAGTCTGAACATACTTGAGTGCGTCTGGCCAGTCATTGCGGGGTTATTAGTAGAACTAATAAACACCATGTTCACACTAGGTGTATACCCTGACGTACTGAAAAGCACACGAGTATGTCCAGTCTACAAGGGAAAAGGTGAAAAAACGGCTGTAGACAATTACCGGCCAATTACTATTGTTCCCAATATTTCAAAAATAATTGAATCCATTTTATCAAATTGTTTAATGAACCATCTCGAGACAAATAACCTACTGACAGACAGACAATTTGCCTACAGAAAAAATAGGTCAACTACAATAGCCGCATATAAGATTTACGATTGCATAACAACAGCTTTGGATGCAAAAGAAAAGGTAGCAGGGTTATTCTGTGACCTGTCAAAAGCGTTTGATGTGATTAGTCATGAATTATTGTTAGAAAAGATAGGACACTATGGAGTCAGAAATAACGTTCATAGACTATTCACATCATTCCTTGACAATAGACGCCAGACGGTCGGGGTTCAAATTGAAGGCAAAAATGTCAAATCAACAGAAGGCAGCCTAAAGCTCGGGATTCCACAAGGTTCAGCGCTTGGGAATACCCTGTTTTTGATGTACATAAACGACCTCCCGGCCTCTGTTACTGAAGGTGTGATGGTATTGTTTGCTGACGACACCACTGTGATAGTAAAGGCACCCACGTACTCTCAGCTTGAACATATTTTATCACAGACGTGCAGCCAACTACACGAGTGGTTCTCAGTGAACGGCCTCATCCTTAATGTCACGAAATCCAACGTGATGTTGTTCTCTGCTGGGAGCACCACAAGCATCCCATTGATACAGAGTCCGATGCCACGCTGTGACTCATGTAAGTTCCTCGGATTTACGATCGATACAAGGCTGAAATGGAAAGAACACGTTGACAATTTGTGTGGAAGGCTGAGCAGCGCTGTATTTGCGCTGCGCAAACTGAAACCAATTGTCTCCAGTGACGCCCTGCTTCAAATTTACTATGCGCATTTCTTCTCACTTATGTCGTACGGTATAATTTTGTACGGAAACTCAACCGATTCTAACAGAGTGTTTAAATTACAAAAACAAGCCGTACGCATATTAGCGGGAGTAAATCCGAGGCACTCGTGTAGAGAAATATTTAAAACATTGAAGTTATTGACCCACTACTCACTTTACGTATATGAGGTTATTATGTTCACACGTGGAAATATAAAATTATTTAAACGGGCGAATTTCCCTGGCAGAATCACCCGCCAAACGGGGCGACTACTGTCCGTGCCGCGTCGACTTGCGCTGCTCGAACAGAATCCCCGAGTAGTAGGCCCGTCGTTATATGAACGCCTACCCGCCAGTCTCAAAAATGAAATCTCATATGATAAATTTGGGCACCGGCTGAAAGAACTTTTATTGTCCAAACCGTTATATTCTGTGAAGGAATATAACGAAACCAAATTGTAAAAATATTTTATTATGATAATTATCTTTAAGTTATTAAGTATTTGTGTTGTTTTTGTTTTTTATACTATTTTGACATGTTATACCGTTGTATTTGTATTTTGATATTGTACCTATTGATAAAATAACTCAGTTATTTATTTTGACATTTGACATTGCTTAGGATATCCTAATTATGTATACAACTTCATTGACATTATTATTTTTCTTTTTGACTTTTACTTGTGACATTTTCTTTTGTTTTTATAATGTCAAATTATTATAGGTACATATTGACGATCTCTTAGTGAATCCATCTTATTTTTGATGTAAAATAATATGTTATTTTCTAAAAGAAATAAATGAATCTAATCTAATCTAATCTAATCTAAGAAAAGGGTGGTGCTATTCTAACCTGACACCATAAGGGAGGGGGGACTTAAAACATTGACGTAGAAGCTTTATCAGATTTGAGGCAATGTGAAGGAAAACGTACCTATTAGAGAGAATGTAGAAAATTTAATTACTTAAAAGTGATCATGAGAAAGGTACAGTTGGGTGAAAATTATAATTAATGGTTGTGCATACTAAAATGACTGGTTAACAGACAGCACTTGGAATGTGTTTGTATTGATTTCTTAACAAAAACTTTTTGTAATAGCGAACATCGTGCTGCGACCGAAAGTAAAAACGAAAGGCAAAATATACAAAACCGCAGTGAGGCCTGCTATGTTATATGGTGCGGAATGCTGGACTGCCCTAAAGAAGCACGAACAAAAACTGCACACAGCAGATATGAAAATGCTGAGATGGGCGGGTGGCGTAACGCGACTAGACAAGGTTCGCAACGAGTATATCAGGGGATCGTTCAAAGTAACTCCAATACCAGCAAAGCTCAAAGAATGTAGGCTCCGTTGGTATGGTCATGTAATGCGCCGAGAAGATGACTACTCCGTAAAGACAGTGCTTAATATCAACACCCAACCCAGAGGGAGAGGCAGACCACCAGCTACGTGGTGGTCAAACATCGAGAGGGACCTAAAAGCACAGAACCTTTCACCTATGACAACCCAGGATAGAATTTCCTGGCGCCGCTGCACAAGGAGGCCCGACCCCAGCTGAACTGGGACAAGGGCAGGAAGAAGAAGAAGAAGAAGAACATCGTGCTGCGACCGGTTTATTTTAATTAAAACATGTAAATTTTTTTCCTATAAAAAAATGAAATAAGTCAGTTCAGAAGAGTGGGTGGACAATGAGGCGTTATTAAAATTCTGCCTCAAAAATTCAGCGTACCTATAGCATTCCGATCTTTCTAAAGATTTTGGTTGCACGTAGAAACTTAATTGAATATGCCAAAAGCAGATATTTTTCGCACCGGAAAATCTCCAATAACAAAACACAATAACAGAACACAATTTCCATAAAACCGGTTACCCTGCATTCAGATCGAAAAAGCAGCAAACTATACCATTTTCCATACCGAGAGATACTGGAATGAAATTTAAAACTTCCCCGATATTCATGAGATCGCTGCCAATCTCTTGACGTGGTCGTGCTTGAACGAGCATTTGTCAGTTAATAAAGTTTCCATTGGAAACTGAACAGCCGGGAAATCTTGTTTGTTTTTGGAGGGGACACGGAGGGGATACGGAATTTTAAGGAAAATATTTCTTAGAGCGCTATCAATTTTTAAGAGGGCATAAATCACGGCAGGACTGGTATGAGGCTGCCTCCGCCGCGGCATTAAAAAGGCAAAGGGTTAAACGCTATGACAAGAATCGCTTTAACCGTCTTTCGACCGTCATCTCATGATGAAACGTAAAGCTTGAGCTCAACATTAAATATGAGGCGCATATTGTATATAGTGCAATATACATTATGCGCCGCATTATAATATTATATATTAAAAACATGAACAGTTCTTCACATTAAGCGGTAGTGACCTAGGAGTGTTTTCGTATTATTGGATAAAACAAATGTTGCCGGTAATGAGACTAGGCATCTACCGGAACCGATTTTGTGCCGGAATCGAATTACATAAAAACAATCATAATAAGCATGTGTGCATGTGTTCTCGAAGTTTAACTTCGTAATGCGTTCAAATAAACGCAATACTAATATGTATATCAGCTGATTTTCAATCTTGTCAACCAAGTATCTATACTTTTGTTTATGGACTTATATCAGTTCACTTTTCCACATAATTTTTCAAATTTGCTTCATCAAGTCAAATAGATTTGGGTTCATTGGCGGAAAACAATCCATTTTATTGCCGTCGTTGCCAAAGATAAGCCAACATCGAATTATATTTTGCGGATATCTACCTACGCCCTTCTGCTTTGAAAACAAAAAGTACCGGCACGATAATACTTTTATTAAGATTTTTGTAAGCTCACAGCTTACAATGCACATTTTGCTACTATGTACAAAAATAGATAGGGAATATTTTTGGTATGTGCTGAGCTTTAATATAACACTCGTAAGCATAACTCGTAAGCGTATAAAGGTAGCATAATAGGACTATGATTGTTAATTTCAGCCATTTATTACGTTTATAAGAAAGTGAAAATATAACTTGGAGGTTTTCGCCGAACACACACAATTACAAAACCGACTATCTTCTACTTATTATCTTGCCCCTATAATTAAAATGAAGGAAACATGTTGGCAATAAAATATCACCAGCAAACTCACGAAAGCAATAAAATCTGAGCATTTCTGATATTGCTTACCTGTCAATATCAACGGGTCTCCAACGTCCAAATAAACAAAGAAGGCAATCACAGCAGCTAAGACCACCACAACCGCGTTTCGAGACACACCGGCGAACCACAAGCTCTTCTGCACGATAAAAACGCCCTTTTGATGTTTTTCTTCTTTGTCCTTGATGCGAATATCTTTCAGAGCCTGAAAGGAAGCATTTTGAAAATACCGTATTAAAACGTTTACACTATAGTTTCAATTTAAACTCTCGCGCTTTGTTCATACCGACTTAAAAGATTACTCTATACGGGATGACTGATTAAGTAGTTGATTACTCTACATGGAATGTTTTGTACCACCCCAATGATGTAATATAAATAATTTACTTTCAAAACAAAGTTTTAACCGACTTCAATTCAGTACTCCGCCAAGCCACATTAACATTTGCACATTTTTTTTCCAATTTACCACATGAACGGATTTTCGAGAAGAAAAGCGTTGATTTTTAGACCAATAAACCAAATCGCTGTATGTGGGCCGATAATATTTGAGGACTCCCGTCGATTCCTCAAGGATCTCAGAATTACCTTTGGCACTTCATTGTTTGCTATTTCAACGGAATAATATCAGAATATGTGACGTACTTATATAGTTTGAAGTACATCATTGAGAAGTTCCACAAGCCATCTGTGGTCTTCATCATCACTTCCACTTCACCAAATTTATGATTTCCGGGTGTAAATACACGAGTTATAATAGAAAATACCGAAATTACTACACGCGTGCCTAATATATTTGAGGAGTTCCCTCAATTCCTCATGGTTTCCATCATCCAACTGGGGTTTTGAAAACAATGGGACCAATCTGGAAGCATATACTTTCAGTTAAAAAAAGAATTGTACGAATCGGTTCATAAATGACGGAGTTCTGAGGTAACAAACATTGAAAAAAAAAAAAAAAAAAAAAAAAAAACATCCGAATCGAGAACGTCCTCCTTTTTTTGAAGTCGGTTAAAAAGAGGTAGATACGTTGTCTACTTATACGAAATTCCGTGTTTAAAAATTGACGACCCGAAACTGAGGCAAGTCATATCAATAGACATGGTTTTAGTGTGCCACTTTGGGAGCGCTTAAAACACATCTACCTCTTTTATATATTACATCATTGCCAATACCTATATTCGCTTTGACAACTTGCTGAGACGTCAGTCATCTGAGACCAAGGCCGGTGCAACCCATGTCAAAATGTAAAATACTATACAGGGCGTCCCAAGACTATGTGACATGAAGGTACTATCCCTTAAATATTGTAGATAGGATATTTTGCTGAAAGAAGATTGTATCTTATTTTCCAAAGGTATACTGCATTCAAAGATTTTCTACAAATTACTTGCTTCGTATGGGAATCAAACTGACTTAAATAATATAATAAATCACCCGTATTTTTATGATAGCAATGCCAACCGAAAGAATAGACAAAAAGTTATATTTTATCTTAAGTAACAGTAATCTTAAAAGAAAGGAATAACGTAAAATGTTGATTAAAATTTCAAGAAAATTATTTATTGCCGACGTCGACTGTCGAAAAACAGCGATATTATTATTCCATGGATAGCTTTGATTATTCGCAAATAAGTATCCACCTAATAAACGACTTCCTGGCACAGCTTTCCTTATCATAAGTGCAAGTGCAGATAAAATGATAAAACTTAGTATTTGAATACATTCACTGTAACCTAGACAGAAGGCAATAAGTACAGGCAGATACTTAATAAAATTGACTTCGGCAGTTTCAAGTATGTTTTAATTTAATTAAAATGATTAATTTAACGTTATTCCTTTCTTTCAAGAGACTATGTTACTCAGGCGGACTTATTGTTTTTTTGTCCATTGTTTCGATTGGCACCATAAAAATACGGGTGTTTGTTTTCACATTTAAGTCGGTTAGATTCCCAGACGAAGCAAGTAATTTTTAGAAAATCTTTAAATGCAGTTACTAACTTTTAGAAATGAGATTAAAATCTTCTTTCAGAAAAATATCCCATCTACGATATTTAAGGTACTTTCCCTTCATGTCACATAGTCTTGGGACGCCCTGTATA
This sequence comes from Epinotia brunnichana, assembly GCA_963854355.1. Classification (NCBI taxonomy): domain Eukaryota; kingdom Metazoa; phylum Arthropoda; class Insecta; order Lepidoptera; family Tortricidae; genus Epinotia; species Epinotia brunnichana. The sequence goes on from OY977942.1 coordinate 14,562,956, forward strand.
TTAGCTTCATCTCAAAAACTTTAATGATGTCCCTTTCTACTGCCACAAATATCAAAATGAAAGATGTAGCTAAAAGAAATAATATAAAAAGAAATGCACATTTCTTGGGTCATTTCCCTTCAACTGACACGAGGAAGTTTAATAACTGTTGGTTAGAGTTATTAAGGCTTTCAGCTAATCTCGTATTAAATATAATTAATAAATAAAAACAATAATAAAACTTCCGACTTCCTCCTAAAAACAAAAGGTTGTGTTATAGTGACTACATTATCAACATCGTAATTAACGTTTTACAAGTAGGCGCATGTCATCGTAAACCAAAAAATAGGCGTCAAATTAAAGTATATTTCATATACAATATCTACGGATACCTATAATAAAATTGGAATGCAGTTAGCAAATTGCAATAAGGTTTCATCTATCATGCAAATTGAACCGATATTCAGGCAAGCGCAAATATGGTTAGAGCTGATGACTAAATAAATAACTGTGTATGAAATTTATTTAGTCATGATTGGCAGGCATTTTATTTGAATACAGAGACAAATTGATAGGATGGCTCTATAAGGATTTGTTCTGCAGGGTAATTTCGCAACAATGCGTGTTAGGACAAATCAACTGTCATATGTTAATGTGGATAAGATTGTTTTCAAATGTCATATTTGGTACAAACGTTTATTGCCAATTCCAACTACACTGTTTTGCACAGCCATCAACGGCATCAACTAAGGTAAACGTCCGAGTTATCGACGCTGTACTAATATATGGCATGGTCATGCACTTTATGTCAAAGCAATATGCCTCTATGTCACTTTGACATAGATTGCCCATGCCATATACTAGTACAGCGTCAAACACTCGGACGTTTAACTTACTTAATGGTAGGATTGTAATGAGCCAAAACACGAGGTGTAATTGAGAAGTTCTGTGGTCACCTTTTATGATAGGTAACATACAATTGCGTTGTCATACTATTTGCACAAGTGTACAAAATATCAACTCAATTGGACTTCGGGAATTTGGCCAAATTTGGCTTACAAGATTTAACTCGAACAAACATTGCTAGTTAAATAAGTTTCTGTCAAAAAAAACATTTTTGGTACAAGCTTTTATTGCCAGCTGTCCTTTTTTCAACAGCAACTAAAAGTAAAAGCAAATGTCTTGTCTTACAAGGACCTAAATAAATTACCCGAGGACTGAGAGAACTGGCGCCTACTCTACCGACAAGAGCCAAGCTCTTAACTGTTGATGATATTGATGATGATGTTCTTTTTTAGAGCTTTTTATATGTTAACGATTGACTGATAGAGAACACTCTACCAGTCAGGGTCAATATTTAGGCAAAGTAGAAATATCTCACAGAGAACAAATTCACTCTCTCATGGACAAAACTTGACCTGTGTCTCTTCCGAGAATAATAAAGGTTAAAATATAAATCCACTTTAAAGGTTAGCTAGTATTTTTCCTTGCATAATGAATTAAACGAAGCATCAAGAGTCGACCAAATGCAAACAAAGGACTCACTAAATGATAGTCTGTTTCCGTGAAATCCTGGAATTACCACGGCAAGTTCTCTCAAGTGTAAATCTACCTGCATATTTGCACTGAGCAACATTTGCTAATTTCATATGTTTGCCGCACAATGTAGAAATATGGCAGAGTAAAGTATGTGAAACAACTAACTGGATGCACTTGTAAGTCTTGTAACTTAGGTAAGCACATATTTTTTCAGTAGGAAGTGGAATACCTTTATAATTAGGACTAGTTTAATACGCCTTTTTTGTTTGGCATTTGCATATTCAGCCAGCATTAACAATATTTACGATTAGATTATTTAGATATTCAATTTTACGATTTGAAGAGTGGGGCGCGATTGGTATGTGAACTTTGTACATTACCAAGTGCAGTGGCGGCTTTAGGCCAGGGCATTGCACACGGGCGCAGCGATCGGCGATCCTAGGGGGCGCCAAGCGCTAGTCTCCGGGTGGCGTATATCCGTTTTCACTCCTTCTATTCGAAAAACAGTCTTTTCTAGCCCGTTTATAGGGAGCAAAACTTGTTTTTGATCCCTATGCGTATATTTTCAATTTATCTTTTTTGGCCTAGGGAGCAAAATTCAATTTTGGTCCCTGCACGCTAGTCATAAACCACATAGAGAAGAAAGCATTAAAAACATTATTTAAAAAAATCTGTGGGCCTGAGCTAGGCCAGAGACAATATGTTATTTCAGTAGCGTGTTTAATTAAGGAGACACTTTTATTGAGTGTTTTTTAAATACCGCGCTGTTTTGTTCTTGGAGCGTTTAGGGTCTCATATATTGTTGTCCTTGATTACTTTTGAATATTAATATGATTAAGTAATAAATAAAAATATGGATTTATAGATACCTACTACTTTCTAATAGCTACGTGTTATTACAAACAATGTTTATTTGATCGGTATAATATTATTACTAATAAAATGTAAATTAAGTACAAAAAGTTTAAGACCATGGAATAAAAAGCCGTAACATAAAGACCGAATAAAAAAAAAACCGTCGTGACTAATGACTAACACGTAAAAGCATTTCCATTACTAATATTTTCTATTTAAGATGATGAATTCATCCAGTTCAACTGAAAATTATACGTTAACACCGGATTTTTTTTAAATGGAAGCTACAAACGTCAATAACAAAGCCATATTCTTTTGAAAGCCATATTCTTACTCTTCGTTCTGGATTCAATCAGTCACCCTCGTTACAATATATCATGTTGCTCCCTAAGTAATACAATCTACTATTGTGTGTTCAGTAGGAGGCATAGAAATTACGCGTGAAGTTCGCACGCAAGCTTCACCGCTACTCGCGTCTCGTCACTTTGTGAAGTTTGTTGGTTGAGTTATATTCTACTCTAAGGCAGGTTGGTGTAGTTACGATTACGACGACGAGTGAAGCGAGGAGGAGTGTTAGGAAGAACTGCGTTTCAGTGTAGGCGCTAGGCGCGCAGCTCAGTAAATAATCTGTACCTACTGACTTGATTAGCGACCGCCTCCACGCTCACAAATCAGGAAATCGCTTCATTGGATATATGGCATAGAAATATTAATCTAGCAAAATCGAATGTCGATCACATTTCTACTAGGGCGCACTGTCATACGCTCCACTCCACCAGCCATAAATTATACATAGTACCAAATATATCTAAACAGATGAAGAGTGGCAGACATCAAATCCCGACTCTAATAAATAGGAAATAAGAATTAATTTTGATTTAGAGCGTCTTGTTACAGTCGCAGTTTACTAACTTGTAGTTTGTACAGCGACCGCACTCGGCACTGCAGTGTTTTGAACCATCGACTAAATTGTTAACGATATCTTGTCAGAACTAAAGTTTGCCGAATGCTGTCTTACCCTTATGGGTCGGGGTAAGTTATCCAAGCACTTTGTAACGAACCGAGCTACCTGCTACATGTATTCATTCAAGCATATATTTATACATAGTAAACTATGAAATGTATATTAAAAGTTAGAGATATCGCAACTAGATATCAATGGTTACTTTGTTACTGGAATGAATGGAATCACCATGATTTGAAGCAAACAATAAGCTACTTTATTAGTCTAGGATATATGGTTCATGATTTATTGACAAGGTCTATAATCAGTGATTAGCTAGTGTTTGGTAATTGGTTAACGACTAAGAAGATTTTAATAAAGGACAGGGTCGTAGCTAGGGGGGGGGCATTATTGGGCAATGCCCTACCTTAAAATACCATTGCCCTACCTTAAGAAACTGCCTCACACAGATTAGATCATGTTAAATTTGACTTGTGCCCTACCTGTAATTACGGCTGCCCTATGTTTAAATTCAACTCTGGCTACGGCCCGGATAAAGGATCGAATTTAATGTAACAGAAATACTTACAAACCGACATGAAGTAATGTTTAGGTTAAGGGGACGTAGGTTCGTGGTCTTGGTATCACTAATTAAATAAACTCAACGGATCTCTCCGAGTGAATTCCCATATTTGTCAAAGTTCCAGGGTTGCAATACATGACCAGGGATCCTACCAGACAATAGACAATCACAATCACTCTACAAGGCCATAAAGAAGAATCAATATGTGACGATATAATTTACATTAAAAACAAAGTTTTAACCGACGAAAAATCAATCATCCCCTATTTTCCTACCCTTAGGGTTGGTTTTTTTTTTCAAATTTATATGGGACCAACTTCGGGGTATATCCTTTCCAACTAAAAAAGAATTATCCAAATCGAACTACTCTGTAAAAAGTTATGCGTGGTCATACATAAAAAAAAATATAATTATACGCGTCGACTTGAGAACCTCCTCCGTTTTTTTCGTCGGTTGAAAACTCTGTGGACAGACATTAGAGTGTGGATAATTTTAATTCAAGTTAAGTAGTGTTTAGTAGTTACCGATAGCCTAGCGGGATGGTGAATTGGGAAATTGATTCAATTGGGTACTTAGGGATTACCTAAAGAGGGAAATCGTTACAACTTGACCATTTGCGAGTCAGTTTGAGAGTGCCTTATAATATTGATAGAAATAATTGCCTGGGTTTATAAAAATCTAGGCCCCGTTTCACGAAGTTACGAGTTACAACATAAATACGAGGAGGAATCCTAAATAGAGAAGCCATAAGAGACGAAAAGGCTCCTATGAAGCTACATTGAGAACATTTTTAAATGACAGATAGCTTACCATAGTTATCACTGGTACGCTCGCATGTGCCTAACGTTGGTTACGTTAGGCACATGCGAGGCACATGCGAGCGCACCTCTCGCATCTTGTTGGTGAAGGTGCATGAGCATTGCGGGCATGCGAACACACCATTGACGTTATTATAAGATATTGCCGCAGGTGGTTGGGATTTTATCTCATCGCGCTTAGCTTCTCATCAATCTCAATGCGCCTATGAGATTCAAAGTTCTCAACTTTGGAGTTTACCACAGACCTCCAGTCTGTCCGCACGGCGGCCCGCCACTACCATTGCGAGGGCTCTATGCAGCACGTTTACATAATATATGCCGCTTCAGCACATCTTTGTACAGTCGACCAATTTGATTCCTAGGCCATCATGGAACCTTGCCCTTGTTAATGGTATGTCAATACGGGGTACTAGTATTATTTCGTCATGACAGGGTTCTACGGTGGCCTGGGAATCAAATTGGTTGACCACGGGTTGTTTCCGTTTGCCCTACTCGCATCGTTTACCGGTAATCGTTTTGTGCCATAACTTAATACTAACCCGTTTGTTGCAAATAAAAAAGTGTAACTATGACAAAAGCAAGAAAACTATATATCTTTCTCTGTCACTTTTATTGAGATTTGTATACGTCCATTTCGCATCTTGCTCGGTAGTGATACATTAACGTGGCTCTAGTTAGTCAGAGAGTTACAAATTTTGAAGTCTAAACAGGCAAAACAGATCAAATGGCCATTAGTCATTGGTCAAGGTCCTCAGGTTACAAACATAAACATACAGGGTGAATCCTAAGTCGTGAACCGAAATAGCAAAATGTGAATCTATCCATGATTCTGAGCAACTTTTACTATGGGGCCAACTTTGTGTTATGCAAAAAAAAAAAAACTATTTCATACAATTTTGTCAGTCTTAAATGAGCTAAGTGTATGAAATAGTTGTTTTTTTTTTGCATAACACAAAGTTGGCCCCATAGTAAAAGTTGCTCAGAATCATGGATAGATTCACATTTTGCTATTTCGGTTCACGACTTAGAATTCACCCTGTATAGGGTAAATCGCCAGTAACTGGCCACCGTTCAATAATTGGCCACCTGATACTAAAAATAAAAACCGGTCAAGTGCGAGTCTGTCTCGCGCACTGAGGGTTCCGTACAAACTTTCGCCACGCTTTATTAAGAAAAAATCCATGTTGGTTTTTAAGAGAGAATTTTTTTTCAAGTGAACCAATTTCGATAATTCTTTTTTTATTTGCTAGAAGGTACTTTCAAATTACTTTCATACAAATTAGAAGGAAAAAAATTGAACACAAAAGTATTAAATTACAAAATGATTTTTGTAGAATAAAAAAATTCGCTAGAGGTCTCGTTATACTTTTCCGGTAATATTTACGTAAATATTAACTACTAGCTTTTGCCCGCGACTTCGTCCGCGCGGAACTCGTTTATATCGTTAGATCGTAACTTTCTCCCCCCTTTTCACCCCCTTAGGTGATGAATTTCCAGATAAAAACTATCTTTAGTAAGGACTCTTTGGGAAGGCCCCGGAATTTAAAGTATCTCTATACCAAATTTCATCTCAATCGGTTCAGCGGTTTAAGCATGAAAAGGTAACAGACAGACAGAGTTACTTTCGCATTTGTAATATTAGTATGGATTGTATGAAGGAAAGGGTAATGACCCTTTCCTGGTTGAGTTGCATGATTTTATAGATTAGCTTACTCCGAACGCCTTTTTTTACAAAATAGACTCCGCCGCAAACTTGGTTTCTATGACCCGCCTCACCATAATAGATGCATGTAGGCTTTTTTCAGTATTATTTTGCATATTTTCATATCACACGGCCGTAAGGACCTTTTCTACTAAACCGTAGGACTAAATTAACTGACTTGTAGTTTAAATATTGTATATTAAAAATAAAGATACGTCAACAAAATATTACATCTAATAGTTTTCAAAATAGCCATAATAAAACGTCTTTTTACCCCGTATTAGAAAACATCTTCGAAACTACCGCCATAAGGTACCTTTATCCTTGGAACGTCATATACATATATTTACCTATGTAATGTTCCTATTCCCCAGGACTCCCAAGTACCGCTATACCGTAAATGGGTTCCATCCAATTTTTCACCCCCTATTTCACCTCCTTAGAGGATAATTTTCGGGATAAAAACTATCCGTTGTCATTCTCCAGGACTGAAATTATCTCTTTACCAAATTTCATCTAAATGGGCTACATCCAAATTTTCACCCCCATTTCACCCCCTTAGGGGATGATTAGCGGAATAGAAACTATCATATGTCCTTTTCCAGGACTCAAACTATCTTTCAACCAAATTTTATCAAAATTTCAACCAAATTTTATCAAAATGTGTCACAAACAAATTTCCACCCCCAATTACACCCCTCAGGGGACGATTTTCAGGATAAAATTATCCTATGCCCTTCCTTAACTATCGCTATACCGTAAATGGGTTCAATCCTAATTTTCATCCACCATTTCTCACCCCCTTAGGGGATTATTTCCTCCTTTCATGTGTTACGGAATAAAAATTATTCTATGTTCTTTCCTTGGACTGAGACCTCTCTCTATACCAAATTTCATCTTCTATTGAAATCTTCATCCCTCATTTCACCACCTCAGGCAATTTTTTTTCGGGATAAAAACTATGCATTGTCCTTCCCTAGGACTCCTTCTATCTCTTTACCAAATTTCATCTAAATGGGTTTTATCCAAATTTTCACCCCCTATTTCATCCCTGAGGGGATGATTTTCGGGATTAAAACTATCCGTTGTCATACTCCGGGACTCAAACTATCGTTCAACCAAATTTCATCAAAATAGGTCACAAACAAAGTTTCACCCCCATTCGGGAGTAAACTATCATATGTCCTTCCCCAAGACTCCAACTCACTTTACCGTAAATGGGTTCCATCCAAATTATCATACAAAAAATGATTTTAAGTCCTTCCCCAGGACTCTTAATTATCTCCATACCAAATTTCATCTAAATCGGTACTATCCAAATTTTCATTCCTCATTTCACCCCCTCAGGAGATGATTTTTCAGGATAAAAACTATGCATTGTCCTTCCCTGGGACTCTTTACTATCTCCATACCAAATTTCATCTAAATCGGTTCTATCCAAATTTTCATTCCTCATTTCACCCCCTCAGGAGATGATTTTTCAGGATAAAAACTATGCATTGTCCTTCCCTGGGACTCTTCCTATCTCTATACCAAATTTTAACTAAATGGGATATATCCACATTTTCATCCCTATTTCATCCCCTTGTGGGATGATTTTCGGGATTCAAACTATCCATTGTCATTCTCCGGGACTCAAACTATATCTATACCAAATTTGGTCTAATCGGAGTCCAAGCAAAATTTTACCCCCCATTTCACCCCCTTAGGGGAAGATTTCCGCAATAAAAACTATCCAATGTCCTTTCCCAGAACTTAAACTACCTCTAAACTAAATTTTATCAAAATGGGTTACATCCAAATTTTCACCCCTACATTTTACCCCTTAAAGGGAAGATTTTCGGGATAAAACCTATCTTTTGACCTTTCCCGGGACTCAAACTAATTATATACCAAATTTCATCAAAATCGGTGCAGCGGTTTAAGTAGCTCCATACAAATTTCCACCCCCCATTTCAGCCCCTTAGGGGTTGATTTCCAGGATAAAAACTACCCTAAGTCCTTCCCCAGGACTCAAACTATCTCTATACCAATTTTCATCTTAATCGGTTCAGCCGTTTTCACGTGATGCGCGGTCACATAAACAGACAAACAGATAAACAGATAAACAGACAAACAGATAAACAGACAAAAATTCTAAAAACTGTTGGAACGTGTTCTGTTATCGATTTTAAGTATCCCTGGCTAATTTTTTTTCGAATATCTTCCATGTACAGACTTTCGACCTTCTTCAGCTTTATTATATGTATAGATAGATATATATTATTTTGAAATTTTTCACTCGGTAAAATTCGGAGATAAGGGGGGAATGGTATTTTATTCTACATTATCCTTTGTAAATCAAAATTTTACCAGTATACAAAAAAAGAACTGTTAGGGAAGTGCAATTTAAGCTCTTTCATATGATACCCCACTTGGCCTACTAACAAGACTTAAAATTTTTGCCCCCTCTTATGCGTCCTTATCTATAGAAATTAAATATATATATTTAAAATTTTCATTTTCCATTTCCATACACGTGGACTAGCTTTGTTTACAACTATTCCAAATTTCAAATTGATAGCATTAGTAGTTCCTGAGATATTTAACTTTGTGCCAGACAGACATACAGACGGAGTCGCACCATAAGGGTTCCGTTTGTACCTTTTTGGTCCGGAACCCTAATGAAGTCTACTCGCCTATAAAAATAGAATTAAATTTAGTATAACGTGGCCAGTTATTGAAAGGTGGCCAGTAATTAAAACCTTATACTAAAATTAATTCTATAATAATAGGTGAATAGAGTTCATTTTTAGGGTTCCGTACTCAAAGAGTAAAACAGGACCCTATTACTAAGACTTCGCTGTCCGTCCGTCCGTCCGTCCGTCCGTCCGTCCGTCTGTCTGTCACCAGGCTGTATCTCAAGAATCGTGATTGCTAGAGAGTTGAAATTTTCACAGATTATGTATTTATGTTGCCGCTATAACAACAAATACACAACAAAATATATATATTTTTTAAGGGGGGCTCCCATACAACAAACGTGATTTTTGGCCGTTTTAATGGTACGGAATACGGAACCCTTCGTGCGCGAGTCCAACTCGCACTTGCCCGTTTTTGCTAGTTACTAGGGCTAGTTACTGGTGATTTACCCTACATAATACGCTTAATGCGGGTGGCGCAGGACCGGTCATTTTGGCACTCTTTGGGGGAGGCCTATGTCCAGCAGTGGACGTCTTTCGGCTGGTATGATGATGATGATGATGAATACGCTTTATATAAAACGTTAATCATACCTATTTTTGCCAGAATGCCGTTAAAATCCGCTAGTCTTTAAATATCTGCCATTTTGTCATTTGTGTCCGTGAGAAAGGAACAAAACACATTTTAGCTAACAGTGGTTTGGTAAGATTTATGAATAACGTGGCATGAATACCCTCTAAAATCCATTCGATATTGTGGACAGCGAGGTGATATTGGACGGAAACGTGTAAAATGGTGGCACGTACTTTGAGTTATCTGAGCTTCACGAGGAATTTCTAATGAAAATCGATTGGTCTACCGGCAGCAAAGGCAGTGTACTAGAATGGTGAAGTATTTGTATGTGATTTATACAGCCGCCGTCACGTTAGCAAGTAAAATACGGTGGTCAACTACACTTAGAGTTGAAGGCGAGCGAGCTTCAATGGGTGGCTTGGCTTAACTTTACCCTAACTGTTCTGAATTTAATACATTATCAGAGTTAGCAGTGATTTACGTTTACAAACTCCGTCGTTTCTCGATGTAATGTTGTATTTTATTTTATTAAAATCTGAAAGTAACTTTCTTGTATATAATAGACCTGTCATTTTAAATAACGTTGTAGGTAAGTTAGATGGTTTTATAATATTTATTGAAATCGCACGCAGAGTGTAAGTATGGGTAACCAAAATGCATGCCTCGGTATTTAACCATTATTCCTAACTGAAAAATATTACAAAAAGTCCTCAATATCTTAACATGTTACAGGAAAGTAGAACTTGTATTTGTCAAGTTACCGAACGCCTTGGTTTCAGTTATACGGTTTATTAGATAGCTTACCTTCATACCCAGCAGTACAATGCAACACGCCAAACTGAGCAGCGTGTCAGGTAACCGCGTATCTCCGATGTGTCGAAAGAGTTCCTTCCAAGTAGCTATGAACGTTTCTGCACTGAACTTGAGCCCTAGTAAGCCCTTGATTTGTGATGACGCTATGGTCACTGCGGCTGCTGATGTGAAGCCTGACACAACTGGTAATGATACGAATTCCACGAGGAAACCTGAAACAATATACGTACATCAAAGGTGAACGAATACGTACATAAATAATTACATAAATATCTGGGCTGTTATTCGCTACGCGTTAATGCGGCTCACCCCGCCGGTCACCCGTTACGAATCTAGACCTCTACCTACGCTTAATTACTACGCATCGCGGTGTCAAGGTATAATTTGTGGGTGAGCGAAGGTGAGCTTAAAACAAGTTACAGAATAGGGGAGCTGTACCTACTAGCCTTTAAGACATTGACAATTAATAGAGCCCTGTACAGATATTTATGTATTCGTTCACCCTCAACTATACTGCCGTGCAGAACCTAAAGTGCAGTATCGGGCTAATTTGGGATTTTTTGTTTTTTGATGATCTGTGATCAGTATTTCAAGATGCACATGTGTATCTAATCGGTATTTCATTTGGACAACTGGAACATGTAAAAAAAAATCTCCTAAAGTACAGTAATGGACTAGCGTAGAACACAAAATACTACTTAAACCGCAGTTAAAACGTCTACGGCTACGAATATTGGACCATTACCAACTAAAACGCAGTAGAATCGTAATTTATCAGATGTTTTAGCCTGTATGAACTCAATAAGTTATTCGTGAAAAACTAACTAAACTGCAGTATCAAAGTTTTGTTCCAAATTCTTCGTACTGTGTTTCGAATATCTTTGATTTTAGACATAATTACTAACTAAAACGCAGTGAAAAGAATGTTACCTTACTTTAGTCGGTACCCCTCCCTATTTAAATATTACTCTTATTGCCATCTAAAGTGCAGTAGCAAGCCGAGGTACTGCACTTAAGATGGTATTTTCAATGCATTTGTTTTTTGTCACTGTACTCGTGGACAGAAAGTGTGTTTTTACAGCCTAAACCACAGTGTCTGGAGCTTAACTAGTGCGTTTTAAATGGCATTTTGCTCGATTTTTTGTGCTGTTACTGTATTTAAAATAGGTTTTTGTAAAAAAATGACTGGGGCCTGTTTGCCAATTGATCAAATTATTTAATCGTCATCAAACCTACATTTGCTCAGTAAAATTCGAGTCAATCACACCACATTAAGTGGCCGAAAATCGTCTAGCAAGATTGGAATATACTTGTTTGGTATTTATTTTTGGAGATAGTAAATTAATCACATACCTAGTTGTTGAAATCGTAAGTAATCAATGTTTATTAAACATAATTATGTATGACAGTTATAAAAAAGACTACCTACTACTTCAGTATAATACATTGTTCAGTTTATGTAGCTACATGGCACTTTTATCTTATTGTAACGGACAAACAAGACACGTTTTTAAACTGTCACTAATGAGATCGTAATTACGAATAAAATGGACGGCACACATATATTACCATTCAATAGGCTATTTGTAACAATACAACATTCAACAATATACAAAATTTACTGCAAATAGAGCTTTTCTCAGTTAGAACAATGTGACTTCTAAACATAATGTCATTAGAATACTTGGATAACCTCAGGGAATAAAGATATACCTCATAAAACCACTTAAATTTTTAGCTGGGATAATTTTATTAATTAATAATATGTATTAGCAAGGTACAAGAATCAAATTCTTTTTGGAAAACTTACTTCCAAGCTGTTTTCTTAAAATAATTCACCAAAAAAACTTGACTGTGTCAGTTCAGGCAAATAAGATAAACAAAATTTATTTAATTTAAACATTGCGATCATTATTATTAGGGAATACCCCACGTAATGCGTTATCAGGTGCAGATGAGACAGGTAAATGCCACCAAAACACGAGCCGATTTTTGGGCATCAGTGAACCCTGCAGTTTCTTAAGACGGCATTGCTTCCTTACGGAACTGGAGCCAAGTTTTACTGGAGCATTTGAGAGTATCACTATTTATTATGTAGGCTGGTCGTCTTAAACATGAAAATCACTAAATATAGGTCAGAAAAACTGCACCTCTTGATCTTTTGCTTGGTATCAGTTACTTAAAGAAGCAAAACCTTGATGCTCAAAAACTGGCTTGTGTTTTGTAGGCAATTACCTGTCTCATCTGCACCAGCAGGTCGACCACCTAACACATTGTACGCACGTCAGGTAGATCTAAATGTCATATTTTATATGGAAAAATGACAGTTCGATTGTACTAACGCGCGTTTGGAACATTACGTGATTACCCGTCTGACAACGGCAGTACGTGGGGTATTTTCTAATAATAATGATCACCATATTTAAATGTAAATACCTGTTTTTAGTTTTTTCTTGTTTGCCTGAACTGACACAGTTAAGTTTTCCAAGCCTTGACCATTTTTTAATTCGTTTTATATTGAAAAGTTTTAGTGAAATATTTTACAAAACAGTTTAGAAGTGAGTTATTAAAAACAAATGTTATTCGTATACCTCATTACTGAAATAAATTAATACACCTAATTCCAGCTTAAATTTTACTTTGTTTTATAAGGGTATACACAGAATAATAAAAATATATCTTTATTCCCAGGGGTTACCAAAGTCTTCTAATGTAATTATGTTTAGAAGTCACATTGTTCTAAGTTCTAACTGGAAAAAGCTCTAGTTGTAGTAATTTTTGTATATTGTTGTATTTTTTATTGTTACTAATAGCCTAATGAATGGTTATATATGTGTGCCGTCCATTTTATTAGTAATTACGATCTTATTAGTTATAGTTTAATATCTGACAAAGTTACTAAACGGACAATAACAATAAGATTAAAGTGCTATTTTAACAGTACATAAGAATAAATAGTAGCATTATACTGAAATAGTTGTCTTTTTTATTAGAAGGGATACATAACTATGTGTAATAAACATTGTTTGCTTACAATTTCACGAAATATGTGTTTTATTTAGGATCTCCAATAATAAATCACAAATAAATTTATTTAAATCTTGCTAGTCGTTTTTCTCCCACTTAAAGAACATGATTGACTTAAAATTTACTGAGCATATGTAGTTTTGAAGACAATTAAATATTAAATCATTTTATTGGCAAAAAGGCTTCAGTCATACTTTTTTTTTACAAAAACCTGTTTTAAATGCAGTAACGGATGCTCGTAGCACTAAAAATCAAGCAAAATACAGTTTAAAACGCAGTAGTATAGCTCCGCGTACTGTGGTTTAAACGGTAATTCATCACTTGTCTGTGTAAGTGAATGCAAAACATGGACAGTAACCCGACTTTTTACTGTGTTTTAAGCGGTATTTCTTTTGTTTTTGCCTGTCTCAAAGAGTGCAGTACGAGCTTGAAATTTTGAAAAAGCCTCATAATTAATTTCAGTGTACACTGAAACCATTGTTTTTAACGTCATCGTATTCTATGTGTTGAGCGCTTTCCATGACAATAAATTATAAGTATATACCGCTTGAACGAACGGAAATAAACTACTTTTAAAGTGTTTTTTGCGTTTATCTCGAAATGGACTTTTTCGAGTTACTGCACTTTAGGTTCTGCACGGCAGTATACACATTACACAAGCGAAATGGAGATTTATCATGGGACTAGGTAGTTAGATTTGTGATAGTCGCAAAAAGAGGGCTGTTATAAGTTTGACGTGTCTGTGTATCTGTGTTTCTGTCTGTGCCATCGTAGCTCCTTTTAAAAGCATTTTTTTTTGTCAAAAAGCTGACGATATCGAGATGGTTCTTAGTTAGCTGCGTTTCATAAAAATTGGTTGAGCTGGTTTTGAGATATTGAACTTTGAAATTCAAGTGTCGGGGGTTTTACAACTTTTCTAAGTTGTTAATTTTCAATGTTCATTTATTATCACTCCATTACCTTTCTTATGCGGCTAATGGCCAGTGATTTACTCAGTAAGCGAGTAAGCATTGCAATAATATACTGTTTCTTTATATGACGACGTAGACACGCTTATTTATTGTGAGCCCCGTGACCGTTTCATAGAGAGACATTACTAACTTTACTAAGGGCGGATTGCATCAACCACACTTTACAGTTCGGTTAACGTTAATGGCCTCGGCTGTCATCCCATAGAAAACTGTCAAACTGTCTATAATCAGATTTGGACGGACGTAACTTACGATCCCCGACGCTAACGTTTGAAACAACCGAGCGTTAGTCGAATTGGAAAATTCCGACCCTAAGGGGGTTAAAAAGGGGTGCAAAGTTTGCATGGAGGAACTTTGCTTTTGAGCTAGAGACTTAAAACTTTGTAAAAAGATTACCTATTAGAATAAAATAAAAACTACTTTCAGCGTTTTGGAAAAGACCTTTCCTAAGGGGGTTAAAAAGGGGTGCAATGTTTGTATGAGGGAAACTTTCTTTTTGACTTGAAACTTTGTAGAAAGATTACTTATATAAATATAAAAAAGTACATTCAGCGTTTGTTGAAATTCATCCCCTAAAGGGGTTATAAGGGGTTCAAAGTTTGTATGGAGAGCAAGACATTTTTAAAGTAAAATATTTGTAACTTCGGTTTTAATGTTAAAAAGAGTGAGGTACTACTGTTCAAGTCTGGCACTAAAATATATCCCATTCCGCCAATAATTCTCAATGGTACTCCTCTTCAGATAGTTACCAAGTTTAAATACTTAGGACACTGGGTCACTGACACACTAAAAGATGATGTTGATATAGAAAGGGAGCGCAGAGCACTGTCGGTAAGGTGTAACATGCTTTCGCGCAGATTTGCACGTTGTTCTACTGAGGTGAAAATAACCTTGTTTAAAACGTACTGTCAGACACTATACACGTGCAATCTGTGGAGTGACTATACCAAAAAAGCCTACAGTGCTCTGCGCGTCCAATACAACAACGCCTTCAGGGGGCTGTTGGGGCTGCCCTGGCGCTGCAGCGCGTCAGGGATGTTCGCCGCGTGGAACACCGACGGTTTCCAAGCCGTGCTGCGCAAGCGGCAAGCATCCCTGGCCGAGCGCGTGCGGGGCAGCGCCAACGCTTTTCTGAGGGTGATCGCTGGGAGGATGGACAGCCCTATCCTCGCTCATTGGATGTCTTGGCATGTTCGTTCCAACTTTAATTATATTTTCCACTAACATAGTAGTATAAGCCTTACTAACATAATATGGATGTGTAATTGTCCGAATTAAATGCTTTCATTTTCATTTTTCATTTAAACTGTTTGTTTAGATTAGAAATCTAATTTCAGCGTTTTTTGAAATTAATCCTTTAAATGAGTTAAAAGGGTGTTCAAAGTTTGTATCAAGAGCAAGATATTTTTAAAGGGACAGATATGTAACTCCGGTCATTGAAGGTTTGTTAAAAAAATTTAAAACAGATTTCAGCGTATTTTAGGGATACAAAAAAAAGGCTCATACACCTACACTAATGACTACAGACCGATCACAATATTACCAGTAATAGACAAAATTATAGAAAAATACCTCGGCAAAACGGTAAATTTATGATTTCTTGTCAAGCAACTGAATAATACATGAAAAATAGTTTGGATTTCAAAAACGGAAAACCACTCAACTCTTATCACAATTTCGAGATGAGATAAATATACACTTGAATAGCAAAAAACATGTCTTATTAGTTAAGATTGACTTCACCAAGGCATTCGATACCCTAAATCACATAAAATTATATGATAAACTGCAGCAAAGTGGTATACAGGGCCAAACCTGAACTGGCTAAAAAACTACCACACAAACAGATACAGCACTGTGAGCATTGCCGGCGAGCAAAGCGAGCTGCTTATGACCAGGTATGGCACAGCACAAGGTTCAATAATCGGTCCAACTGAGTACCTAATTTATGCCAACGACATGTGCAACATATTCAGCGAGGCTTCTGTGTACCAGTTTGCTGATGATACTTACCTAATAACAGCTGACAGTGACATAACGTATCTGTGGCATAACGCAAAATGCAGCGCGAATGTGATTCATTGTGCAGGTGGTCAAATGATATGGGTCTATCCATTAATTACCAAAAAACTAAATTATTGCACACACATTCATCACATAATAAAACTAATATAGTGCCCAAAATAGTTGCCCACAAACACCCCTGCTTGCATGACCCAAGTCCGTGCTGCAACTGCGAGCCCCTAGACTTAGTAAAACAGCATACATAATCTTGGTTTATTAGTAGATAACAAATTTAACTGGAGCCCACACATTGACCATGTATGTAAAAAATGAAGAGAATACTCAGTCAGCTAAACATACTTAAAATTAAATGCCATATAGCACACTTCGTCTAATATACTTGGCCATGGCTGATTCAGTGAAAAATTATGCCATATCTAGTTATGGAAGAACATACAAAACATACCTACAGCGTATATACAATTTACAATTAAGGCTGATAAAGACAATGGGAAATGGATGAAAATTTTAGAAATGCCTGATTATTTTTTTGGTGATAGGAATAACCTTCCTTAGCACCAAAAAAAAGTTGCAGACTTGTCAGCTGCGTCAATTATTTTTGAAAAATATAAACAGTTTCCTCACTTACATTTTGTTGTTAGGACGGCAAATGAGACACGTTCATTGATCCGTCTCATATTACAAAAAATATTTTAAATATCTGACCCTGGCAATGACCAATATAGCTGCGCAGCTGTCAATATCATAGCCAGTGTCAGTTTACCACGGATTTTTAAGTTTTTTTTTTGTTATTCCTTCCACCAATAACTAACAAATACTAATAAAAATTAAAATGTCAATGCTATGATATATAAATATAATTAACTAAACTTAGCTAATAATCTCTAAATTTAAGATTGGGTTAAGTTGTACCTAAAGATAGTTTGTGTTCCATTGAAATATACAGTTCTTATAAAAATTTTTTAGTGGTTTAAAAAGACGGTTCGAAGTTTGTATGGAGATCAAAAAAAAAGTAAGAAATTTGTAACTATTCGATCTTAGACTCTATATACCCAATAATAACTACTTAGTGGCTCGGGGAGCTGCAGAACTCGCGAGGCTGACAGGTCATTTTAATAAAAATCATTTTTATTTTATTTACTCGGTAAAAAAAAACTATTATGAGTATACTTAATTAACGAAACTTCTTACAAAATTTCACGAGAATACGACGGCGATAAATATATACTAGCTACGAAAAACACTATTCCTTTATGTTGATTGTATAACTGATCGAAGCATAGTATCATTATTGTAGAAAGAAGCTGAGACACTGCCGTATAAATACTTAATAAAAGTTGGTTCAATATAAAAAAAAGCGGCCAAGTGCGAGTCGGACTCGCACATAAGGGTTCCGTTAAATAAATTGTTTTTTACGATTTATGACGTATTAAAAAAAAACTACTTACTAGATCTCGTTCAAACCAGTTTTCGTTGAAAGTTTGCATTGTAATGTACATCATAATATGATGTACATATTTTTTTTAGATTTATCATTCTCTTATTTTAGAAGTTACAGGGGGTGGGGACACACATTTTACCACTTTGGAAGTGTCTCTCGCTCAAACTATTCAGTTTAGAAAAAAATTATGTTAGAAACCTCAATATCATTTTTGAAGACCTATCCATAGATACCCCCCCCCCACACGTATGGGTTTGATGAAAAAAAATTTTTGAGTTTCAGTTCTTAGTATGGGGAACCCCAAAATTTATTGTTTTTTTTATATTTTCGTGTCAAAATCTTAATGCGGTTTACAGAATACATATACTTACCAAGTTTCAACAGTATAGCTCTTATAGTTTCGGAAAAAAATGGCTGTGTCATACGGACGGACAGACAGACAGACAGACAGACAGACAGACATGACGAATCTATAAGGGTTCCGTTTTTTGCCATTTGGCTACGGAACCCTAAAAAGAGAAGCTTACCTGGACATTTTCTCAGTCTTCGTGTGTGTAATTAATTGATAGGTCGAGTGTCAAGTGTAAAGAAGAACTGCTCGAGGTTCAAGGTTGTCGCACACGTAACCACTCGGCACCGGACCGGCACCGCCTCACCTCATCGGCTCGAGGCGAGGCGATGCTGTTCCGATGCCGATATGTGTGTTACAATATGGAATTTCTTACAAATAATACTGGGCGGCTCGAGTTGAGGCGGTGCCGGTCCGGTGCCGAGCGGTTACGTTTGCGACAACCTTTATTTTGTTATTATAGTATTCGTATGCTGTATGTGCTCGCTTCTACGTGCGCTGTGCTAACATGTCACAACGAGGGCACGCAACACATTGAAATACAAATTTGATGCGAAATGACGATCTAAGGCCACTACCGCATTTTTAGATTTTAGGAGTTATATTTTTTTTTTCACTTCTCATGCTCTCAAAGTTCGCCTTTGTGCTGGATGTATGCTGCACAAAATGCCACTTTTATGCTCTAATGCACAAAGTAAAATTGTTTTAAATACCAAGATAATCGGGCTTAACAGCCACACACACAATAAAACTTCGTAGATGTATAGAAAGAAAGAAAGAAAGAAAGATACATTTATTCACTAACACACAGGACACATATATTAAGCAAAAATAAATAAAAATAACAGTAAAAAACATGTAACAAGTGTGTCTCTGCGGCCGTGAACCGGACACTGGCTCAGCATTATGCTGAGGTGTCAGTCAGACACCTACAGCGCTGATTTTCAGCCAGCACCGTTGGTGACTCACGGAAACGTCATACAATTATAATTACACAACTATACATATAATTAATTGTGCAAGGCGAGAGAGAAATAAACATAAATACATAGTGAGATAATACATACAGCACTACCAACATGCAGATTTAATAAAATAATAACTACGTTACACATTAAAGTAAATTTTACTATTAAACTAAAAACAAAAACTAGATAAAAATGTGCAATTGGCATATTTTTGCTGTCAAAAGTGCAGGATTAGGATTAGGATTTTTGGAGCGTCAACAAATAGCCTACGCTTAAAGCTAAAAAAATAGCTTACGCTTAAAGGTGTATCTGCTAAGCGCCCCTTGGATAGGGGGAGGGATATATGTATGACCTAGATATTGAACGTGTGCGCAGGGCATTAGCAGCAAGGTCAAATATGCTTGCCCGCAGGTTTGCTCGATGCTCCACCGAAGTGAAAATCACGCTATTTAAGACGTTTAGCCAGTCCTTCTACTCGAGCAGCCTGTGGGTGAAATATACCAAAAGAGCCTATAATGCCCTACGCGTTCAATATAACGACGCATTCAGAGTGCTGATGTGACTACCCCGGTGGTGTAGCGCCTCGCTTATGTTCGCCGAGGCCCACACGGACGGTTTTCAAGCGATTATACGCAAGAAAATCGTCTCGATGCTGAGCCGGTTAAGGGAAAGTTCCAACAGCATTCTGAGTGTCATTGCCGACAGATACGACTGCCCTATGTTGGCGCATTGGATCGGTCAAATTAAATCGGTCGCAAAACTTAGATCTAAGTAACTATAGAGGCTAATACCTAGGTTAAGAGTATACTAACAATATATGGATGTACAAAAAAAAAGTCTGAAATAAATAAATCTATTCTATAAATTCTATTCTATTAGCCATTTAACCCCTCGACTTAACTATCCACTCGAATAAACGTCTCAGGTTAAATGGCTCGTTTTAATGCGCTTGTTGTACAATCTACTGTATTGTAGCTGTCAATAGATTTATTAATAATAATATCATTTACAGTAAGTAGTTATGATGAAGTTTTTTTTAAAACAGAAAATCCATAATTAAGTTGCTTAGATGACATGCGGGATGATTAAATACAGAATTCTCCAAATGAAACCCGTTTTCTCAAAGACTAATTAGCCCATATTCAATCTGACTAAAATAGGAACATCTCAGTAATGCAATGGAATTCGGCTTGGTGCCCATAGAACGAAATGGAGTAGATTTAAAGACCTATTTAATGGTATGAATCTGACCGCTGTTGGTTTCTGGTCCATTTTGCCTATGGTCTTTTAAGATTTTAAAAAGGTAGCCTAAATTGCTTTTAATGTTTTTATCAAAGCAGCCCATACTTCACTTGGCAACCACAGTTGCCACAATCAGTTTAGGGATGCGCGAAGTTGGTAACTGTGGTTGCCACAACAAGTGAGTAGGTAGTTAGATGTTTAGTATGTAGCGTCGGCATACCAAGCTGCATCGTCCCGGCAAGTAGTTGTACAATCCCCGACGTCAGGCACAACAGCACGGCGAAGTCTGGACTCGTGCCATTCGTGTACGTGAACGTCAGGAGCGAGAGTAGCGCCGTAGGCCCAATGTTTATCTGTGGGCAAGTGCCCATGACTCCGTACACGAAGCCGCCGGCAAACGATGCGTACAAGCCGTACTGTAAAAAAACAAATACTTATTAACCTGCAGTTAAACATGCATATGTGTTACAAAGAAAAGTTTTTACGACACACCTACCTACCTATAATACTTTTAGATTAATTTCTGGGTTGGTTTACTTTTATTTAAAACGTATCAATGGATGTTGAAAATTGCTTACATATTACTCCGATAATCATAGTTTATCTTCAACATGTACCTACCAGGAATTTTAAACCGAAAGGTCAATTATCTTCCAAATTGAACTCAAAACTTATTTTTTTCTGCTCTGATTATCTTCCGATTCGAAATCAATACAATTAGTCGAATAAATCCAGTTACTAAAGTGAATAAAAAGTCCTCAAGTGGATAAAGGGTCGGCAACGCGCTTGTGATTCTTCTGGAGTCACAAGTGTCCATAGGCTACGGTACCAGCTTAACATCAGGCAGGCCGTCAGCTTGTTTGCCACCGTCGTTGTATAAAAAAAGTTACACATTCGTGGTCAAATTACAAGCAGGTAACAAATTAGGCTGTAATGCTATCGCAAAGCTCACTAAACATGCAAGTAACGGTTGTCTTGAGATATATTTTTCCAGAATTACCTAATGTTCATTTCTGCTACAATAACTCGCCAGGAAATACTTTTATAGAAACGAAACCGGACATGAAAACAGACATGTGTTTAACTGTGAGCGACATACCTCGCAAGACCGGATCCTTAGGTGAAGATGTAAGGCCAGGTGCTTCATGGTCATTCTGACCACATAATTATAACTATAAGGGTTGGAAATTGTACGAAATAACGCCATAGTAGGCTAATTAAACTATGCGACCCAGATTGAGTGGTACGCTATTTTTTTATATTTATTGTGGGCGACAGAAAGAGATATGTAAGATTTGTAGAGAAAGGTAGCGCCTAAGTGGCCGGTTAGCTAATGAATGAATAAGCTTATCAAACGACTTTGTTATAATCCCTTTACATAAGGACGGCAATAGTGCCCAGATTAAGCTCCTAAAGCAAAACGGCTCATATAAGGAGCGTGTAATTTATTTAGGACTGAAGTACTACGAAAACAGACGTAGTTGATAGCTTAAAGTAAAGATAAAGGTACCAGGTACCTCCAGTAATTATTTCATGAAAATCGATAGAGGGAGAGCCCCTTATAATCGAGGGAGAGATGGCCAAAGTAGTTTGTAAAGAAACCAACTCGAGACTATATCCCGATCTAGTCCGTGAACAAGGGACATCGGTGACTAGAGTTACTAAATGAGTAAAGTAAATTCTAGATTAAAATGTATCAAGGTTCTCATGTAATATTGCGCAAGAGTTGCCAAGTTCGAGTTGATTTCTCTGATTGGCTAAAAAGATTGGAGCAAAAAGTCAGAGTTACGCTACCAAGTTAATGAAAATGTGAAAATGGACGATCTCTACCGGCCATAGTATCGTAACCAAATGAGGTACGAAGACAATTAGGGTACCGTTAGAAAGGTAAGGTACATGCCATTACGTATGTATAATTACTTTTTAGTACCAATGTTAATTAAAGCCATTAGGACCTGGCGAAGCTTTTTAATGTTACAAAACTTCGCAGTTTTACGTAATTATCGAGTTTCCCAATTTAAACAAAAAAAGCGGGAAAACTAATAGATATTGCAATGTATAGCCCAGAAATTGTTCTTTTGAAGGAAAATATGTGAAAACCCTTAGGGTTTCCCTGAAAACCAGGAAAACGTGAAAAGTAGTTTTTTGATAGTAAAGGTAGGCGAGGCCTCGTAAATTGAAAATCCTAAAAGCGCCCTATTGGCCTAATATTGTATAATTTTGCGGGACAGAGATCCCATTAATTTAGAGGACCTAAGAAGGTAATAGAAGTAAAAGGGGTATAAAACAGGCTACATTCGCCAGTCCAATTAGTGTTCGTTCAGCCCCACCAGTGGGAGCTCCTAGGAAGCAGAGGAAAACTTAAGTAGGGAAATTGTGATAGGAAGTAGGGAAAGTAATAGTCAGTAGTTTGTGTCTCTTTTTATATTATACCATTTCATTTTATTTCTTCAAAGTATTATTTTATCATTGTGGTAACGAAACGCAAACCTGTTTTGTTGTTTATGGTCTCCTTGTGTTTTGAGGTTAGTTATAAAAGGATTTCGTGAAATAAAGTGTCATGTGAAAAATATGGTGTATTAATTAATTATACCCAGATATAACAAACTGGCGACGAGTTAACGAACAAACGCATAATAAAGTGAAAAAAAAAAGTTGTTAGATAGTCTCGATTACCTACAAAAACTATGATAAGTGTGCGTATGGAAACAAAACAATAATATACATGGAGGATATCGAGGGGTACATTAAAACAGGAAAAAAAAGCGTGGATTCAAACCAAAAGTAAGGAGGAACTAATAGTAATCGCAAACCAGCTGGTCGACGACCCGGCGTCACAATTTTCGAGCGATAGCCCATTGACGACATTCGAAAATATCTCCGAGAATATATAGACGAGTATGTAAAGGAGTCCCCGGAGTGTTCGACACAATCCAGTTTGAAAATGAGCCATATTTCCTATATGGAGGCGTTTGGCGGGGGTAACTGGAATGCATATAAACAACAGTTGGAATGTTTTTTCGTTTTAAATGATGTTGAGGAAAATAAGAAAGTGCCGCTCCTCATTACAAAGCTCAGCACCAATGTATACGAACTACTAACCACTTTATGTACCCCTGATACACCAATAAATGAAACTTATGAAAACATTTGTAAGAAACTGCAAAACCATTATCACCCAGTTCGTAATTGTGTTTTAGAACAAGCCGAATTTAGGAAGCGCAACCAAAAACGAGATGAAAACATAGATCAGTACACGCTCGAACTAAGAAAAATATCGAAAAATTGTAACTTTAAAAACTTAAATGAAGAATTAAAAGAGCGCCTTTTGAATGGTACCCGATGTGATGCAGTGCGGTTTGAAATATTAAAACAAGCTGATTTGCCATTGGACAAATTAATACATATTGCAAAAACAGTCGAGACCGCATACAATTTGGCGTATAAAAAAGATGAAGAAGAAATTCGACCGCAAATGTTTAAGTATGAAAAACAAATAAACCGGAATAGAAATTTTGGAGCAAGGCCTGGTACTAGCCAATCGAAGCCACAGGCAGGAGGACATGTTGGAAGCTGTTTCTGCTGTGGAAAAGCCGGACACATGAGGGCCCAGTGTACATTGCGGGAAAAGTTCTGCAGCGAATGTGGTATGAAGGGGCACATTTTCAAAATGTGCAACAAAAACAAAGACAGTTGGAGAATGAAGATGTTGAATGCTACAGATACAAACATCCCAAGTGTAAGTGAAGTGAAGCAAGAAGATAGAAATGATACGGCCGAGCCAGAAATGTTTGACATTTTCTATTTTAGTGAGAAGCAGCAAATTCCATCAGCTAAGTTAAAAATTTCAGTAAACGGTAAGCTGCTAGATTTTGAAGTTGACACCGGAGCAGATGTAAGTACGATTACGTATTCTGATAGGAACCGATATTTTCCAAATTTAGAATTGAAACAACGGAATGTAATTTTTACAAATTTTGACCAGTCAACTTCAACACCATTGGGTGTGCTTGACAATTTAAGTTTGTCATATGGTAATGTTAACATGGAAAAACAAACACTGTTTATTGTCAAAGACGGATTACCGAGAATTATAGGAAAAAATTGGCTCTCTGTTTTACAATTATGGCCCCCTACTTTTGACCAAAAAACATGTGAAACCACCTCAAAAGACACATTAGAATCTAATATAAAAAGTCAGTTTGCCACTGTTTTCGAACCAGGCATGGGGGAATTTAAGGGAGAGCCAATTCATTTAGAAATTGAGGCAGGCACACGACCAATTTTTATGCCCGTGCGAACTGTGCCATTTGCGCTTAAGGAAAAAGTTAAAGATGAGATTGAAAGGTTACATAAAAACAAACGTATTGTGCCAGTTGAATATGCAGATTGGGGTACGCCAGTTGTACCAGTCCTAAAGCCAGATGGTTCGGTGCGATTATGTGGGGATTTTCGTATAACAATAAATAAATATTTGAAAATTGATCATTACCCGCTGCCAACAATAGACCAGATTCTAATGAAGCTGCAGGGAAACCAATTCTTCTGTGAATTGGACTTACGGGAAGCTTACCTGCAGGCTCCATTGGACGAGGAATCTCAAAAGTTGGTATCGATTGTGACTGAGGAAGGAATTTTCAAATATTTATTCTTGCCTTATGGGGTCAGTACAGGACCTGGATCGTTTCAGCGACTTATGTCACAGAAATTAAGTGGTCTCGATGTGATTGTTTACATAGACAACATATACATATACGGTAAAACGTTAGCTGAGACGTATGAAAATCTAAAATTGGTGTTAATGAGATTGTTAGATTCAGGGCTAAAAATTAAAATGGAAAAATGTAAATTTTTTGAACAAAAGCTGGAGGTTTTTGGATTCGAAGTTAATCAAACAGGCATTAAAGTAATAAAAAGTAAGATAAAGCCTTTGCTGTCGTTACCACCACCAGTAAATGTAAAAATGCTACGATCATTTCTTGGAAAAGTTAATTATTATAACAGGTTTCTGCAAAATATGGCAACTGTATTGAAGCCGCTATATGACTGCCTAAAGAAAGACAAATTTGAGTGGACACCTGAATGCAATACATCATTCATGAGTATCAAAAATGCATTGGCTAATACATCTTCCTTGTCACATCTAAACAAACACTCACAAATAGTTCTAACATGTGATTCAAGTGACAGCGGTGTTGCTGCAATACTGTCGGTGAAAGACAGTAATAACATTGTCAGACCTGTAGCGTTTGCTAGTAGGAAACTAAATGATACCCAAATCAAGTATCCAATTCTAGAAAAAGAGGCCTATGCAATTGTTTTTGGTGTTACAAAATTTTATGAATACCTATTTGGACAGAAATTTACCTTACAAACTGATAATGAGGCCTTAACAAAAATCTTAGGCCCAAAGTACGGAATCCCAAAAATGGCAGCCAGGCGGCTGCAATATTGGGCAATATTTTTAAGTGGTTTTAACTATGACATTGAACATATAAAATCCAAAAACAATCCGGCAGATTATTTGTCACGGGTAGCGATAGATAATAGAAATGATACAGATAGGAATGTAGAGATGATTGACAAATCATTTGAATTAAACACGGTACACTATATAACTAGTTCAAACCTTACTACCCTAAATTGGGAAACAATTCAAAAAGAGACAAAACAAGACAATGTATTGTGTAACATCATCAGGTTCTGCAGAGATGGGTGGCCAGCTAGTAATAATTTAGGTTATGAATACGATTGTTATTTTGTAAGAAAAAATGAAATTTCCATGGATAGGGATTGCGTGCTCTGGGGGTATCGCGTCATTATACCTCACTCGCTTAAAGACGAAGTGATGTTAGAATTACATGCCTCCCATCTTGGCATAACCAGAATGAAAGAGATAGCGCGCTCCTACTTTTGGTGGACAGATATGGATAAGGAAATAGAGGACATAACAAAAAATTGTAAAATATGTTTAGAAAACCACAAACTACCAGAAAAAATAAAAATAACACCGTGGCCACAAGCACCATGCGTGTGGCATAGATTACATGCAGATTTCTTAGGTCCCTTATATGGAAAAATGTATTTAGTAATCATTGATGCTTACTCAAAGTGGCCTGAAGTTTTTGTAATGGCAAACATAACAGCACGTAAAACAATAGAAATATTCAAAAGTGTTTATGTAAGGTTTGGATATCCATTTCATTTAGTTACTGATAATGGCCCAACATGGACTAGTGAAGAGTTCAGAACTTTTTGTAAATATACTGGTGTGAAACAAAGTTTCACTCCGACGTATTAGGTACCCATCAACCAACGGCTTGGCAGAGCGTTTTGTAGAGACTTTTAAGTCACATGTGATCAAAATTGTTGAAAGTGGCCATACACCCGTGTATGCTTGTAATTTATTCCTGTTTGATTACAGAAATTCCGTGCACAAAATGACTGGCCAAAGCCCAGCCAAGACGTTGTTTGGCAGGGACCTGAGGTGCCGTTTCTCCCTTCTCAGGCCGAACCCAATAACTGCTCTGGTCGATAAAGAAAATATAAAACAGTCGTTAAAGAGCAGTAACGTAAGGGAAGTATTTCTGATCGGGGAGAAGATCATGGTAAGAGACCATCGCAAGAATAAAAAAAATTGGACTCTGGGGAAGATTACAAAAGTGATCATACCCGGAGTGACCTACGAGGTTGAGGTGGGTGACCTGAGGTGGAAACGGCACACCAATCAGTTACTTAAGTGTAGTCAACTGTTAGATTAGTTTAGTTTTAGTATTAGTTTATGTAAGCGGGGAAGAGTGTGGTAACGAAACGCAAACCTGTTTTGTTGTTTATGGTCTCCTTGTGTTTTGAGGTTAGTTATAAAAGGATTTCGTGAAATAAAGTGTCATGTGAAAAATATGGTGTATTAATTAATTATACCCAGATATAACAATCATCACCCCCCGTCCTTCAACAGTGCAGCTGTCTGCGGGATTAGTGCTCCCCAAGAGCACTTGCGCTATCAAGGCGCGTTATGGCCGTTTTAAAAGTACGCTTGAGCGGTTCAACCGCCGCGGTTCACCCGCCGCGGTTAACCCGCGTGGTTCACCCGCCGCGTCTTTTAAAACGCTCATTGTTAGGTGACTGTAGGGTCGCGAAGGTCGAGCTTTGGCCTGTCGCACATCGACCCCGTCGACGCCACGCGACGTTCACAATAACTATAAAGTGAACCCTGTTACTTCTGGAGCGATTTCCAACAAAAATATTTCTTAGTAGTCTTTTATGTTCTTTAAAGAAAGGAGCACGCCAATCTAGGCGTGCTTTCTTGACTTATCTAAAGCATTTGACTTGGTGACATATGATTTACTGTGGGACAAACTAAATAAAATTACGGTGCCAACCGAATATGTGTCCCTATTTAGATACTGGTACGCTAATCAGGTGAATCAGTGAGATGGGCTGGAGACTGGTCTGACCAGTATAAACTGGAATGTGTAGTGGGGCATCCCATGACGCCCCTACTACACGGCAGAGAGGGCATACCTTGGTGGTTTTAGACGGTAGTCCGGGGGGGGATGCGTAAAGGCATTTCCCCAAGTAAAAAAAAAAAAAAAAAAAAAAGTGTGGGCTGACTTCTCCTGTCCTCTTCAATTTGTATATAGATGAGTTGCTTGGAGAGCTGAGCAGCATGCATGTCGGATGTCATATTGACAATGTCTGCGTAAACCACATTAGCTATGCTGATGACATGGTGCTGCTTGGACCCTTAATGAACTCCATAAGGCAAGTGATTGAAAGTTGTGAGAGCTACGCTGAATGACATGTCTTAGGTATAATGTAAATAAAAGTGAGATGGTGATTTTTAAAGCCCGTACGTATAATCTGCAAAGTGTACCTTTGGTGATGTTGAACGTTTAGGGCCTCAGCCCTAAAAGTATGCAGTAGTTACCGAGAATCTGGATGATGACCTGGATATCGAAAGGGAGAGAAGAGCCTTAGCAATCATCCGTAGATTTGCACGATGTACAAGGAAAGTCAAGCTGACACTGTTTAAAGCCAATTGTTCGTCTTTTTACACGTCCAGTCTATGGATGAGGCATACAAAGCGTGACTACAATGCGTTACGTATACGATTCAACAATATCTTCAGGATGCTGTTCAAGCTGCCTCGTCACTGCAGTGCGTCAGGCATGTTTGCCGAAGCGCAAACTGATGGCTTCCTTGCCATCATACGCAAGTGGGTCGCCTCGCTGCTGAGACGAGTGAGATGAAGTGAGAACAATATTCTAAGGATATTGGGATTGCTCTATGTTAGGGCACTGGGTTGGCATTGTAATGGGGAGGGTAAACTAACTGAGAATTTTGCCGTAAACGTTACAGGGCATCATCAATCAATTAATTCATATTATACCTATCTGTTTTGCCTTCTAACACTTAGCATTTAAATTATTTTACGTAATTACAAAATTATGAAATTATTTTTATTGTATTACCATTTACGGTATCTAAGACTTATTTTAGCATAATTTGTTAAGGGCATGGCATGGCATGAGTCGGAAAATTCCGGTTTTATTTTTACTGCCTGATCAGTGATCACTGAAAACGAAATAAAATAATTTTGCGGATAGGCATACCTATACTGTGTCTCTACTACCATAATATTTTATTGTTTGTCAGAAAAACGAAAACGCGATAACTTAACATTTTCTTCTATAGAAATAGAAAACCAAAATTGTTTTTTTTATTTTCGTTCTGTACCTTAGTCAACTCACAATAGTACATTGTGATACAAGTGAGCTATGTTGTTAATTACATCAGAGGCGGAATTATCACGCGAACCGTAGGTGAGCGTGATAAGAGAGCCGAGGATGTTATTATCAAAGCTCACGCGTTTCGTACGACGTTTTTCAACACATTTGCGAGTAAATAATCCTTTTCATAAAATGAAAATGTTTCAGGCTCCTAAGCTATTTTATTTAGTTATTGATGACAACAGGTTTTTGCTCACACACACTTACAATTATGTACATCTTGAAGAATTTCCAGTGGCGTCAATTCTATTTATCACTTTTCTATTCACCACGAGTCAACATTTTTAATAATAACCTGCAAACACGTATCAACAATGTTTACAAATATTTGTGAAATTAGGTAATGGCGCGCAACAAATTTTTTTCGTGAAGTTCGCGCAGTGCGCGCGCAGGTGTTAAAGCGAGGCTTAGATGAAATCTCTAAACAGCCAATACAAAATAAAATAAATATTTTCGTATTCAATATAAATTAATGTAAAATGTTATCAAAAGTAAATAGTTTTACTAAATGAAACGTTTCTATATCATATCCAAGAAGAAATAATCAATTAATTCATTAGAAAGATTTAATTTGTTTACTCGAGTAAGAATCCATTTGCCGAGAATTAAAAAGTAACCTGTATAACCCGGTCAATTTAAGAATGCGCCGAGTCCATACATACACCTTGCTGCAAGGTGCCAAAGTGTCTTAATCGGAATATAACTATAACTACACGAATGCCGTAATGTTATAAAACACGCGTCTTTAATACCCAGGATTATGAGCCTAAAAGCGGCACAATAAAAGGCACGTTACGTGCAAATGTGTTGAAAAGTAAATTATTTAACGAAGTAATCTACTTAAATTGAAGGTATTTGAACCTAAAATCTCATTAACCTATGTATATCATCATCATCATCATAAATTTAAGAGCCAGGCTCTTGTCGGTGGAGTAATCGCCATTCTGTTCTTCTTTCTGCCACTGTTTTGAGCTCCTGATACGACATTACATTAACTTTCTCTTTAGCTTGGTCCATAAACGCACGTCTTGGCCTTCCTCTGCCTCTCCTTCCTTCAATTTTTCCTTCAATTATAGTTTTTATGTAATTGTCATGTCGTATCAGGTGCCCCAACATATTTCCCCTTCTGTTTTCAATAGTTTTTAGTAGACATCTTTGTTCTCCTATCAAATTTAGAACCTCTTCGTTTGTTCTTCTTTCTGTCCAACTAATACCTTCCATCCTTCTCCATGCCCACATTTCAAATGCGTTCAGTCTCTCTCTGTCACGCTGGGTTAGAGTCCACGTCTCCTATGTATAACCTATGTATAATGCTACACAAATTTAGTTATGTGTCTAAAAAAGTCCCGAAGAGTGTTGCAGCTCGTTTTCTTGTTCATGAAAGGCATAACCAAAAATCGAAGCATCCCCTTAACAGGCGTGTTGATTTCACTTTTCATTAAAATATTAATTTTGACATTGCTATGCGAAAAAAAAGACGCTACCTTAAATGAATAAAAAGGTACCTAACTCGTGTCATGAAAACGCGAGGAAAGGAAAGCAAAATAAATAACAGGTTCTCCTCCTGACAATGTTTATTATACTTCGTGTTATTTTAATGTAAAGCTACTGAACCAGTAACATTTTGTACGTGACTGGTAAGATAATCAGACGATCAAATTTAATGGAATATGGATTTGGTCGAAACGTTATATTTGAACTGCATTGTCCATTCAAATTATTTATATTCGTGTATAATTAATTAGTTTTATTACTAGTACGGGTGCTATTCAGCACATTAAGGATGATTAATAACTTAAATTATATGCATTAGTGGTTGTCGCAACTGGATTTAACAAATTGATTGCAACCACGATCAATTTATTCGATTTGCAATTATTATTAAACATATACTAGCACGGGTGGCGCAGGACCGGCCATTGTGGCACTCTTTGGGGCAGGCCTATGTCCAGCAGTGGACGTATTTTGGCTGATTTGATGATGATGATGATTATATAGATACAATTAAGTAAATGTTTCATTTTTTGGGAAGGTGGTATACCCCAGTGAACATTTTTTGGCTGATATGATGATAAATGATAATTAAGATGACATGACAGTTAATCGAACGATGCGATGGAGCGAAGCGAAAGAAGTTCTATGCTTCAGCTTGGACCGAAGATCGTTTGTATGTCCAGATGCCCGATGTCCAAATGTCCCGCTTTCCCACTGTACTCCCCTACAGGTATTAGGGTAGCCATACGTTAGGATTTGTCCTGACATGTCAGGATTTTTTACCCTTTGCTAGGATTGCGGCCGGACTAGGCAAGTGTCAGGATTTTTAAAAATGACTTCATAAAATACAAAATAAAAAATTAAATATAAGTTCATACGAGGGGCGGCTGATAAGTTCTAAGCCTAAGGCATAAAATGAAAGAAACGTTGAAGTTCAAAGTATTTCAGTAACATTCTTGGAAATTTAACGGTTACCACCACATTAATATAATACCATTATATTATTATAAACAGGCAAGAAAAGGTCACCATGTCTGCCAAATTCGAGTATTTCGGCATTTTTCAATTCCGCTCATAAAGGTGACCTCTTGTTAGAAAGAGAATATCCCCTACAGTAAAATTTGAAGAGTTGATTCATATTCTGCAGTCTACCATCTTTTTGTACGCTATTTTAAAAGTATAAGTCCGCTTTATTTAAAAAGGACATTAGCGCCATAATGTCAATCCCGGCTCAGGGCGATCTCTGGTGGTGGTGTCTGGGAAAATGTAAAAACAATAAAAAAATATGTTTAGTCTTATAAAAATCTAAGAATGTAGCAGGTAGCAAAAATGCTATAAATTCGTAAGAAATAGACATAATAAACATTACACGGATATAGAACGTAATAAACATCCTTAAACTGTGTGCTACACAAATGGCCAGGGCGCTCAATAAAGAATCGTGACTATAAAGTTGGGACATTCATTAGAATTAGGCAACAGCAATTCTAATGAAGTTTTCTATTATATCGTCTCCGTAGATGTAATTTACGCATGCCAGTATGACCCGATTATAAGAAATTTCTACATGCTGCGATTTAAAAAATATAAATATCTACCGAAGAATTCCAATAATAAAAGTCGTCTTAAAGAGTTCTATAATCGTGTCTTCGTTCGATGAAGGTATTTAAGTAAATATATACTTGCCAAAAGGGACGACAGGGACTTGTCATTATTGCACAAAGTTGTTGAGGCCATTACGCAAAGCCGGTTTTCAGGAACGACGTGGTAAACTCGTATCCAAAGTGATATTTTCATATATAGGACACCATGTCTGTTCACTTGTCATGAGTTGCCAGGCAGATCATCAAATAGAATCGATGCGCTAATATTAATCGCCTACCCGACCATAGGGACCTGGTTTCGAGTTACAATATTCGGTTAACTAATTTGAAAAACGAGTTAGGCTTCCAAAGATAAGACGAAAAAAAAGCTGACATAGTAGTTTTGTAGGGCTATTTTAAGGGCAAAACAAAAAAAAATTTTTTTAGGAGATGAAGTACTATATGCTTGATATGTTAAGTGTATTTTACTCGAGGATCGATATGTATTTCAATCAAAATATTTGGTTCAGACCTTTCTTTCAATTTATGTCTTAGGCTTAGAACTTATCAGACGCCCCTCGTATGATACAACTATTAAAAATTTTACACAGTTTTAATGAATGAAATGATACAACTCTGTTACAAGAAATGTCAGGACTTTTAGGGTGATGTCAGGATTTTTATCGGGACATTAATTTTTTTCCATATGGCAACCCTACAGGTCGCATAAATGAGAAATTTCTCAACCGATTCTCGTAAAATTTTGTGAGCAGGTTTGTCTATTATAATTAGCCGACAGGCTAGCAGCAAACGCTGAGCCCCGAGCCTATTGTCGCACTCATTTATTTTCTGTATTGTGTTGTTTTATTTATGTAAGTACTTACATCAGTGTTCGATTTTGTGATTTTGTGTTTTTTTTTTGCGACAGTAATTTATTTTTATTTTTATTGGTTGAGTCATTTATTCGACTTCAAAAAGTTTTCTTTATTCTACGGCCTCACAAAGCCACTAGTAATTATAATGGATAATTATTTGCTCTCTTATTATTTACCTAATTCATGCCTACATTTTCAATAATTGAGAATGAAATTATGTGTTTATTGTTACAAAATGGAACTGACAAGTGTACTCGTAATCTCACCAATATTAATGGATTGATAGTTTGTATAGTTCATTGCTAGTGGTCTTTCTGTTAGGGGTTATTTAAACAAAGCGGTTAGGATATTATTTAGTATTAATTAATTCTAAAATACAACCAAACAAACAAAAAAAAAGAGTTGATTTCTTTTTTTTACTCGACTTACGTTTCACGGAACTTAAGCTTAGTTAGGCGGTACCGGATGTAATGTTCGAACTAATGCGAAAGGGTCCGCACAGAATACCGCGGCGGGACGCGGTGCGGCGCGGTATCCTTTGCGGACCTTTTCATATTAGCTCGAACATTACAACCGGTACCAGGCGCGGCTCACTCGCGATTTTCGTTCATCGCTACAAATACATGCCGGTTGCCCCGGGGCAGGGTACTATTCAGTGGCTGCCATGCTGTGCATCGGGTCGGACGCGCACGCTACCTACTTCGCGCGCACAAGCTTACGTAAATAAATATATCGCAAGTGAACGTGCCGCGGCATAATAAAAGATATTGTATTGCAGCGGGTTGTAAAAACAATGATAACAAATAAAATCAAGTGTTTTTTTTATCTCCCGGCGCGCCCGAAGGATGCCGAGAGGTAAGAAAATGAACATAATAGATAATAAGTAGTTACAGAATAATAATAAACTGGCCAAGTGCGAGTCGGACTCGCGCACGAAGGGTTCCGTACCATTATCAATAAAAATATTTATTTTATTTTGTTTTTCGTATTTGTTGTTATAGCGGCAATAGAAATACATCATTACGGTATCAGTGAGATACAGCCTGGTGACAGACAGACGGACGGACGGACGGACGGACGGACGGACAGCGGAGTCTTAGTAATAGGGTCCCGTTTTACTCTTTGAGTACGGAACCCTAAAAAGAGATATTATAGGTATATCTACTTCCATATTAAACACTGTATGAGTCAAGTACTTAATAATCAGAACAATTTTTATTTGGTTTAAGTATGTAGGTAAATTTGAATCGGCCACCCCAGAGAAGGCGGCGAAGATGCCCAGAACGAGCCAGCAGGGGCAAAGCGCGAGGAGGGCTCTAGTGCGTTCAACCTGAGATCCTAGAGTCCTCCGAATTACTTTTTTTAGTGGGTAGAAATACCACATAACCCAGACCTCCCCCGAGAGCTGGGTACCAGGTTCGCAGGTTCTCCACGAAAAAAAAAAAAAAAAAAAAGGCAATATTGAATTGATTGTTTGCTGATACATGTGAATTTAAATTTTAGTAAAGTATACCTACTTACTAAAACCACAACTTCGTATGCCTATAAAGGGTATGTCATAGTCATAGAGGTTCTTATAATATTAGATGTCACATTTGTAAAATTACCAGTGATGAATTTTTATTCATAACTAACGCCGTACTATCCCTATTTTTCTATTCGTGACGTTGCATGGTAACGTAACGCATTCGTAGCATTATTTTATTTCATTATACATATATTCAAATGTTTTTAAAAATAAAGCAACAAAGTTTTGCATGACTGTGGGTTGCAGCAAAACCAATAAAATGTGGGCCTGGTGGTCATGGTGTATTCAATTCGTCCAAATTGTGAGATTTGTTATTTTAGAGATAAATAATGAAATAATGTAAATAACTTATGGAGAATATACATTTATTACTCTTCATTTATTATTTCTTAAATTCAAGAAATAAATGGGCAATATATTATTATTTTATTTTTAGTTGTTGACAGCCCTCACTATCGGCAACGCGGCGAGTGAGCCAATTCATTTTCACCGTTCGTACTCAGCCTTAACGTTCCGTTTGGCTTGCGCTGGGGTCGACGACGTCATAGGGCCTAACTATAAATCATAATATTTTTGCTAAGAAAAAAGCGACTTTTGTAAAGATCAAAGCCTTCTGTACTTGTACTATTACTTATTCTGTGGTATGAGGGTGTATTCCAAAAAATTGGTACATAATTAAGAGTCTTAATCTAATCTATGCTTTAACTTTTTTCCATTGTGTAACGAAAGCTACCCATATAAAATGTATGGGTAATTGCCGTTACGCAATGAAAAAAGTAAAAGCGTAGATAAGATTAAGGCTTTTAACTATGTACATTTTTGAAGTGGATACTTCTTTGCTCGCGTTCTTGTATAGGGGTACAGTTCAAAATGTATCACGTGACTTCCGGAATAACTTTTTGTTGAGAAGCCTAATCTGATTTCAAATAATTGTTTGTTACATGTTTTAATCCTTCTTTATTTGCCATTAGTTGTTAATCACAAACTGTTATTTAGTTTATGTGGCGGACATGAAAATAATGCTGAAATGACCGCCATTTTCAATGTATCGCGAGTCAAATGAGCTACGTCAGTCAATGTTGCCATATATACCGATTTATCTGTACTCATATACAGATTTCACTGAATTAATTCAGATATATCCTAATATATGGAACCCTAGTTCCATAGCCAACAAAGAAGTATCTACTTAAACTTAATCAACGGTTGTATCTCCGACACAACCCGCTACTTTTTTTTGCAATCCACCCATGGACAAGAATCGTTTACTAACTAAGATGATGCTTTGGAGGGAAAGTAGAAAAAATAAAATGTCCCTCATATTTCCAAGAACTAAAAGAACAAATAAAATGTTTGGTTAGAAATATAATGACAAATGGCGCTTTTCTAAAGGAGTTACGGTTGTACAATTCATGAAAAACAAATCAGAACCTTTTTGCATAATACATATGTCGAATCAGATTGGTAACTAAATAACTGCGACTCGGAATAAATAACAAAGAGATTCGCCACCAGTAATGTATGTAGGTACGCGTGATGTCACAGACATCAATAACTTCTGAGTTATGTACTCGTATCATGTGACACAAGACGGTCGTAAATTATCAACTAATGTTATAATTTATCATACAATGTTACGTATTACACGTCCTTGTGGGTGAACTAATCTCGAGTTAGTTAATAATGTCGACTGCAAACTATGAAGTGACCGCAAGATGAAAGGGTTGCTTCATTTGTAATAACGATATGCTGTACACGGAGTGGTATCTACGTGCAGCTTCGACAAGAGAATGTAACCTAACGTTTCAGCACAAAATAGGTGATAACACTTTGTTACGTACGTACAGAATGCCCACTGTCTAGCAAAATCTGGCTTCCTTCTTTCCCGCAAACTTTCTTTCAAATCGTTAGGGTTGTCAAGTTTGGGCATGGATTGAGTCACCAGAGCTCCTAAGGATGCACTGTGTTGTTCTAGGACCTGAATTGCTCTCTAACTGTTAACACAATGTATTCTCAAATCAATAAATCGTTTGCAACGCGGTTGTGACTCTTTGGAATCGCAAGCGTCTATAGTCTACGGTGCCTACTTACCATTAGGCAGGATGTATGCTTGCCACCATCGTATTAATAACAGCAACAATGTTATACTTACGTGCAATGTGCGCGCAAAAGGGAGTGGGTTCTCTGCTCCAAGCAACACGAGAGCCGAACCCGAATCAGCCAAATTTGGAACCATGGCCAGGGCCTGAATTCCATCCGATAATTGACAGAACCATGTCCTCTTAAAGACATTTAAGGGGACATGGTTCTGTCAATTATCGGACATGGTGTCTTTCAAAATCAGAACAACATTAACTTCAAAAAGGGGATGTTTTATTCTATCAAATATCCAAGATCGAATACTGGTCCGAGTTACAGTCAGAGAGCGTGCAACAAAATAAATACAAAAACGATTTGAATTATTCCTTAGTTCAATCATATTTGAGGTTTAAATTGATCAAAGAGCAATTTTGATGGACGGTTGTTTCAGGCATGCAAAGCCACTTGATAACTGTGTTGTCCATTCTGTTGCAGCTCGTTTTGATATTATACCCGAATGTGTATAAGCAATTTTGCAGCCATTGTTCTAAGGCGCATTAAATGCGGGTTTTCAGATTACATGAGCTAAAATTTGCCGGATTCTGTTTATTTATCGCAGACGGCGACATGGGTAACTTAATATTTGTCACGTGTTGACTTTCGGTAGTCATAAATACTTGTAAATATTATTAATCTTAATCT
The DNA here is from genome assembly GCA_963854355.1 of Epinotia brunnichana. Taxonomy (NCBI): domain Eukaryota; kingdom Metazoa; phylum Arthropoda; class Insecta; order Lepidoptera; family Tortricidae; genus Epinotia; species Epinotia brunnichana. The sequence continues at coordinate 14,600,519 of OY977942.1, forward strand.
TGTGTTTTTTCTGAAGACAATCAAAAGTCACATGACGTGAGTCACTTTGTCATGCTTTGCCACATATAATTCGTACAGTATGACTCACAAGTCTGACTTTTATTAAGAGCCCGTTAACGTGCTCACTGGCCCTACTGGTAAATAATTGTGACTATTTAAATTTAACGATGGATAGTTTAAATAGTAGGCCACTGCACACTGTATTTTGTATTTAAGTATCTTTTGAATACATCATAATAGTTTTTACGTTTCTGGTGCGTCTAAAGTTAAAACGGCCCTTTTTCTTTTGAATTCATAGATCAACGAATCCACTAACATAAAAACTAGTTTTATGTATTCACAAGGTCCATAAATACCAAAATACACTGTGAAAAAAAGTAGGCCACTTACTTTTTTATATATCTATCGTTAAATTTAAATAATTACAATTATTTACCAGTGGCGCTAGTGAGCACGTTAACGTACTCTTAACCCCGTCGCAAATGAGGGCCTCCCGGTGTACGGCTGTGGCAGCGTATAGCTCCCAAACAGATGGACAGATTTGAGTGCGGTTTTTTTAATCGACAATATCGTCTATAACAATAGTTCTTGGTTATATGAGACCAGCGACCTTATTCAAACAAGGCACAAGCAAGGAGTGGTGTTGTAGTGGTTGCGATCTTCTGTAACTTGGAGGTACTTCCCAAGTTGAGTTGTTCCAAATATGAGAAAGATAACACTTTGCAGCGCTGTATTTTTTTCGTGGAGAAAACCTTCGAAACAGGTACCCAATGGGAATGATGAGTGATGACTAAGATTTTTTTACGATCCAATTCGTACCTGTTTTTGGAGAGGATAAAATGTTTGTATGGGAGCAATATTTGTACTAACCGTTGTATGGAAAATCAAGTAGGTAGGACCTACCTAAATTGCTGTTTCGCTCGCGAAATACTTACTGCGTTTAGGTCCATAGTTGTCATACAATTTTTTTTCTATAAACGCGTAAGGATTCTATTGGTCTTTAAATGTACACTTGGACATTAAAAAACTTTCAAGGCCCATCTTTTTATGCGGAGGACTCCAGGATCTCATTTTGAACGCACTGGAGTCCCCCTCACGCCTCGCCACATCCTCGTCCTAAGGTGGAAAAAATGTTCGTAGCCTTCCCTGGGGTTTTAAGGTCCGACCGAGTAAACACTGCGACCCCGATGACCCCCTTTAGTGGCCTTCTATGACAGGCGGGGGTGACCGTAGACCTATTTTTGTCCGAGCCTAGAAGATTTGTTGTGCCCTACCCTAACAAAATCGGTACTTTTCCTTTTATCCTTGTTTAAAATATATTATGCTTTAAAGTAAGGACTATTATTCTAATGGGGAACATTTAACAGCAAAAACTGGTTTATTATTTCATGCAGATATCAATTCAAACGCGCGTTGTTGGTTTTTAATTATCTCTAAATGGCCATTTATAATTAACGTTACATTTGCATTATTTACCGATATTTTTTCTAGCAAATGCTTCCCCCAAACGACAATACGTGCCTCCAAATGTAAAACAAATTGAGGTGAGTGGAAGTTTCTATGGGAGTGCCATAAGCGACGTTCCGCCTAAAGGAAGTCTAATAGCATATTTGCTATAATATTTTGTAGAAGCTAACAGCATGCCTACGCGGATGAAGTCACGCGCAAAAGCGAGTTTACTTTATTTTCAGGTATTTGGTGTCATGAATTAATCATATGGCAATATTTGAATAGTCTACGTACATAACTACTACAATTTTTTCCACTTACGTCACTTCAAATTGTAGATGATGGTGACTTATTATCTTCAAGTCCAAGATAATTATTGTGTTTTAAAAGAAAAATGCTGTTTTCCGGTTGTTTTAGAATTGTCATGAAACGAACATAGTCAACGACGACCTTTAGAAATAAGAGTAGGTTTCCTTTGAGGACTATCGGATATTCGCGCTTTAAAGGGGTGAAATGGAGGGTGAAAGTTTATATGATAGTTCAGTTACTTTTGAAGGTCTACCTTCATACCTATGAAATTTGAGATTTGGGTTTTCTGTCACAAATAAAAAATACCTTGAAGCATTCTTAGATATTCGGACTGTAAAGGGGTGAAAGTTTATATTAAAGTTTAGTAATTTTTGGACTTGGAAGCTGTCCACGATTTTCATTACAAAGTTATAATGCCATCTAAGTATTCTTCACTCATCAAGCGTCTTGGGTAAATCAACCCTTAGCATGATAAAATCAGCGGATAATAACACGTAATCATTTCGTGTGCAAACACTAAGCTGAAACTACTGAAGCAAGAGTCTTGAAAATGTTAACGGTAGGTTACTTATTCAAGGTGGGCAAGCATTAATTAATTAATTAAGGGTTTTACAAATTTCAATCCTTATGTGGGTTTAAGACGCAGGTGAACCTTATGCCACATACAAAGCGCCCTTTGACATAGCCTCGTAAGGCCCATGAGCCTACTGATAGGACTTATTGTCTTAAAGGAATTGAAACCATTTTGGGTTGGAATAGAGTTGCATTTGTTTTGTTTTGGTCCTTTTTGAAACAAATGAAATCCAACTCTATGTCTTGCATCAGCTGATTCTTTCAATGTTATTTTGTTTCGTATGGTGGGCCTTAGGAGGTTTATGTGTGTCGTGATTGGCGTTATATTGGTATGGTCAAAAAACCCGTCTATGTAACTAATACGATTTTTTGTAGAATCCCAAACCTAGAGCCATCACAAACTGAAGTTTTAAATCCTAGCGCAGTATACATAGTTTACCTGTGGTTCGAATCCAGCGAGCGACGCGTACGCGATGGACTGCGGTATCAACGTCAGAGCCACCGTGATCCCGGCTATCAAGTCGCCGACTGCAGTGCCTAAGTCATAACTCTTCGACCAGCGAACTATTGGGAAAATGCTGCCGAGCACTTGCTTTGGCTCTGGGAGTTTCATTTTGTCTGTAAAAAAAATGTAAATATGTGTATAAGTATTATTATGTTAAAGTAGGTATAACAGGTTCTTCTTAGTCTGGAGATTTTTTTTAAAAATCTATTATATATAGATATAATAATTATATCGTCGTCTAGTCTCCTTGCTTAACAGAAGCCTCATTGAGCTTTCAATGGGGCAAATTCGATTTTTGTAAGATTTTCCCTTGATATGTATTTATTTAATGTGTCGTGTTTATTTGCGTAAGTAGTTTAAGTAATGCCTTCGCCTATTCCGATTTTTAAATGTATTTTTATTGTAGGGGAGATCCGCCATGAAACGGACATTTAACTTTGAAGTATTACTACAACTGTAGTTAAAAACTTAGGAACTAGTTAACTATCCTTAAGGAATTCGGATATCATATTGTATAATTCTGCATACACCCATATTTAATGAAAATTAAGTTTATTGATAGAAATATTACATTTTTTGGAAACTCATTTTTGTCCATTTCATAACACAGGTAGCATTGAATATGACAATGGGTTTCTTGAAACGGACTAGAAACCAATGGCATACTTTGAGACACACTTCTTTGCTTTACTACCATAACTTTTATTTAAATAAGTCAAACTTTTTGGTACGATATAAAATGAAATCTTAAAATAATAAATTCCAAAAAAAACAATGTTTAATAATTCGTTTCTCAACTTCTTAGTCTTAGTTTGAATTTGGTAACAATTTAAGTAGCTATCAATTTATTTTTACACAATAACACTAATTAAAATAAACAACTTAAACTGAGATCAGAGACGTATCAATCAGTAGGTATCTACTGCAGTGATAACTCCCTGCATTTGCCTTTATTACGCTATCTGTATTATATTTTGCTCTTTATTTTTTAGCAGAGTCAAATCTCTTTGCTTCACAACTATATCCTTGTGTGGGACTCTGGCTGGTTGTTGGCTATTATCTTTTTTAAATTATTCAAATTTGAATTTGATAGACAATATTTCCAGAATCTTGTCAATTCTTGTAAACAGATTGGTGAAAGATCATTTTCGTTATAGAAGCCCTAGCGCGAGCTGGTATTTTTGGTGTCAGCACCTTTCTTCATGAAGTAGCCGCTTATATCAGTGTAAAGCAGGTGCAGTATAATACAGTGCTCGGCCCTCAAGTGAGAAGAACCTTTTTTTTAGCTGATAATTATTTTAATGGAGCTCTAGTCGCCAAACCCCAAGCGACTGTTTTGACGCCACAAGAGGTTCTCTAAAAGGGCCAGACGCTGGGAGCGTTCTGGGTAAGTTGAGCTCGTGTATTTACGGATTTGGCTTGTAGTTACGTCAACCGCGCCTGGGTTCTTACTTTGCCTGTGTTTTATTCGTAGTCTTCGGGAACGGGGCCACGAGTTATTCTGCCACGTCGTGCACCGCGTGTGACTTCGTGACTGCCAGTGCCGGAGCACAGCAGAGACGGGGTAGTGCGCTGGTCGTTTATCTGAAAAATATCCACGTCGGCGTGCCTGTGCGAGGAGCCGCACCGCACGCGTTCTTCACTTCGGGTGCAGATCTCCACCGTGGGACGCCAGAAGAAGTGATATTTCTCCCTCCTTCATTTTTATTAGGTTTTCCTTTTTAATATTTCTGCGTAGCGTTTCGGCATAGCGTTGTATCTACAGGCATTACACCTATAACGTAGGACCACAACCCGCTAACGCGCTCTGATACCGTATTCCGCCAGTAAATATTTTTCCGGACTTATCATTATCCCCAAAATTTAAAAAGGCATTTCCCTCGCCACCGTTAATTTATTTTCGTCATATGCCTTAGGTTTTTTTTTATAATCCCGGTTCACTCACCCTTCATCCATTCCACGCATTCCTCATAAACTCAACCTCCACACCTATTTAAAGAAAACCTGTGCGCCTATTCTACGTGGTGTTTCGCGCTCGCGGTCTACGACCAAGCGTATTGGCGGCTTGAAACCCCTACCTATTATTGTATATAGGGTTCTGTATATGTCCTACTCCTAATGTTTTACGTCACAGCTAGCCGTAAGACGATGTAATTGTTTTACTTTGACCTGTTTAGCTTTTTAACGGTTTTATCATAGGCTACTAACGAAAGGGGGGAAATCCCATTAATATTCCCGGGCTAAACTAAGTGTTAAATCCTACAACGTTCCTTACAAGCGAGTTCTGTTCTGACGGTTTTGGAAAATGAAATAAATTACGTTCGTATCGGTTTGCAGAAGTGTGTGTTTGTTTTATTTACACTAGTTTCGCTGCAAATTAATGGCGCCCGAACAGTTGGTAAGAACCCTGCTGTAAATTAATGGCAACCGAACAGTTGGTAACAACCCTGCTGTAAATTAATGGCAACCGAACAGTTGGTAAGAACCCTGCTGTAAATTAATGGCAACCGAACAGTTGGTAACAACCCTGCTGTAAATTAATGGCGCCCGAACAGTTGGTAACAACCCTGCTGTAAATTAATGGCAACCGAACAGTTGGTAAGAACCCTGCTGTAAATTAATGGCAACCGAAGCAGTTGGTAAGTACCCTGGATTTTTTTCTCTTTAACTTTCCTTGTGTGAAATTGTGTGACATAATTTTATTTTATTTTTTCTGTTGTGTGGGGACGGTCACCACCGAAAACGGTCGCTTTTAACTAATTTTTTGATTTTAGCTTTCTGGTGTACGAACAGTACCTTCTTTTACCCGTGCTTGTCAACCCTCGTCGTGGTTTGTCATCTAACCCTTCGCCTGCCACGAGACTTGGAGCTTAACTTCTATGTGAATCTGTTATTCTGTTACGTATAAAAAACTAAAAGAGCATTGTTTAAACTTTTGCCTTTTTATTCCTGTTCCATACCGAAACATCCCGAGTTATTGATTTCGTAGCATAGTTCCTCCTATTTTAGAACCCGTAGTACATAGGGCACCTGAAGGTAAGTCAGACGTAGTTACGTATTTCCCGTCGTATCCAATATTTATTTTGTCGTATTTTGTTTTTGTTGCTATTGATTGACGCTTCCAGATGTTTCGGCGCCCAAAGGGTTTATTTTCGACAATTATTCGCGTGACACTCTTATTTATTAGTCTGTTTGGTACCGGTACACGAGTTTGATAGGTTGCCTGATTTTGCACGGATACTTATCTGCTTTCGTGGCTTAGCGGTTTGAGGGTCGGTACTGTGAGCGAGAGGTCGCCGGTTCGCATCTCGACAAACGTCATCTTTTTGCATTTTCTTTTTGTTTTATTTTATTTTCTCTGTAAGCTCCCGGCTTATTAAACAATAATAATAGAGGATTTATTTCAGATTTGACGCATAATAAATACTTAATTTTAAAATTTATTCATAGATGTTTCTGTGTTTGGTAGTCGATAATTTAAATAGCGCTGGTTAGTTATAATCGTGTGTTCTCCATAACGTAGTACGGTTCGAGGCTTTTGGGAATCCAGTATTTTACTGTATCGATTTTAATGTGATAGTCAGACGGGCATTCGTGTCATTTTGCTGGTACGACGGGTGTACTATCAGATGTTTAGATGTCTAGTGGGAGATAGTTAGGGACATTTGGAGATCGTTAGTGTTTGTTGTTCATTGTTATTGTCGTACGTTGTCAATTGTTATTATAGGTGTCGAGTGCTGTCGATTTTCTTTCTGAATTTGATTTTTGTCATTTTAGCCTTGCCAGGTTCTAGGGTTCTGGATGTTTGTTAACGGTAGTTTCTTCAAGATGTCGCGAGCAAACAACGTGGATTCCATCCGTGATACCCTCCGTATTCCCTCGGAGTTGAAGGCGCAGCAAGCTCGGACGTTGGATCCGCCTGGTAGTGATGATGTTGAATTCTTCGATACCTCCTTCTTGATCGAATGGCGCTGGTTCTTCCGCTCGCATCGTAGGCCCAGGGGTCAGACCCTAGATTTGAAATGTCATCGAAGGTCGGACTCAGCCTACGTTGTCGATGCCGCGGTATTGCGCGTTTTCAGGGGCTATCAAGAATGAGTCGCTTACCAAGTGGAACCTTACCTTCTCCGGTGAGACATGCGTTCGTGATTTTTTTTTGCGAATCCGAGTCTAGGGTGTTGCGCGTCACGTCAGTCCTTCCTATGTCGTCAGGCGGTTTTAAGACCTTTGATGGTAGTTTTCTATGCTGGTCATATTTAAGCTTTTGAGTCTCAGTTTCTTGGAGTTTTTTTTGCTGGGATCTTTGATGTTTTGGGGTCCTATTGCTTTTCTTTTTTTCTTTGGGGTGTTGCTTGACCTTTTTTTGGGATCCTAGTTTTTAGAGGGTCCCAGATTTTTTTGGGCTTCTTGTGGTTTTTTTTGGGGTGATTGACGTTTGGGATTCTAGTTGTTAGGGGGTCCTAGACTATTTTTGGGTTCCTTGTTATCAAGATCCTAGCGTTTTGGGATTCTGGCTGTTGAGACTTTGGCTGCGGATCAGCATAGTTGGCCGCTTCATTTGACTCGGTGGTCTTGTACTCGAACTCATGCAAGAACCTGGCGACATCTTATACGCCGAACTTCTTGATGTATGATCGTGAGGTGGTGGTTGATCGGCAGCGTGTCGATGACCAGATTGAGGACCAACAAGTGGGACTCAGTCGGGCCGAACGCGCTGCAAATCTCCTCACCTTACGTGAAGTATACGCAAGGGTGGCTGATTCGATGGTTTTAGCGTTCCACCGTAACGCCAGGAAATTCAACGAGAACCGGAAGACGGTTAGGCTTGCTGGTGGGCAGATTGTCTGGCGCAGGAACTTCCAACGAGGCACGACGGACGCATACAGAGGTGGAAAGTTTGCGGCGCGATTTGTGCCGTGTCGTGTGGTTAGGCGTATCTCCCCGCAGGTGTACGAGTTGGCTGACACAGATTCTGCACACGTCGGTACTTATCACATCAAGGATATCCTAAAATGATAAGTAGGTTGGCGAGTTTTTTTTTCTCTTCTCTTCTTTTGTCGTTCATGTGTTTTTGTATATTTTCTAAATTCAAATTGACGCGTTTGTCCGTCTTTTCCCTCATTAGGTATTTCATTAGGCTGTTTATTTGTTTTTGGGATTTTGGGGGGTCTTCATTTTCTAAATTCAAATTGACTCGTTTGTCCGTCTTTTCCCTCATTAGGTATTTCATTAGGCTGTTTATTTGTTTTTGGGATTTTGGGGGGTCTTCTTTTTCTTAATTCAAATTGGCGCGTTTGTCCGTCCTTTTCCCTTATTGATTGTTTTATTAGGCTGTTTATTTGTTTTTGTTTCGGTTTGTTGTATTAGGCTGTTTATGTGCTAAGGTCTGGATAGGGTGGTATATCGTTAATGTACCTGTGAATCCATGGCGCGCGTGACTTTTGTTCACGTCGTAGGCTTTTGGGTCAGATTTTAGGCACGTAATTTCGCCGAAGGTCGGACTTAGCTTGCGGCGATTGTTTGAAGTTAGGGCGCGTAAGTGTGTACCGTGCCATCGTAATAATGTACCAACAATTAGTATTACTGTGTTGTAGGTTAGTGATTTAATTGATTCCTGTTGTTTGGTGTGTTTAGGTTAGTTAAGAATAAGTTGATCCCGGTTACGACATATCTCGACTTCGTGTGAAGCTTCCACAGTCTTGCCTGGTTTTTTCGTGTATATCCTTGTCTGTAGCATTCACGCTAGACAAGTGGATGGTATCACCCCGTCGGGGTTTGATAACCTGTTTTACCGCACTCTTTGCAGTGTCGGTATTTCTTTGCTGGCTGTACCGAACAAGGTTTGCGGTATGACGCTCCTGTTCCTCCCATTGCGCGTGGTAAGTTGGTGGTGGTGTGCCAATCGCATAGGTGAGACTCTTGCTTTAATGCTTTCCCCGGATTAGACCTTTTTCCCCGGATTTTGAATTTCTGCCGCTCCTTTGGATGTGGACAGTGTGTACGTTCTCACATTAGGGATGTTAGGTTAGTGCTAGCGTTATTTTAGGTTATCGGTAATTAGAGTTTAAATTTCTATATTTAAATAGCCTCGGGTGGTTCTCGGCTAGTAATTCTTCGTGGAACTACTAGTCGATTATCGACTTGTGGGACTTGTGTGTTGTCTTTAGGGTTAGTCAAGTGTTAGGTTAGGGTGTCGTTTCATTGTTGGTACTTTGCTGTTCAGGTACATTTGATGTTTTTCACTCCCTATCTAGGCTGGTCCATGGAACTCTTTGAAGGTTTGGCATGGGATTTAGGTGGTGTCATTCATGTTTTCTTTTGGTAGGGGGATATCTGCAGTGATAACTCCCTGCATTTGCCTTTATTACGCTATCTGTATTATATTTTGCTCTTTATTTTTTATTAGAGTCAAATCTCTTTGCTTCACAACTATATCCTTGTGTGGGACTCTGGCTGGTTGTGTTGGCTATTATCTTTTTTAAATTATTCAAATTTGAATTTGATAGACAATTTTTCCAGAATCTTGTCAATTCTTGTAAACAGATTGGTGAAAGATCATTTTCGTTATAGAAGCCCTAGCGCGAGCTGGTATTTTTGGTGTCAGCACCTTTCTTCATGAAGTAGCCGCTTATATCAGTGTAAAGCAGGTGCAGTATAATACAGTGCTCGGCCCTCAAGTGAGAAGAACCTTTTTTTTAGCTGATAATTATTTTAATGGAGCTCTAGTCGCCAAACCCCAAGCGACTGTTTTGACGCCACAAGAGGTTCTCTAAAAGGGCCAGACGCTGGTAGCGTTCTGGGTAAGTTGAGCTCGTGTATTTACGGATTTGGCTTGTAGTTACGTCAACCGCGCCTGGGTTCTTACTTTGCCTGTATTTTATTCGTAGTCTTCGGGAACGGGGCCACGAGTTATTCTGCCACGTCGTGCACCGCGTGTGACTTCGTGACTGCCAGTGCCGGAGCACAGCAGAGACGGGGTAGTGCGCTGGTCGTTTATCTGAAAAATATCCACGTCGGCGTGCCTGTGCGAGGAGCCGCACCGCACGCGTTCTTCACTTCGGGTGCAGATCTCCACCGTGGGACGCCAGAAGAAGTGATATTTCTCCCTCCTTCATTTTTATTAGGTTTTCCTTTTTAATATTTCTGCGTAGCGTTTCGGCATAGCGTTGTATCTACAGGCATTACACCTATAACGTAGGACCACAACCCGCTAACGCGCTCTGATACCGTATTCCGCCAGTAAATATTTTCCGGACTTATCATTATCCCCAAAATTTAAAAAGGCATTTCCCTCGCCACCGTTAATTTATTTTCGTCATATGCCTTAGGTTTTTTTTTATAATCCTGGTTCACTCACCCTTCATCCATTCCACGCATTCCTCATAAACTCAACCTCCACACCTATTTAAAGAAAACCTGTGCGCCTATTCTACGTGGTGTTTCGCGCTCGCGGTCTACGACCAAGCGTATTGGCGGCTTGAAACCCCTACCTATTATTGTATATAGGGTTCTGTATATGTCCTACTCCTAATGTTTTACGTCACAGCTAGCCGTAAGACGATGTAATTGTTTTACTTTGACCTGTTTAGCTTTTTAACGGTTTTATCATAGGCTACTAACGAAAGGGGGGAAATCCCATTAATATTCCCGGGCTAAACTAAGTGTTAAATCCTACAACGTTCCTTACAAGCGAGTTCTGTTCTGACGGTTTTGGAAAATGAAATAAATTACGTTCGTATCGGTTTGCAGAAGTGTGTGTTTGTTTTATTTACACTAGTTTCGCTGCACTACGTATCAAGACAATCGTTCGTCCGTTTCAACGCGACGGTACCTGTCCGATTCATTGCGAATCTAACCTAAAAACATTTTAACCGAATTCCAAATAATTAAGTATTAATAAGATTATAACTCATAGTTCAGTATATTCTTGAGAATATTTCACAACAAATACAACTATCACAATTGTAGCTTAAGTCATTATCCTATTTTAAATCAGTTTGCAAATATACGATATTTTTTACGAAGTTCATGCGCTTCAACAACTTGCGAAAAAGTAAAAGAAATAATGACTGCCAGAATCTGTCGTTATTGTGGATTCATCTATGGTCATCAGTGTTGCCAACAACCAAAAGACATGAATGTTTTCTTGGGGAAATCACAAAGATATCTATAATGTCCGTTTCAAAACCCGTCCGTTTCATTGCGGATTCCCCCTACCTACTTACAGTCGAGTTTGAAAATACGTGCACGGACAAAGTAATCAAAATATATGTGAAGTGACGTGTGTCATGACAAGACATGAGATTGCTCCGATATTTTTGAAGCTTAGAAAAAGTACTGATATTTATAAACAGGACTGTAATAACTAATAACTAAAGTTTGATTGACTTTTAATCGGGGTTCGGTAATTGTATATTTTTGATTAACACTAATTTTTTTTTACTTTTATAATCACCTCTAGTCTGTTTATGCTTATACTATAGTTTAAATCTTGCGTGACTTTTGGGACATCCTATATATATAGGTATAAAAAAAAAAGATTTATTGTCGCAAAAAAAAACACAAAAAACACAATATCAAACAGTGATGTAGGTACTTAGTTATATAAAACAAAACAATACAGAAGAAAATAAAAGAGTGACTGACTATAATGACTGATGACCTGTGGGTCGATCACGTAACTTTTCTTACGCGCGTCTGTAAGGTCTAAATGTCAATTTTATATGGAAAAATTACAGTTAGATTGTGATTTTACTGTCAGACGCGCGTACAATGCGTTACGTGATTGACCTACTGGTAAAGGTCGCGATAGTTCGCTGGAGGCGGGTGGCGCAGGACCGATCCCTTTGGCACTCTTTGGGTGAAGTTAAATAGTTATATACCGACCAATTAATCAATTTAATGTCATATGTGTAGTAAAGGAATCGTAGTCACACAGACATATAGAACTATGTGTGTGAATTATAAATATTATCACACATTATCTACATTGCAGTGATGTTTTTCATAACAAAAAAAATATTTTAATAAAAGTCATAATATTAGATAAGTTTACAACAAATAATATTTATATTTAACAATCTATTTCATTATTATTTTCATATTTCATTCAAGGCGAGTAGAACATGGACATACCTATACTTTTGATTGAGGAGTTCACACACACAAAGTTTGCCTACGACTTTGTCCGTCATAATCAAAAGTAGGTACCTATCCTTTGTTTTTCTCCAGTTTATAAATTTTCTATGCGTGATTAAGTAGGTAACATAAATTCAATACGAGTATCTAAACATCCAAACTTTACATTATGATGCAGGGAGCGGACAAACGGATGTCATTACTCGCAAGAACATGGACATGACTCTAAAGATTAATTAATTAATTAATTGATTTCTTAGTGAATATTGCTAAGACTTCAATGGAATAATAAAAGAAAGATATCATACCTTCTTTGATTTCCTTTTTAAAAATACCATGATTTTTTTGACATTGATTGTAATGTGCTGACATTCATTCAAATTACTTTGTGATTCTTTGCGTGTATAACGAAAGATATCGTAATAAATAAAGTCATGGCAAATTTTTTATTTTCGCCTTTTGAATATCGTAAATTTAACGAGCTCATGGCGAAAATTGAAGTAAATAAAATACGACGTGGCAATGGTATCTTGCGAAGAAGTCAGAAAAAACTTTGACGACGTTAACACCTTAATCAACCACGTTAAAAAAGTATTATCCAAAGCCCCTTCCAGGATTGCAACGTTCAGAGAAATGAATCCACACGTTCCTGTGCCACCACAACCCATAATTACACGATGGGGCACTTGGATCCAGGCGGCGTGTTACTATAAACATAACTTTGCAGCTGTAAAGAGAGTTATACTAACGTTTAATAATCGCGATAGTATGTATATCCGTAAATGTAAACCAATTTTACAATCAGATAACCTTTTGTCACAATTAAACTTCATTTCTTATCATTTTCAACCACTCCTGCACGTAATAGAGAGTTTTCAATCTAACTCTAATTACATAGAATATTCATTAAATAAAATACAGCGTATATTAAATAATCTGGATACAAGGAGAAATAGAAATCCGTTTGCAAGAAAAAATGAAAGCAATACTTAAAAGAAATCCAGATTTTGAAACTGTCATCCAATACTTACAAGACAAAATAGACTCAGAATCATATTGGCGTAACAATATTCCCATTAAACTACTTAAGTTTGCTTCCTTAACTTCGGTAGATTGTAACGGAGTTTTTCAGCTCATAAGTATATTTTGGATGTGAAAAGGAACCAACTTACCCCTGAAAATTTAGAAAAATTACTTTTTATTTTCTTTAATAAAGATACTCACTAAATCTGTGTTTAATTTATTTATTAATATTTTACTAAGTATACAACTTAAATAACAGGCAGACAATAATGAATTAATATTGAAGTCATGTCCATGTTATGCGAGTAATGACATCCATTTATCCGCTCCCTGATTGATGAGTAACAGAGATAAATAATAGAACAGAAGATTTACTAAGCGAGTCGACAATCATGTCCAATATCAAGTTCCTGCTCTTCTTCATCACATCAGCCAAAATGCGTCCACTGCTGGATAAAAGCCTCCCCCAAAGAGTGCCACAATGACCGGTCCTGCGCCACCCACATCCAGCGGACTCCGGCGACCTTTATCAGGTAATTTCCACCTTGTGTGGGGCCTACCCACGCTGCGCCTTCCGGTACGTGGCGTGGTCGCCACTCGAGAATCTTTCCGCCCCAACTGCCATCGGTTCCTGCTCTTCTTACTGAAGTAATATTCTGTGGCCAGACTAGTAATGTACTGATACCGGGAATATTCCCAAAAGTCCCAATCTATATGGGGAAGGTTAAGGAGTATATCCAAATCAATGTTCCAAATGGGAATATATCCAAATAGCGTGGAAGGAATAGTACCTACTGGTCCAACAGTTGTTTAATAAAGACCTTGGTGCGAATGAGATTGTAGTTTGGAAGCAATGAAGTACCTAGTCGAAACTACTTCTACGAACTTTCCCTCTGCGTAGTTTTTATAGCGCCCTGGGAGCTTCGTGATTTTGGTATATAGACATTTTAATAGCCTTTAAAGTAAATGTCTCAGTTTCCCACACTGAATCAGTATTTGGTAACGAAGTGAAGTTTTTTATTAACTTAGGTACAATATTTTACAAAATGAACTTAATGAACCTTAACATCACTGTGTCAACTATTGGAATTAGGGTGTCAAGCACAGCGACCTTACGTCCAAATACACAAATGTATTTATTTACTTCGAACTAGCAGTATCCTCGCTCGTCGCTCCACCCGCATTTAACAAAAAGCTGAGGTTGAGTCGCAGGATATAATATAGGTTTTGTGACTCTTGATGGTCAATTCCAATACTACCAGGGAAAACATTTTTGAAATTGGATTAGTAGTTTGGAAGATTACCCTCTACATAAAAACTTACAAACAATACTTCCTAAAGTATTACGTATAGGCATCCCGGCCCCGTAGCATGGATGGCGGCCTTATCACGCGATAAGTGTCATGATAGAGCATCCGTCCCTGGCTGACACCGTTCGATAGAACGAGACGACGCTGTTATCTTGTCACTTATCGCGTGATAAGGCCAGCCATGCTACGGGGCCATATCTCACACCTTTATGTTTTTAACTCCCGACGCAAAAAGAGGGGCGTTATAAGTTTTACGTGTCTCTGTATCTGCAGTGTCTATGTGTCTTTGTGTCTGTCTGTGGCATCGTAGCTCCTAAACAAATGGGCCGATTTTAATGCGGTTGTTATGTTCGAAAGCTGACCTGATCGAGATGGTTCTAGCTACGTTTAAACAAAATCGGTTCGGCCATTTTTGAGATATTGAACTTTGAAAAGAAAATGTCGGGGGTTTTTACATTTTTTAAGTTGTTAATTATTGGACCCATTATAATCTAGATTTAGCAAGACATGCAAATGTGAAAAAATACATTTAATATGTATTAAATATATTTTTTGTGGATAATCAAATGTGAAAAAAAGAGTATTAGGTATGAATGTGGATGGATGTAAAAGACGAGGTAGGCCAAGAAAAAGGTGGATGGACTGTGTGAGAGACGATATGAAGAGAAAAGAAGTGAATGATGATATGACGGCTGACAGAGAAGTATGGAAGAAAAAGACATGCTGCGCCGACCCCAAGTAAATGGGATAAGGGCAAGGAAATGATGAATCAAATGTGAAAAAAATACAATAAATACATTTAGAGGATCATAGTTATCTACCCAAACACAAACATCGGGCTAAGTTTACGTCTCACACCTGGGCATAGGCACAGGATAAATAATAGTAATAGGTACTCCGTGTAACAATACCGATGTTTCACAGCTAGCTCGTTAGAATCATGACATCCTGTGTTCGCCACATGGAAAATGCTTTTTCGTTCTTAGCGCGATCGGGTGTATCGATCAGGGATCCACATCCGCCACCGCGGAATTTGCGCATTAATTTCAACATCTGCGATAATGCCGATAATCGATGCAGTTTTTTTTTTGTATACCACGTCGCGGTCGGTGGCAAGCAAGCTGATTGTAAGTGGTTACCGTAGCCTATGGAGGATTGTAACTCCAGGGGTGTTACATGCGCGTTGCCGACCCTTTAATAATGTATACACACCTTTTTTGAGAGAACCCCATATACTCTCTCCGCAGAACTCATTCCACAACCTGAGCGTCCGAGGGAGGAAATTTCTCTGAAACCGTACGGTACGCGACCATTTAGGTTCCAGGGTGTGAGGATGAATGCCCTGCCGATGGCGAGTGGTGCGGTGGTGAAAAGCGGCCGTAGGCATCATGTCGAACAGTTCTTCGGAGCACAACCCGTTATACAAGCGATAGAACACGCACAAGGAGGCGAAGTCTCTCTTTAGACTCGACGGTTCGATACCGCTTAGGGTTGCCAACTTTTTTTGGGGGAGATATAGTATTTTCCAGAAAAAAACGACAAAAATATAGTACACCGTAAAAAAATATAGTACTTGACTGGGCAATGAAGAAAAGAAGGTTGAAGCAGTTCCTAATGGACAGTGTTTTTTACAGTGTTGACGAATTTAGTAATTATAGGACATTAGTATAGGGACATTTTAATTATTATTATTCGTTTTTGCTATTTATATTATATTTTTAATTGCATTTTTTGACTTGTAATATTAATTATTTCGTGTAATTATTGTTCTTTACATTATTGATTTGACTCAGTGCTATTCTTATTGCATTAAATTATTTGAATTGAACTGAATGTGTGTGTGAGGTCGCGGGAGTCCGCTGGATGCGGGTGGCGCAGGACCGGCCATTGTGGCACTCTTTGGGGGAGACCTATGTCCAGCAGTGGACGTCTTTCGGCTGATATGATGATGATGATGATGATGGATTTAATGTTGCTATTTAGTAAAAACCTCGGCAATTTGAAGCACTTCGTATTAAGGTCCCCCAAAATATAGTATTTTCGCGTACTATATATATATTTAACAGTATATAGTACAAAGAGTCAAAATATAGTACAATACTATATAATATAGTACGGTTGGCAACCCTAATACCGCTTGTAAGTTTGGGATCGTTCACGATTCGCATAGCACGTCTTTGAAGCGAGTCGAAAGGCCCAAGCTGGTATCCAGGCGCTCCCGCCCAGAGATGACAGCAATACTCCATGTGGGGACGGACTTGATACTTATATAATAAAAGTCTTTGTCCCCGGAAGAAGTACCGCTTTGCTCTGTTAAGCACACCGAGTTTTTTGGATGCCAGCTTGGCTTTGCCCTATTTGCCTGCTTTGGCTTCGAAACTGGACGTCGCTGGAAATGTCGACAACTAGGATCCCAATACTCTTTGAAATCGAAAGAGGAGTGTCTTCGAACTGTGGGGCTACAGAAAACGAGGGTTTCTTAGCGGTGAACGCGCATACTTGCGTCTTCGTGGGGTTGAATCGGACCAAGTTATACCTCCCCCACTCAGAGACTTTGGATAGAGTATTTATTTGCGGATGCGGATGTAGTAGAACTAGTACAAGTAACTAGCCTCAAAAAGGGGCCCACCCGGGTCGTGCCGCGCGCGTGTTACGTATTTTGCCATTAGTCAATAAGAATCTTCATTTCGTTTCTGTAATCTGACTTTTTGCCGCATTCACTTAGGTGACAAGAACTAACGCTGTAGGTTTCCAACGATTGTAAATCAGTCGAAACGTGTTTGAGTACTACTTGACCATATGGACGTTGTTTATTTATTCCAGAAACCACATCCGCGGATGTCTAAAAAGTCGCATTCTCATATCCAAAACATTCCTGGCAGCGACATCTCGGAGGTGTGCGAATCGGAATGCGGAATAGGCCTCCTCTCACGGACCACAACAGTACAAATTATCTGTATATTTACATACGGTCTGTCCTATCCATAGGATAACCTTTATTTGAATCAAGCTGTCCATATAAGATAAATCCTACCAGTTTTAAATCGAAATAACTATATTATGCAGATTCGTTTATTTTTAAATGAATGCACTCACAGTTGAGACTGTAAGTAGGTATGTGGCTAAAGTAAATAGGTACAAAAAATGTAGCCGGCAACCGGTTTCAATTAATATAGAGTGGCAGTACTATTAATGTTGCACTAGTCGCTATCTAGATTAAATGTCAATAGTAAACTAGTGACGCCATAAGTCCCTACAATTTTTTACATAACATACTATATTAAGTAGAGATGTAAGAAATTTACAAACAAGGCTGATTAAGTTCTTAGTTACTAAAAAGGTTAAGAAAGATTGTGAAACAGTATATAATAAACTAAATCCCCTATGTAACATTTTACCTGTAGATAAGAAAGTCACATACATCTTAGATTTAGTGCATTATTACAAAGCAGAGTACAAAGTGTTCATTAAAAATAAATATAATACTAGGTGTGTAAGAGACAAAAAGATAATACTTACAGCCGAGAATGAAAAACTATTATGGCGAAAGATGTTCAAAATACTTAGTCCCAAAAATATTCAATAAAATTAGCTTATTAAGACAAAGGCCTAAACGAAGTAAATCAAGGACAAAAACTAGACTAAAGGATTGTATTCTCGACTTGTCATGATTAAGTATGTGTTTAGTGTGTATGTATGTATGAATATGCGCGTGCGTGTGTGATGGGACGAGAAGACACTCTCGATTTATCACATATGGATGTGTATGTGTATGCATATATATGTAGGTATACATTTATAGGTAGGTATATTTCTTTTTTAATACAGTTGCTCAAAAAGTGGTACTTTTTGTAGCTGCAAATCGTGCGCAAAGTTGTATTTTGCGCACTAGTGCTTTTTACTTTTCCACGTGTATCGAACGACGTTTTTTAATACAGTTGCGAAAAAATAAGAGAAACAACAAGTAAGGTATTTGAAACTTTTATATATTATAAATTCTGTAGCATCATTGTAATACAGTTGAAAAATAATGAAGTTTATCAAAAAAAATTTTTTTTTTTAATACAGTTCATACTTGTTGGTTTACTTATTTTTTTGCAACTGTATTAAAAAAACGTCGTTCGACACACGTGCAGAAAAGTCATTCTTCACTCGTCCCGAGTCTTACCACTCGCCTACGGCTCGTGGCAAGAAATATCGCCACTCGTGAGGTAATGACATACTTTCCGCACTAGCATCGAAATGTACTATTTTAATACAGGTGCTCAAAAAGTGGGACTTTTTGTAGCTGCAAATCGTGCGCAAAGTTGTATTTTGCGCACTTGTGCTTTTTACTTTTCCACGTGTATCGAACGACGTTTTTTAATACAGTTGGGAAAAAATAAGAAAAACAACAAGTAAGGAATTTGAAACTTTTATATTATTAATTCTGTAACATCATTGTAATACAGTTGAAAAATAATGAAGTTGTTCAAAAAAATGTTTTTTTTTAATACAGTTTCTTACTTGTTGTTTTTCTTATTTTTTCACAACTGTATTAAAAAACGTCGTTCGATACACGTGCGGAAATGTCATTCTTCACTCGTCCCGAGTCTTGCACTCGTGTAGTAATGACATACTTTCCGCACTAGCATCGAAATGTACTATTCTTTACTTTAGGCATGAAACTGTTACTTTATTTTATTTATGATGAGTTTAATAGGTTAAGTTGTATGAAAACTGAGCGCGTCTTGCCATCAAACGTAACAGTTTGGCGAGAAGTAATTTGAATATATAAAAAAATAAAAATATACATATTATAAGTGTGTATGCTGTCGGATTTATAATGTGCAAATCATTTTTCAACTTCGTACTTGTTGGTTTACAATTGAGCTGATACTTGGCATTTTTGTATACAGGGTAAAATATTATTGACCGTTTATATTTTTCCCATGCATTAGGTATCAATAAAGGGTTTCAGTTCTGAAAAAAAAAATTAGGCAACATTTTCACAATAAAATGTGCTGTCCGAATAAATAATTAGTAACGTGTGGATAATCGGTACCTGAGTGACGCTCGGGGTAGGCGGTGCGGGGGGAGGGCTTCCGCCTGCCGCCTGTTGCGGTATCCACGAATGCGTGGTTTTTAGGATTCTTTTCCTCTGCTGTGTCTCAATATTTTAATAATAAAAGATACTAAAATAAAAAAAACACGTATTGTTTATTTTTTGCTAAGGAATCCACTGTGAAAATGTGAACGGTCAATATTATTTCACCATGTCTATCATTCTATGTATTATTATTCCCAAACAAAAGTCAGGTCAAGAATTCCCTAAACCGATATAAATAATACGGAAAGATAACATTATTAAACCGCGACCTTAGTATTGCCATTTAAATGGGTAAGTACGTCAAAGTTTATATGAATATGAACTGACTAAGTATTGCGATCCTATTCTCATAGCGATTTGATAATATGAAGATACTGCAAGTGAATAAAGTAGGAAAGTTTTGTCAAAATCGTAGCAAGTGGGAATCCCTGAAACGGGCGTGATTATACATATGTACATACATATTATTATTATTTTAATCGAACTGGGGGCCGATTTTTGACTTTCGAGCGCTCGAAAATTAAATAAAAGTAAATACGATTTTAGTGTCAAAATTGTAGGCAATTACTTTCTACCGATATAATTCAATACGAGTGGTCAGTACCACTCGTTAGGCCATTTTCTATCGCTATTTCAAAATAGTATTTCATAATTTTTGTTACTTTTCGAGTGAAAGAGTCGAGCGCTCGAAAGTCAAAAATCGGTCCCCTGATATGATGATGAAAACGGACAGTTGATAAACTCGTCGTTATAGGACTTGGAGTAGAATTGCTTTAAGGAGTAATTTTTAACTGACTTCAAAAAGGAGGAGGTTCTCAATACGACTGTTTTTTTTTGTGTGTTTGTTACGCGATAATTGGGTAATTTATGAACTGATTTGAAAAAAAAAATTGTTTGAAAGCATATACTTCCAGATTGGTCCCGTTGTCACCAAAATCCAGTTCTGATGATGGGATCCTGGAAAAATCGGGGGAATTTTTTACATTGCAAACGTGAAGCAATACTTTGTTTTTAAAGTAAATTATCGACTGTTCGCATTGAAAATACAAACGACAAGGAAAGCTCGTCTCGAAAATTGAATTGATAAATTCATGTTTACGTAGTGGTATTTTGTATGTTACCAAGAATTCCTAATTTAAAATTTATTTTTCCTTGTACTATACATATAAGCAAATGAATGGGTAGGGGTGATTAACCTGTCAACAAAAAGGAGTGTATTGTTTTGTATTAATAATATTTTTCCACGGTTTATTTATCGTGTACAAATTATAGAGGTAATGATTTTATCAGTCATCTAATAAATGCATTTTCAGTTCCTAGAATAATAGATCTGTCACCTAAATTGAATCACTTATAATAGTCAAAGGATTGCCTAAATATCAATTAAGAATTACTTGGAAATAATATCTATCACCAAATAATAATATTGCAGTAGAAAGTTGACTGAGCCCCGCTTTCGTTTCTGGGAGTCAGGCTCCCGCCCTCCGCCCGGGCTCCCACCAGAAACTCGCTTCGTCGGCCCCTCGTTTCACGTGCGCACTCGACCTACGCTCCGCTCGGGACGTCGCTCACAGGCTCGCTTCGCTCGCCTCCTCCACCCACTCGCTTCGCTTCGGCCTCGTGCACCCGTTCAACTCGGGCTTTTACTCGTATATGTATACACTCTAGGGACAGTACAGTGGGGTGCGTTGATTCGGGTTTTGGTACATCCTAAAATCGTAATACAAACTAAATTGAGACCCAGGTTTTACGACTACACTTTCTTTTTTAACCGACTTCATAAAAGGAGGAGGTAATGTATTCCACTGTAAGTATTTTTTTATGTATGTTCGCCGATTTTTTCGTCAATTGTGGACCGATTTCTAAAATTCTTTTCTTAATCGAAAGAGTATACTCCTGAGGTGGTCCCATTGTCACCAAGTCAGGATCTGATGATGGAAACACAGGGAATTTGAGGGCAACCCTCAAACTTTATAGGCTCGCGTGTAGTAAATAATTTCGGTATTTCCTATTATAACTTTGTATTTACCCTCGGAAATTGCAATTTTGGTGAAGTAGAACTAATGATAAACAGATGACTTATGATGGAACTCCTCAAAGATGTAAAGTACGTCAAAAATTCTGTCATGATTCAATTGAAGTAAACTAATGAAGTGTTATTTCTGAGATCCTTGAGGAATCGACGGAACTCCTCAAATATTATCAGCCCACATAATGCGACTTGGGTTTTTTCTGTAATAATCAATGCATTTGCTCACATAAGGCAGTTCATTTAGCGTTTCATGTGGTGAATTAGAAACGAAATGTGGAAATTTTCATGTACCTATGTGGCTTGGCGAAGTACTGAATTGAAGTCGATTGAAACTTTGTTTTTATTGATAAACAAATATTCTAAACCCATTTACGATTTCACATTGGTTCACCGAAAAGTTTCCTCGAAAAATGCCTTGTAATTTGTCGAAAAATGCTTTTTTCCGGGAGCTACTTCGTCGGAATACTGTGATCAAAAACGAAAAATACTCGTCAGAACTATTTATTTATTTATCGTATGGGCGGTTACACACTGGTACATTGTATTCGTATCGACGTCGCTGATACAGTTCCAGTTCAGAAGGAACAGTGCTGCTGCCGAGTTTGTTGTCAGAACTAATAACTATGATCTATTCCATTTTTGTCATTATTGTAGTTTAAGGGGATATAATTTTAAAGGAAATGTTTCTGAATGAAAAAAAAACTCTTCTTCAATTTAATATTCTGTTTGTTTTTTTTTTGGTTGTATCGCCAACAAACTCGTTCAGAGCACGTTAAGCAATAATATCCTTTTGTTTTCCTGTTTATTTCAAACAAAACTTTTACGGCCTTGTCTTTCCAACCTACTTTTATAAAACAGCAAGACAAAAAATTGTACAAAAAGTCCAAACAGCATTGTCGTTTTCGATCGCGGTTTTTATTTACTCGAATAACTGGTTCGTGACGATTGAAATGAAGTGTTTTATTTAATAACACTACAAAAACTATTAGCTATCGCTTCATTTTCCTTGTACTGATGTGAAAATGTGATTGCATCGGGCAATCTATAAGTTTGAGCGAGTACAATGGATAGCAATGAACGGAAGCTTCTATGGACAATAGTTGACATTGATCCGTTGATAATGGAGGGACGATCCTGCTCATAGTAATGAACCATGCTGCATGCAGAACCAATCAAACCTCGCTTAGAATATTGCATCATTACTATTACCCTACATTGTAGTGGTGTGCCAAATTATGTTCTCCCTGCAGGGTCGCGTAACTTTTCAAAAGGCTGTTAGCTCCGTATTGTTTGAAAATGAAAATGGACTTGTCCTAACGCTTGTTGTGAAAGGTACTCAATCAGCCTGCTGGATTCAATTTAAATCACATATTTACTGATTTCGTGTACCTAATTAATCCAAAGATGGTTTTTCAAATTCCCTGGTTCTCATGATAACATTTTATTGGGCCATCAAAATCTATAGGAATGTAGTAAAAGGCACAAAATCTGAAATTGTGACTATTAGATTACTCAACATATCACAAGCCCTTTTTATGCTTGACATTATTTGAGTTGGCCGAATTGCAGCAAAGTAGTCGATTCAAAAAGCAACTCTACCGTCCATGCTAGAAGATTTCAATTCCAATGACAATTTAAAAAAAAGTCGGCCTCATTCTAGACTCTCAACAGTCTCAACCATAATATCTATTTTAAATAAATTCATAGTCAAGTATAATGTCAAATAACGACGAATGTGTTAAGAAATAAAAGAGGAATCAATAAAAAAAACAACATTATCCCGAGTTGTAGGAATATTTGGGAATATTCCTTATACAAATGGGTAATATTCCCGGGAACGAACGTCATAACCTTTGCAGCTATACACAAGTGTCTGTTTTAATAGTGCAATTTCCGTCTAATATAATCTTTTCGATTTTCCTTATTTGAGTATTCAAATTAATCCGTTTAAGCAGGAAAACTACAAGGTTTTAATGGTAAACTGCTTGCATCTACTCAGAGTATGCAAGCTATGTAAATGAAGCATCAAGCATTATGTGGGCTGAATTTCAAATGCACCGCTTAGTTAAATCTCCGATTACATTATGCTTATACTTCGTGTTTTTATCAATTTCCGTTAATTGCAAGGGGGCAGTTTAGATCAAATAAAGTTAATTTCTCCAAGACAGTATACCTAGTATCGTAACATAACTCTAATCTACTGGTATCAAGATATTCAATGTTTAATTTAATCAGTTTTGCAGATTTAACCAGTGTAAATGGCTCTTAACTGTGACGTCACAACAGCTTTTTAAATTTTCTAAGGTTCCTATACACTAAAAGAAGGTTTACAAAGTGAGGTCTTTCGATATTACATATTTTTTTCATATATATTTCTTATTTCATGTGTTTCAAGACCCTTGTACAGTAAGACAACTACCGTTAATGCTACATTAAATTATTTTGTACAAAAATCAAAAAAATATATATTTTTGTTTGTTTTTCTTCATTAAATAATTATGCTAATTTGTTTCTGTGAATGTACTCTGCAATATGCCGAAGTTAACGGAAATTCCCGGGAACACAGTATATAAATAATACTTTAAACTTTCGCGCTTTGCACACATACTTAAATTATAATTGTACAAGGGTCTACCGCCACATTTATTACCTTTATTTCTGACGGTTGCACTGTCATGGTCCCAGGTGACTCCAAACTCCAAATGACTCCAAAATAAAGGTAAATAAATATCGCGTTAGGCCCGTGTAAAATAATAATTTAAATACACACGTATTTAAATTATTATTATACTTAGTTACCAAAGGCATATTACATCTTCATCCAAGTGTTTTGATAATGTTAAATTTAACATCAACATAAAGACAATGCCACCTGCCTACTGGGGTTCTATTTGACTTAAGGCGACGTGAGCTCAGAAAATGGATTTTTAAAAAGTCGTGGCTCTTGTTTGGATACGGCTGCCCTAATTTTAATTAGCAATCTTGAGGCCTTTCTCAATGGACAACAGCTATTCGAATCCTGAGTTTTGGACTTTCGCTTGATAGAAAAAAATCACGAACATAGGTCTAAAATACAATTCAAAAATTCGTAACAAATTATGCACACCAGCTAAACATATTATAATTGGTTCTAAAAATCGGCAATATCATGTTTGTCGGACTTAGCTATTACTTTTTTATTTATAAAAAAAATCAATTAAAAAACCTGATACTGTTGCTGACACTGATACCTGATGATGATATTACAATTGGTTTTTAAAATTGGCAATGTCATGTTTGAGGGAAATCAGCTATTACTTTTTTATTTATTAAAACGCACAAATAAATAAAATTAAAAAACATGATATCCGCGCTTCCGAACACGCACTTCCATCTCGCTCAAGCTTATGCTCAGTGAGAGGGAGAGAAGACCACGAGCCTACCTCGCCTTAAGGCTCATTCATGTTTGTCTGATGTGACGTGACGCGACAAAACGATATCGGGTTCATATCCTTTACTATTAAAAGAGCAATATTTGTATTATATATATGTATATACCTACGGGTGTGCCCTGTAACTGCAGGAGCAAATATTCAAAAGGACGCTTTCTTAGAACATCTGCAGCAACGCCTTGTATCTCATTTGCTTTCAATTTTGTAATTCGGAGAAATTTTGACCTAATGTTATGACCTCCAGTTATCTTGGCACAACGAGATCATAGCACAGCAGTCAATGCAGATTTTGAGGTAACATGTAATGAGTCATTATAGTTTTTGCATTTTTGTTTTTAAAAGATATTTTTGTGATTTTTTAATATTTATTTCATTATTTTGTGTTTTTAAAATAAAAAGTTACTTAAGGGGACGTAGGTTCGTGGTCTTCTCTCCCTCTCACTGAGCATAAGCGTGAGCGAGATGGAAGTGCGTGTTTGGAAGCGCGGATATCATGTTTTTAATTTTATTTCTTTGTGCGTTTTAATAAATAAAAAAGTAATAGCTGATTTCCCTCAAACATGACATTGCCAATTTTAAGAACCAATTGTAATATGTTTAGCTGTTGTGCATAATTTGTTAGAATTTTTAAGTGTATTATAGACCTATGTTCGTGATTTTTTTCTATCGAGCGAAAGTCAAAAACTCAGGATTCGAGTAGCTGATTTCCCTAGAGAAAGGCCTCAAGATTGCTAATTAAATTTAGGGCAGCCGTTTTATAATCCAAACAAGAGCTACGATTTTTTAAAAATCCGTTTTCGGAGCTCACGTCACCATAAAGCATTTCAGAAGAGTAAAAAAAAACACGTATACTTATTTTGAAGAAATATTTTTTTTTCCTATTCAAACCTCTTGGAAATAATTGTTCACAAGCTCAATAACCTACCGTTTAATTTTTTGCTCGTGTTACAGGTCCCAACCTGTATACCTATTTATCTATATTTTTCAACCTATATATACTCGTATCTAGGTTCTTATTTAATACGTTAGGTTGAATAGAGCTTAATAAGTTAGTTCATCATTAATGTGCACTACTTAAGCTATCATTACATAACAGGGAAGGGGCAATCTTACAAAAATGTACCAAGCGCCAAACTGAGCAAAAATAAACGATAGACGAAGATATATATATATATAACTAGTTACTTAAATAAATAAAAAGGTACTTAATAAATACACAGATAATATCCAAGACTCGAATCTGGAATAAATATTCGTGCTCATTACACAAATAAATATTCTTAACGGGATTTGATCCCGGGACCGGCATCGCATGCAGGCCATGCAGGGTCCACTACCAACTTGGTTAAAGTGGTCGTTGAACTGCATGCATATTTAAGTAGGAACTTGATTATAACATGTACAATAATAAATCAGAACTTAACGATGCATTATGCAATTCACTAAAGACCAATATTAATCGTTAATAACAGTCATAATCTATTCCTTTCCCACCGTCAATATTGTATTAATTTGCTTCACAACTACTTAGCATACTGTTTATCAATAATTGCACTAGTTAAATAATAATCTTGAACTTACCTGTATACACTAGTTAAATAATGATTAAATTACTATCACAGAATCGAATCACAATTTTTGTTATATAGCACGCTGACTTATTTTTCACAGCATCGCAAGGAAATAAACATCACTTTTCGAGTCTTCGGTGGCTCCCGCGTATTTTTCGAAGCCTCCGCGCTTGCGCGTAGTTTTTTTTACCTGCGCATTTGACCACGGCTTAATGCTAACTGCCACGCCGGTTGGCAGAACAACAATCATCTCGCAATCAGTTAATTTGTTCATCACGACAGTTTTTACTATTCCGTTGCAATGGGAGTCGAGTTTAATGAAGCACGCTCGCATAATCGGATCGAGTCAATAGGATAATCCAATAAAGAGTGGAAAAGTACTTTTCGCACGTTCGCAAAAAATTGGTGGACGGGTAAAGATTTTTTACATTTAAATTGTTTCCGCTTTTTTCGTTACCTACCGTAAGTGTCATTGTGTGACTTAGTCTGTCTTTCTAGTTCTCCTTTTTTAGCCGACCAATCAGGAATAAAATACTTAATCGGAGGTTAACCGTCCGTACACATACATAATTAAGAATTAACTTTATTCTTATAGAAAACTCCCGTGAGTTTTTTTTATACCACATCGGTGGAAAAAACAAGCTTACGGCCCACCTGATGGTAAGTGATTACCGTAGCCTATGGACGCTGGCAACTCCAGCCCCCCCTATTCTGTAACTACTCACCTCACCGGTCACCCACAATTATACCTTGACACCGCGATGCGTAGTAATTAAGCGTAGGTAGATGTCTAGTTTCGTTAACGGGTGACCGGCGGGGTGAGCCACGGGTGTTACATGCGCACTAAGGGTTCCGTACCATTATCTATAAAAAACTATTTTATTCTGTGTTTTTAGTATTTGTTGTTATAGCGGCAACAGAAATACATCATCTGTGAAACTTTCAGCTGGAACTATCACGGTATCAGTGAGATACAGCCTGGTGACAGACAGACGGACGGACGGACGGACGGACGGACGGACAGCGGAGTCTTAGTAATAGGGTCCCGTTTTACTCTTTGAGTACGGAACCCTAAAAACCGTCGAATATCGTTTGACATGTTTTAAACCAATACGTGGCCCTTATTCATGTCATTTTATGTACCTGTTATTGTTTCGTCGAATTGACACTTTAGCTCTAATTTTTGTACTTAATTTTCGATGCGCTTTGTGTTGAGCAATTTTCGTTGAGTAGCATCTTTATGAAATTTAACAATTACCATGCCATATCTGTATTTTGCGCAGTGGGATCATTTTGCGGTATTTTGTATTTTACCGAGAGTTTACTAATGTCGAACAGATTTCCTTATTGGGCAGTATAAGGTAAACATCCCATCCGAGTGCTCGACGCTGTACGAGACTCAGTACGAAGTAATATAAAGTAGCTGTAATTTGAATGAAGAAAAAACCTGTCAGTTCGAATTTAACTCATATTGCTTTGACAAATATAAAGTGATCAATTGATCATGCATGAGGTACTAAAATACACTTGAGCGCGCAGTTAGAATATGTACTAACATGACTGGCAGACAGATACAGTAGACGGCAAACTTCGTGCGCAAATGACCTTGCCTGCGCAAAGGCGAATTGTACGTGCAAGCTGCCCTCCCACTTCCCCTCATTTGCGCACGAACTGTACGTACCACACCGAATCCGCACCAACAAATTTAATATAGAGTGGACAGTGGACTAAGAAGTAACATTTTGGGTTTAATTGTGGAACGCGCTGCTCACGTATTTTATTGGAATCACATTGATTCGCGTGCTCTCTCTTGCACATACCTAGTACGGACTATGTGTAAGAACGACGAGAATATGGTAGAAACGTATTATTATGAAGCATTGAATACAATCGGTCATGAGATTAATATGAGTGTTGTTATGATAAAGTAGGTAAATATTATTCTAGATAGTTTATTAAGTCTGGCCTCAATCATCTATCTATCTATCTATACATATAATAAAGCTGAAGAATATCGAAAGTCTGTACATGGAAGATATTCGAAAAAAAATTGGCTAGGGATACTTAAAATCGATAACAGAACACGTTCCAACAGTTTTTAGAATTTTTGTCTGTTTGTCTGTTTATCTGTTTATCTATTTATCTATTTATCTGTTTTTCTGTTTATCTGTTTGTCTGTTTATGTGACCGCGCATCACGTGAAAACGGCTTAACCGATTTAGATGAAATTTGGTATAGAGATAGTTTTAGTCCTGGGGAAGGACATAGGGTAGTTTTTATCCCGGAAATAAACCCCTAAGGGGATGAAATGGGGGGTGAAAGTTTGTATGGAGCTACTTAAACCGCTGCACCGATTTGGATGAAATTTGGTATATAAATAGTTCGAGTCCCGGGGAAGGTCAAATGATAGGTTTAATCCCGGAAATCTTCCCCTTAGGGGGTAAAACGTGGGGGTGAAAATTTGGATGTAACCCATTTTGATAGAATTTGGGTTAGAGTTAGTTTAAGTTCTGGGAAAGGACATTGGATAGTTTTTATCCCGGAAATCCGCCCATAAGGGGGTGTAGTGGGGGGTGAAATTTTGGATGGACTCCGTTTAGATCAAATTTGGTATAGAGATAGTTTGAGTCCCGGAGAATGACAACGGATATATCATGTTAGTAACAATAAAAACTTATAAAACTTAAGTTAACAGTTAAGAGATAGTTTGAGTGCTGGGAAATGACATTTTGGGAAATGATAATTTTTGTTTTTGAATTCATCCCTTAAGGGGGTGAAATGGGGGGTGAAAATTTGGATGGAAACCATTTCGATGGAATTTGGTATAGAGATGGTTTGAGTCCTGGGCAAGGACATAGCGTAGTTTTAATTCCGGAAATCATCCTCTAAGCCTTAGAGGATGATTGAATTTAAACCACCATTTCACCCCCTTAGAGTCTAAGGGGGAGAAATGGTGGTTTAAATTTGGATGGAACCCATTAGGATGAAATTTGGTGCCTATAGAGATAGTTTTACTCGCGTAGAAGAACAACAAATAGCATTTGTCCCGAAAAAAGACCTCCAAGGGCATAAAATAGGGGGTGAAAATTTGGATGTACCCTATTTGGATGAAATTTGGTATAGATATAGTTTGGGGTTCCGAAAAAGGATAATGCATAGTTTATGGAACTCATTTAGTTGAAATCTGGTTAAGAGATAATTTGAGTCCTGGGAAAGGACATCTGATAGTTTTATTCTGGATATCATTCCCTAAGGGGGTGAAATGGGGGTGAAAATTTAGTAAAGCGATAGCTGGGAGTCCTGGGGAAGGACAAAGGATAGTTTTATCCCGAAAATCCTCGAAAATGTGAGTGACCCATTTAGATGAAATTTGGTTAACAGATAGTTTGAGTTCCGGAAAAGGACATAAAATAAATAAATAAAAAATAAATATTAGGATAGTTTTTATCCCGGAAATGATCTCTTAAGGGGGTGAAATGGGGGTTGAATATTTATATGAAGCTACTATACAACCCATTGCGATAAAACTTTGTATAGAGGTAGTTAGTAGGCGCGGCGTTGGTAGGCACAAGGTAGACTGATGACCTGGTAAAGGTCGCGGGAGTCCGCTGGATGCGGGTGGCGCAGGATTGGTCACTTTGGAACTCTTTGGGGGAGGCCTATGTCCAGCAGTGGACGTCTTTCGGCTGATATGATGATGATGATAAATGATAATAATGATAAAGATAGTTTGAGTCTCGGGTAAGGACATATGATAGTTTTTATATCGGAAATCTACCCCTAAAAGGGAAATGGAGGGTTAAAATTTGTATCGAGCTACGATACAAACGAGTTCTACGCGGACGAAGTCGCGGGCAAAAGCTAGTATACCTATATTATTATATAGACGTTAGTTACGACAATTTTGCACTTTGGCTTTTTTGAAAAATAGATATTATGTTTTTCTCATAACACTTGCACACAGACAATTGAAGTAAAGGGTAGGTATGTTATTACAAAATTGTAGAGCAACAGCCAACCTACAGCTGGTACCTATTTGATGGCACGAACTCTTCGTAGAATTGTCCCGTCTATTAGTTTAGTTGTTTATGTATGACGTATGTTGTAAATGGCATACACACAAGGCTCTGTACTCATTTGCGCATACCACCGCAGAATTATGTTGAATTTTATTACATAACTACTGACACACTACCTAATAATAACAGGAAACCAAGTGAAGTAAATTGAAATGCGTAGAGCTATCGTGAAGTCATAATAGCGCGCGAAGTTTAATGAAATCAAAATGGAATAAGAAAAAAAAGTCTAATCAACTGGTTTTAATCAATCAATAAATCGACAAGCATACACTATGACTATAACGAAAGTATTACCTACTTTACTACATTGTAACTGAACCAGGCCTGTTCCTCTGGCCGCTTCAGCTAATCTAAGCTCTAGCACACCTCCGAGCATAGAGGTAGAATAGGATAGAGGGACTCACCCACACATACACACATGAGTGACAAAGATGTATGCATAGACAATACCGCAAGTGGAAACGAGATACAGTGTCATATTTTCTGTCCCTCATATAAGGATTTTTTGTTTGTCACCAGTGTCACCACACTTGTCCAAATCACACCACCATGACGTCACCGATATAACACGACTAAATTATAAATGACATTAGACGTCAAGAATGTATAAGCTTCTGATACTTCTTAATTTAGTAAGGTTAATTTACCATCGTCCCTTTTGGGTATACGCTAGGACGTCATCTATTATATCCTCTATCTATGCCTCCGAGTTGTCGGTCCCATGCTGCGAGCGTGCGCGAGTGGGATGACAAGATTCGATTTTTCCAGCTGTAAAACATTTGTTTGTTAGTCAGAGGACCTTCTGTACGTAGGTAAGTAGTATTATTTATTCTGTAAATATCTGAACTCTAGACCAGTAGTATTTTCAGTGACCTTTATATAAATAAAGGGCCAGTTCATCTACTTTGTAGTGCTCATATTACATGCATGGTTTGTAATGAGCATTACTTAATATTAATTTCTGGCTCTTAAGTTAAACGTGCTAGTACTCGACGTTGCACTAGTGTATGACATGGGCACTTTAAGTCAAAGCAAAATGGGTTAAATTCAAACGAAGAAGATTTTTCAATGAATACAAATACTCTTTATTGCTTACTAAATACTTTTTATAAAGACTTTTTACGTTTTCTTTTCAAACGTAGGTGTTAAATTCCTTCTTGGTTATGCAATAATTGATTACACATTGATTTATTTGCTTTATTAATCTTTTATACTTACATATTATACACTCTCAATCTAACCCAGATTCACAATCAGTTGATTTCAAAATAACCTACTTAAAATTGTCCTATTAACGATTGATTACGTATTGCTATATTGTTAAAGTATATCTTTAATATTTGACACTTTAACATGACAAAACTTATTACAGTGTTACATAGATCTATATTGGTAAACCCATGGTGATTCGTATTGCAACAGTTATTGCAATTGTTTGCTCAACATGTCGCGCGACACAAGATTCCATTGTTCCAGGTGTCGCGTGACATATCGGGCGATATTCGGCAATGTTGCGCCACTTCACCCGACGTCGCTGGCGACATGTGTCGCGTTAGATTTATCCCCTAGCGAAACCCTGGTTTATCCACTCCGATATTATATTATTCCAATCAATGGGGCTATATTTTTTTATTTAGACTTGTCTATTAAGAGGATTGTGAAGTGCCGATACGAGACGATAAAAAATGCTATCTGTTCCACACTGCTCTGCCTCCCGACCCGTATCGTGCGATAGAGAGAGTTGCAAGTCCTGGAGGCAATTGCCTACATTTCCTTGTTGAAATATTTTAGAAATAGAAATAGAAATATTTTTATTTGCAATAAATGTGGTACATAATGGTGTTACAATTGTTGTGAGGCCATACATTTAGGCTTTAAGAAGCCATGCAAAATACAAAGTACCTACAAAAAAAAACACATGCTGATAAAAAATTAAAACAAGCGAAAATAAATTAATTCAATATAACAGTATTTATAATTAAGGATGCAGCGCGAAATATTCTTTTTCGGGTGATAACGTTTTTACCCCCCTAAACCTTTATGAAATGAAACAGCTTTAGTATTATTGGATTTAGTACACTTTTATCTATGTCTGTATGATTTCCTTTTTTTGTAAATCAGTTTAGATTAGGTAATTTAAAAAAAACGATAGACAAAGTTGTGTAAGTCAAAAATATAGATTTTTAAATGCTTATACCTTTTAACGTAAGCAATATTGTTTTTAAATATAAACGTACAGACCTAGTTTTTTATTATATCTACGACATATCCAAAAATTATAAAAATCGAAAGATGTTTACGGAGTGAAAAACGTTATCGCTCTTTGTATAAAAATGTACAGGTTCACAATCCTCTTAAGCACTTGCATACATTTTTACATTTTAAAATTGATTAAATCATTTCCTTCCTTCATCAAAACCAATTATTTATTGACTATAAAGAAGATGTAATCTATTACTTACACTATTTTTTGTGGTAAGAGTAAATAACACTAGCTAGGTCAACACTAAATGTCATTATCGATATTGTTTTATTTGAACACGGCTCTACACTGCAAATAAACTTAAAGTTTATAAACATATCGTTTCCTAGTATTTAGCCTTCACGAAGTCAACATTCGCTAAATTAAAAACCGCGTTTCGTTAAATAAAAGGTTCAAAAATGAAGCACTAAATCATTCATTCCTAAAGCTACAAACGCAATTTTATTGTTACCAAGACAGGCAAACTTCTTAATCATATAGGTACTCTTGAAATTGGCTCAACCTGTCAACATCAGTTGCGCTTGATTAGAATTCTTATATACTGAAGTAATTTGTTTACGAAATTAGAATGCTGCGGGCTTGTATCTCGTTCTGTTAGAATGCCAAGAGAAGCAATTACTTTCCCATTTTGAGTCTTGCATCCGACTAATAGGGCTAGTGAATTCAAAGCGAAGACAACGCAAAAATAAACAAGTTTACGTAAAAGTAAACGAACATACGTCAGGGAAAGTTATTTAGTGACTTAGCGTAATAAAGGTGAAGTGGGTACAGTAGGTACCCATCCACAGTAGATATAATCTATGGCTACAATATTAAAACAAATCCGTACAAACGTTCGATGTGACGCACTCACACAGACACACGTCGATACAGTAAACTTAAGGCACCGTAGGTTCATGGTCTTCTCTCCCTCTCACTAAGCATAAGCGTGAGCGAGATGGAAGTGCGTGTTCGGAAGCGCGGATATCATGTTTTTTTTATTTTAAAAAGTTTGTGCGTTTAAATAAATAAAAAGTAACCACTAAGTTCCCTCAAACATGATATTGCCGATTTTTTGAACTAATTTTAATATGTTTAGCTTTTGCGCATAATTTGTTACGAATGTTTTATGTTCGTGATTTTTTTCTATCGAGCGAAAATTGCTCATGTTTCGAATCGCTGATCTCGCTGCAGAAAAGCCTCAAGATTACTATTAAAACTCTGTTCTCTTAACTTCGCTGACCCTACGGCGCCTTAAGTGCAAGTCAGGTTAGTAGGCGGTGCATCAGTCCGCGTACCGCCCTTGCGAGGTGTAGCAAGGTCTTACGGCGCCGTAGGTTCAGCAAAGTTAAGCGAACAGGGTTTTTGAAACAATATAATGCGTCTGTTTATAATAATACTAGCTTTTGCCTGCGACATCGTCCGCGCGGAACTCGTTTATATCGTAACTTTCTCCCCCCTTTTCACCCCCTTAGGTGATAAAATTCCAGATAAAAACTATCTTTAGTAAGGACTCTTTGGGGAGGCCCCGGAATTCAAAGTATCTCTATACCAAATTTCATCTCAATCGGTTCAGCGGTTTAAGCATGAAAAGGTAACAGACAGACAGAGTTACTTTCGCATTTGTAATATTAGTATGGATTGTATGAAGGAAAGGGTATCTTTTTTCAGTATTATTTTGCATATTTTCATATCACACGGCCGTGAGGATCTTTTCTACTAAACCGTAGGATTAAATTAACTGACTTGTAATTTAAACATTTTATATGTTACATCTAATAGTTTTCAAAATAGCCATAATCAAACGTCTTTTGTACCCCGTTTTAGAAAACATCTTCAAAACTAAGGCCGCCATAAGGTACCTTTACCCTTGGAACGTCAATTTACTTATGTAATGTTAATGTTCCTATTCCCCAGGATTCCCAACTACCGCTTTACCGTAAATGGGTTCCATCCAAATTTTCACCCCCAATTGACCCCCTTAGGGGATGATTTCTGGAATAGAAACTATTATATGTCCTTTTCCAGGACTCAAACTATCGTTTAACCAAATTTTATCAAAATGTGTCACAAACAAATTTCCACCTCCAATTACACCCTCTAAGGGGATGATTTTCGGGATAAAACTATCCTATGTCCTTCCTTATCTATCGCTATACCGTAAATGGGTTCAATCCAAATGTTCATCCACCATTTCTCACCCCCTTAGGGGATGATTTCCTCCTTTTATGTGTTCCGGAATAAAAAAAATTCTATGTTCATTCCTAGGACTCTACCTCTCTCTATACCAAATTTCATCTAAATGGATTCTATCCAAATCTTCAACCCTTATTCCACCACCTCAGGAAATGATTTTTCGGGATAAAAACTATGCATTGTCCTTCCCTAGGACTCCTTCTATCTATTTACCAAATTTCATCTAAATGGGTTTTATCCAAATTTTCACCCCCTATTTTATCCCTGAGAGAATGATTTTTGGGATTAAAACTATCCGTTGTCATATTCCGGGACTCAAACTATCTTTCAACCAAATTTCATCAAAATGGGTCACAAACAAATTTTCACCCCCAATTACACACCCTTTTGGGATGATTTTCAGGAGTAAACTATCCTATGTCCTTCCCCAAGACTCCAACTCGCTATACCGTAAATGGGTTCCATCCAAATTTTCATACCCCATTTCACCCCCTTAGGAGATGATTTCTGGACTTAAATTATGTTAAGTCCTTCCCCAGGACTCTGAACTATACCCATACCAAATTTCATCTAAATCGGTTCTATCCAAAGTTTCACCCCTCATTTCACCCCCTCAGGAGATGATTTAGGATAAAAACTATGCATTGTCCTTCCCTGGGACTCCTTCTTTCTCTATACCAAATTTGAACTAAATGGGATTTATCCACATTTTCATCCCTATTTCATCCCCTTGGGGGATGATTTTCGGGATTCAAACTATCCATTGTCATCCTCCGGGACTCAAACTATATTTATACCAAATTTGATCTAAACGGAGTCCATCCAAAATTTCACCCCCCATTTCACCCCCTCAGGGAAAGATTTCCGGAATAAAAACTACTTAATGTCCTTCCCCAGAACTTAAACTACCTCTTAACCAAATTTCATCAAAATGTGTTACATCCAATTTTTCACCCCCCATTTTACCCCCTAAAGGGAAGATTTTCGGGATGAAACCTATTCTTTAACCTTTTCCGGGACTCAAACTAATCATATACCAAATTTCATCTAAATCGGTGCAGTGGTTTAAGTAGCTCCATACAAATTTCCACCCCCCATTTCATCCTTAGGGGTTGATTTCCAGGATAAAAACTACCCTAAGTCCTTCCCCAAGACACAAACTATCTCTATGCCAAATTTCATCTTAATCGGTTCTGCCGTTTTCACGTGATGCGCGGTCACATAAACAGACAAACAGATAAACAGATAAACAGATAAACAGATAAACAGACAAACAGATAAACAGACAAACAGACAAACAGACAAACAGACAAACAGACAAACAGACAAAAATTCTAAAAACTGTTGGAACGTGTTCTGTTATCGATTCTAAGTATCCCTAGCCAATTTTTTTTCGAATATCTTCCATGTACAGACTTTCGACCCTCTTCAGCTTTATTATATGTATAGATGGTTTCAAAAAAATACGAATACTAATCATGAGGCTTTTCTGCAGCGAGATCAGTGATTCGAAACATGATTAAGCAATTTTCGCTCGATAGAAAAAAATCACGAACATAGGTCTAAAATACACTTAAAAAATTCGTAACTACTAATTAAGCACAACGCAAAATAGTAACTTATTCTAGTCTATTTTAATGTAAACGATACATTGTTTGAATTATTTGCTAAATATCATAACTGTTCTTAACGTGATGGACTCCCCTTCCCGTACCTCGACGTGCCCCCATTGCCCGGAGTCGTCACGCAGGATCACGTTGCACGGCCTTAAAATTCACGTTGGACGTGTACACAAGGATGTGGCTCAAGTACGACCGCAGCTGGCATCCGCCCAGGTGTCCCCCCGCCTCGACCCGCCAGGCCACGCCAGTCCACCGCCACGCACCTCGCCACCACCCGGGGTCGCCCTCGAGAGCCTCGGAGCTCTTAAGTCGGTGCGGGTGCTTAAACACATTCCCAAGGGGGCGAGGAGCCTGGCAGCACAAAAATTGAGCACTGTTATATAAGTAAGTGTATTGAAACCAACGATAGCGCTGATTGGTATGCTCTACTTATATTCGCATATTCGGCCCTTAAAGCACCGAACGGAGGTGCAAGGCCAGGGCAACCTGACCGCAAAGGTGAAATCCAACATAGTCGCGGCCGATTGCTGGTCCAGTTCGGTTGAACGTGTTAGTGTCACGGAGGCCTCCCCCAGGACGCCCTCTCATCCTAAATACAATGGAGTCCAAAGTATATGAGGGCGATGTGCGGGGGGCAGTGCGCATGCTGAAGTCAGATGACTCTGTAGCACCTTCAGGCCCTGAGACGCTGGCTTCCTTGCGGACGAAGCATCCACCCCCGTCCCGCACGTTAACTTTCTCTCGAGAGCCGGATCTGTCCTTTCAAGCCGTAGTGGTAAATATGGAGGACGTGGTCCGAGCACTAGGGACATTCCATGGTGGGCCAGCCGCGGGCTTAGATGGAGTTCGTCCAGCTCATCTAAAGGAGTTGACCTCGAGTTCGGCTGGTGATATTGGGTAGTGGCTGCTCGGGGCCCTGGTCAAATTGTGCAATTTACTACTGAGTGGGCAAATAAACCCCGAAATTTGTCCATATTTATACGGAGCGTCTCTGTCCGCTTTGACAAAAAAAGAGAAGGGTATACGGCCAATTGCGGTGGGGGCCTGGGACGCGCTTGCACGGCTTATGGGTGTTGCCATGGGGGTGGATTTGGCAGGCTAAAGTCGGTGTGAACAGTCCAAGTAGGAGCGTGGGTGCAGGCTTTGCCTGCTCCTTATCTGGGAACACTCCTGGACAACGACTCATTGCGGGTGGCAGCAGCTCTCCACCTGGGCTGCGATGTTTATGTGCCACATAAATGCATCTGTAGCTCCATGGTGGAGGAATAACCATCACGCGCTGAGTTGCTGTCGTTGTTCGGAAAGATTTCCACGTCACCACGCTCTCAATGACATCGTTAGGAGGGCTTTAATATCCGCCAACATCCCCTGTGTTCTGGAGTCCCCGGGCCTCTGCCGCACCGAAGGCAAAAGGCCGTGGCAGAGGGGGAAGTGTCTGCTGTGGAATGCCACGTGCGTCAGTACTTTTGCTGCCTCGCACCTCGGCCGAACAGTGCGAGCAGCTGGTGCCGCTGCGGATTTTGCCGCGGACAAAAAACGGCATAAATATTCGGCCCTGGGCGGTAGTTACCATTTAGTACCCCTTGCTTTTGAGGCTACTGGGTGCTGGAGGTCGGAGGCTATTGCATTTATTAAGGAATTAGGACGACGAATAAGGGAGAGGGGATCTGACGCCCGCGTAGGGTCGTACCTGGTGCAAAGGTTGTCCATCGCCAATTCGCCATTCAACGTGGCAACGGGGCTAGTGTTATGGGAACCTTTGCGTCAGGGCTCAGGGACGACTCGAGGGGGACTGTTTAACTAATATTAAGGTAGTCTTAAGTTTATTGTTATTATTTTTACACGTTTTTCATACAAAGTCTCTTATTGGTCCATTTTGTTTCTTTCATATTTTTATAGTGTGACTAATAGTTTATTACGTTAAATAATACAATATACAGGGTGGAATTTCATAAACTGTACATAATAAAAGGAGAAAAATTTCAGCCAATTTCATCGGTGAAACGGTGTTTTTTTTTTTCTAGTCATTAGTTTTTTTTTACAGAATTTTGAAAATTTTTGTAAAAACTCGGGTAATACACCTAATTCAGACGGTATAACTTTTGATCCAATGGTCCTAAAATGAAAATAAAAAATGCAGAGTATTACCAAGGAACAGGTTAATAATTCTTAATAACAATAAAAAACCAACTAGAAGAGAAAATCCGCAAAAAAAATTATTGTTTTTGAAAAATGGCTACAAAAATTACGAATTTTAAAAGAAAAACACAATTTTCTGAAAAAAACGCAGATTTAGTTACCATTTTTTTTGCTTAGTATTAAACCTCACTTAATGCCGATTCTAAAACCGTTTTTAAACTGTCTCAGACTTTGAAAAATACCACGCAAATGGGTACGTAAATCAAACCATAATTTTATTAATTTTAATCCTCTTAAAATCCTTAATGACCGTTTGTTCACAGGTAGTTGAAGGGTGTTATTGGGTTTTAGGTGGAAATAACAAATTACGTACTTAGTATTAATCCTCACTTAATGCCGATTCTAAAACTGTTTTTAAACTGTCTCAGACTTTGAAAAATACCACGCTAATGGGTACGTAAATCAAACCATAATTTTATTAATTTAAATCCTCTTAAAATCCTAAAAAGCCGCGGTACCGGTGTTGTGTTTGACTTTATTATTCAAAATCTGCCTGTATTTTTTTTGTTTTTGTCGAAGGCCGAAGGCCGAGCTCCGCGTAGGGCCGAAGGCCCGAAGCGTCCTGCGAGGCCGTAGGCCGAGCTGCGGGAGTTTAAGGTTGTGCTACCACTCACTAACCCCCGAGTGTGTTAAAGTATATGAGGGCGTGGCAGGCGAAGGCCGAAGGCCGAGCTCCGCGTAGGGCCGAAGGCCCGAAGCGTCCCTTCAGAGCACGCTCTCTACGCGAGCCCGAGGGCCGAAGGCCCGAAGGGCGAGCCCACGCGGACACACACCCCCCGCATCGAGTGCGCGATCTCTCTGACAAAAAATACCCTCCGCTTTTCCCTTCCCATAGCGGAATTTCACTTTCCTTTTCCTTGGATATACAAAAACCAAAAAAATACAGGCAGATTTTGAATAATAAAGTCAAACACAACACCGGTACCGCGGCTTTTTAGGATTTTAAGAGGATTAAAATTAATAAAATTATGGTTTGATTTACGTACCCATTAGCGTGGTATTTTTCAAAGTCTGAGGCAGTTTAAAAACGGTTTTAGAATCGGCATTAAGTGAGGATTAATACTAAGTACGTAATTTGTTATTTCCACCTAAAACCCAATAACACCCTTCAACTACCTGTGAACAAACGGTCATTAAGGATTTTAAGAGGATTAAAATTAATAAAATTATGGTTTGATTTACGTACCCATTTGCGTGGTATTTTTCAAAGTCTGAGACAGTTTAAAAACGGTTTTAGAATAGGCATTAAGTGAGGTTTAATACTAAGCAAAAAAAAATGGTAACTAAATCTGCGTTTTATTCAGAAAATTGTGTTTTTCTTTTAAAATTCGTAATTTTTGTAGCCATTTTTCAAAAACAATAATTTTTTTTGCGGATTTTCTCTTCTAGTTGGTTTTTTATTGTTATTAAGAATTATTAACCTGTCCCTTGGTAATACTCTGCATTTTTTATTTTTATTTTAGGACCATTGGATCAAAAGTTATACCGTCTGAATTAGGTGTATTACCCGAGTTTTTACAAAAATTTTCAAAATTCTGTAAAAAAAAACTAATGACTAGAAAAAAAAAAAAAACACCGTTTCACCGATGAAATTGGCTGAAATTTTTCTCCTTTTATTATGTACAGTTTATGAAATTCCACCCTGTATATATAATACTATCATAAAACAGAAGAGGAATCTAAAGTTCTATGGTGGGTATTCCACAGCCGTCTGTCTTCGCATCCAAATCTTCCTATTCTTCTTCTCGTTCCTCTAATTCTCATAGAGACCGCTCTGATGAATTGATGATAGATATTTGTATTTTGACTTTGATCCAGCTTATTATTTGTGAGTATGGTTTGGACCATTTTTCACATAGCTTTAGAGATGTTTTCTTTATAAAGGATTCATATTCCATTCCGACGATGCCATCACAGGAGATCACAAGGGGAGTAAATGAGGCTCTAAGATCTTCTGCAGCCAGGTCGTATTTGCGATGTTTTTCGCGAGCGTGGTTTTGTGCGATTGTGGGCCATGTGAGTAAGCCATACGAAACGGCCTCAGCATTTACGATGCGAATGTCAAAAAAGCGGCCAAGTGCGAGTCGGACTCGCACATGAAGGGTTCCGTGAAATAAATTGCGGTTTACGATTTATGACGTATTAAAAAAAACTACTCATTAGATCTCGTTCAAACTAATTTTCGGTGGAAGTTTACATGGTAATGTACATCATATATTTTTTTTAGTTTTATCATTCTCTTATTTTAGAATTTACAGGGAAGGACACACATTTTACCACTTTGGAAGTGTCTCTCGCGCAAACTATTCAGTTTAGAAAAAAATTATGTTAGAAACCTCAATATAATTTTTGAAGACCTATCCATAGATACCCCACCCCACACGTATGGGTTTGATGAAAAAAAACTTTTTGAGTTTCAGTTTTGAGTATGGGGTCCCCATACTCAAAACTGAAACTCAACTTAATTTTTTTTTTCGATTTTTGTATGAAAATCTTAATGCGGTTCACAGAATACATCTACTTACCAAGTTTCAACAGTATAGCTCTTATAGTTTTGGAAAAAAGTGGCTGTGACATACGGACGGACAGACGGACGGACATGACGAATCTATAAGGGTTCCGTTTTTTGCCATTTGGCTACGGAATTATTTTATTGTATTTTATTATGTTGACATGAATAAATATATTAAAATTGGTTCTAAAAATCGGCAATTTCATGTTTGAGGGAACTTAGTGATTACTTTTTTTATTTAGTTAAGAGTGAGAGGGAGAGAAGACCATGAACCTACGGCGCCTTAAGCGATGGTTGTTAAGTTACCACTTTAGCTAACATATGTAGGTACCGTGCCATGGCCATAACTATACGTGCATTTTTTTAAATTAAGTGGATCTTTGTAAAAATGGCCGTGTGTATGTAGATAAACGTGCCGATTGGACAATACCTAATTCATTTGTAAACGTGGTATTGTATACAAATGATTCATGTTTATGAATTGTCTATGATTCCGTCAGAACCCATCCGACGAGCCCACACATGAGCATTCTTGCACGGATCAGGCAACTTGACCTTGATTTGTCGGATCATCTCAACAGCAGTGGATGGTATATAATAGATGTAATGTACCACTGCTGCTCCGCTATTATGTAACTTGTTTTAAGCTCACCTCAACGTTCAGACGTTCACATACAAATATATCTTGACACCGCGATAGTAACTAAGCGTAGGTAGAGGTCTAGTTTCATTAGGGGTGACGGGTGAGGTGAGGCGAATAAACGCGTAAATGCGGCTCACCCCGCCGGTCACCCGATACGAAACTAGACCTCTACCTACGCTTAAATACTACGCATCGCGGTGTCAAGGTATAATTGTAGGTCAGCGTTGAGGTGAACTTAAAACAAGTTACAGAATAGGGGGGCATTGATGAGATGGATGTGACTTAGTAATGTAATTTTACGGTGTAGTGGTGTATAATGCAGCACAAAAAGACCATACAAAATTCTCTACTTCGTCTTGTACTATTACTTATTCTGTGACTTCGTGCAGGATCATATTGACGACCGCTTTAGCCTAGTTGGTAGTGACACTGCCTACGAAGCAAGAGGTCCTGGGTTCAAATCCCGGTAAGGTAATTCATTTGTGTGACGAGCACGAATATTTGCTCATGAGTCATGGATGTTTTTTATGTATTTAAGTATTTATTTATCTACTATATATTGTGTGTTTATCTTCGTCTAGTACCCATAGTACAAGCTTTGCTTAGTTTGGGACTAGGTTGAATTGTGTATGATTGAAAAAAAGAAAAGAATATTATTATTTTATCGATAGGTACAATCTTATTTCAGTATTATTGAACACCCACAAGCTAAAATTTCAAGCTTTTTAATCTAGAATATTTAGGTAGTCATAGTTGCTTTGATATTTGCAGGAAAAAGTTACCAATTAATCAAAATATTTAGCAGCGTAACAACTCAAAATTAATTACAGTTCAAATATAACTTCCAATAGAAATCCTTATGCGAAAATGAAAACCCCGATTAATTTAAAATCGTGCCACTGCGGCATAAAAAAAAATCTTGACTTTTGTATTTTTGCATTGGCATTATAGGACACTTCACGATATTTTTTGCAATTTAAGGTTAGGGGTATCGACTAGAGATGAGTGAACACCGTACAGCTGTGGCGGAGCTCCCATACAAGCCGATTTCCAGCGGCTTGCCTAAAATTTCTTGTTATATATTAACAAACTCGTAAATCATCAAAAAACAGCCCTTTTTTATGCTCCGGGTTGTCCAGTGACAATTCTCACGCGCCGCCACTGCAGCTTACATAATACTTGACACCTCACATGCTTTGACATCATCATCATCATATCAGCCGAAAGACGTCCAATGCTGGACATAGGCCTTTCCCAAATGGTGCCACAATGACCGTTTCTGCGCCACGCGATTTCCCGCGACCTTTACCAGATCAAGACATGTCAAATATGAAAATACAGCTTCTCACATTTCTAGTGGATATTCACGCCAAAG
Source organism: Epinotia brunnichana (assembly GCA_963854355.1). Classification (NCBI taxonomy): domain Eukaryota; kingdom Metazoa; phylum Arthropoda; class Insecta; order Lepidoptera; family Tortricidae; genus Epinotia; species Epinotia brunnichana. The sequence goes on from OY977942.1 coordinate 14,643,817, forward strand.
CCCGTCCCGCATTTGGCAGTGCGAAGTCAGTGCAGTATCAGAAAGAAGTCAGCTGTTAGTGTCAAGTCATGATCATTTACTGGGTGCCACATTTTAAAGAGCGCTTAGTACCCATCGATATGTACATATTGTAGCGACTACTGTTGTAAAGCGCGCGGTTGTTTTATGCATCAAACGCTGCATTCCCATAGATACCTGCGCAGATGGGAACGCAGCGTTTGACGCATAAAACAACCGCGCGCTTAAAGTCTCTCCGACTTGCATCGTCCGCATGACACTGTATCCTTCGCACGCGGTGCTGACGTCACGCATTGCAACGATTGCTGTGTGTGGACACATTATAGGGCATTTTCACTAAAACGTGTACCCCCCCTTTTAGGATGTAACTCAACTTCAACAACTTGTTACAGCTTCAATTATTTACTTGTCATCATTTGAGTGTTTAGTAAGTTTTATAAATTAATGATCTTAGTAAAATAATTAATATAAATATCGTATTAAATATGTATATTAATAAATATTTAATATTATTATTATATTTTTATTTAATTTTTTTATTTTATAATTTTAATATTTTTTAAAGCATGCGTTGCATTTTTTGGCATGTCCAACCATTATATATATTTTTTTAAATTACAGTTTTGTAAATATTGACCAAGGAACGTTGTATTTATAATAAAACGCAAAATCGTATAGTAAAGTGTATGTTAAGTGTATGTATTCATTTATTAAATATAGTACCCATAATAGAAGCCTTATTGAGCTTACTATGGGACTAGTTAGATTTGTGTAAGATTGTCCCCTAATATTTATTTATTTAATGCTAATAGTGGATTAAAACTGAATTTATTAAACATTTATAAACAACATTTTATATAAGGACGTCACCAAATAAATCATAAATCATAAATTTATTTCGTAAGAAAAAGTACAAATTGCTACTTACATTTTAATTTACAAATTTGTATGGTGAAAACCAAAAGTAAGTGTCAACTGACCCCCTGATACTTGTTAATAAGTAACACTTCCAAATTCTAATGGCATAGAAGAGCGTCCAAAACCCAGTTACGAAATCGAATGAGGAAATTAAATTAACATAGGATTCCCGGAATAATTCCATTAAAATTTAAAATGCCCCTTGGTGACGCTAGTCGATATAATGGTATGAAAACCTCTACGAACTTCAAAAATGTCCCCTTGGGCCAATTTTCGAATTAATAATTGTCTCTTCATGTCCCTTTTCAAAGTCTCTTTGATTGATTATCGTTTTGAATGACTGAGAGGTGAAATTGGGGAATACCCTACAAAAGCTGGGGATATGACACATTTTAAAAGTAAAATCGCACCTTAGGCCAGTCACTTGTCGAAGGCGAAGCGAAACGATTTATAGAACATCTCAAAATGGCCGGATCTTGACGCAAGGTGCCTGAACGACGAAAAAAGTGACATCCCTCGTATGTCCGTAAATCTCGATTGACATGTCTCTGTTTTTAGAAACCAAAGACATCATACAGAAACGTAACCTAAGCATGTGTGCATATGTGTCATCATCATCGTATCAGCCGAAAAACGTCCCCTGCCCTGCTGGACATGGATTTTTGCAGCAATGCATTGGTTATACAGTATCGATGCAGATGCCAATCTATGGCTCTAGGATCGCGAGTTTATTTGGCTGCATAAAGTCGTCGTGTGTCATAACAAGGCCACTAAAGTGACTTTTAATTTAACCGTTTATTTGTACAAGTTTTTCGCACGTAAGTACGAGTTTTCCAGTGTCAATGCGATAAGTGAATATGGTATGGTAAGTGGGCGATGATAATTAGAGAGATCACATATTTGGTGCATGCTAGGCAATAATAAGCAACGTAAATTCTCAACTTGTGATTGGGGTATTAGTGACAACATTTTTCCTAATACGCAATCAAGGTTTAAAAATAACCGGCGCCGAATATGATTGGAAGATACGCGTTACTGTCCTCGTAGCTCAGTGGCGAGAACACTTCACTGGCAATACAGGGTTACAGGTTCGAGTCCTGTCTAGGGCTACAGACGATCACATCGTGTAAGTTATAGTTGGTAACTGAAACGTTAGTAGGTAAACACCCAAGCTTGCAAGCTAGTACGGTCGATCATGCTGCTATGTTAGGCCGCGGACTGGACGCCAGCACGCAACGCAAGCGACAGTTCATACATTCTAGCGACTTCTATGTATGGGCAGTGGCTCGTCAGTCCGCTGACCGCTGGTGTCCAAACTTCTATGTATGGGCAGTGGCTCGTCAGTCCGCTGACCGCTGGTGTCCAAACTTCTATGTATGGGCAGTGGCTCGTCAGTCCGCTGACCGCTGGTGTCCAAACCGCAGCCTAAGATGCGTTGAGGCAGATTGTGAATACCATCCTCTTCCTCCTTGGCGTGAAGGTGCTTCCGGTGGTCTAGCCGGGGCAGCGGGGGGCGTCCCTACCCTGTCGGAATTGAAAGTCCCACATAGCCCCCCCTCAATGAGCTATCCTCACGGCCTCGAGGGGATGCCCAAAAACGATTAGGAACAGCTGCCCATACATTGAAGCCGCTCGCAAAGATTTGTTGAACTAGTCGTATAAGTTTGCGAAAATAAGTAACACGTCCGACCGATCGCAAGAGCGTACCATCGGTCGACCACCAATCCCGCCTACATAACGTGTACTCAAGTTTGTTTATTGTTGTCTGTCTTGAAATCTCAATAAAAAATAAAAATAAAATAAAAATCATTTAATTCAGAAAACTGGTTCCATAATTTGTTAGTAAAAAATGCCTTAAACTACTATGTTACGAGTACCGTCTTGTATTTATTGACCTTATCAAATAAAAAAATGAACACTGGCAATTGTCTATGGTTCAGTTTTTTCTGGCGGCAAATTTTGTAAGACTTGTTTTGTTTTTAGTACAAAATGGAGAAAGAGCAATATCGTTCCGTAATTCGCTTCTTATTTTTGGATGGAGAAACATGCGAATTAATAAAAATTAAGTTAGTTGCTGTCTACGGAGGTCTTTCGCCGTGAGATATTGGTTTAATGAATTTAAACGAGGTCGTACATCTGTTTTCGACGAGGACCGCCCAGGGCGCCCAGCGGACGTTACTGAAGAAATCGTGCAAAAGGTAAAAAACATAATGGTCACCGTCCACGTACCAAAGTGCGTGAATTAGCAGAAGCTGTAGGGATGTCGTACGGAACAGCAATTAATATAATACACGATAAATTAAATATGAAAAAAGTGTTCGCCCGATGGGTGCCGCGATGGCTCACGGATGAAAATAAGCGGTTACGGCTGTCAATGTCAAAGGAGTCTTTGGGCTTGTTTGAGCGAAATCCGCAGGAGTTTTTCCGTCGTGTCGTTACTGTTGATGAAACCTGGATCCATTACTATACACCTGCGACCAAGCGGCAGTCTAAACAATAGATTTTTTCTAACGAATCTGCCCCAATGAAGGCAAAAACGGTCCCAGCAGCCGGAAAAGTCATGGCCACAATTTTTTGGGATAGTAAGGGTATAATCCTTATAGATTTCTTCCAAAAAGGGAAAACTATCACAGGGCCGTACTATAGTGAGTTATTGGACCGGTTTGATGAAAAAAAAAGGAGACACGGGCCCATTTGGCAAGGAAGAAAGTGTTGTTCCATCATGACAACGCACCAGCAAAATTGTCACTGCCAAATTAACCCAACTACGTTACGAATTGCTGCCACACCCGCCTTACTCACCGGATCTGGCTCCTTGCGACTTTTTTCTGTTCCCCAATATGAAAACATGGCTCGGGGGAAAGAAATTCAGGTCAAACGAGGAGGTTATAGCTGAGACAGAAGCGTATTTTGAAGGGTTTGACAAATCCTACTTTTTGGAGGGGTTAAAGAAGTGGCCGAAACGCTGGGAAAAGTGTAAGGACCTAGAAGGAGATTATGTTGAAAAATAAAATAAAACTTTTTAAAAATATATGCGTCTTCATTTCTAACACAGGTACTTTTTGATCCACCCTCGTACACACATGAAATAGATAAAAAATAAATAAAACACTAAAACTAAATAACTACTAGGGCTCCTCCCGCGCTTCATCTATCCCCCCTGACGTGCAGATCTATGAAGCGCGACAGGACGCCAGAGTCTAGCCTCTCGGCGACCATCTGCAAAATACTGTTGCCACTCCCCCGCACCCGTCTTATAATGGACGCCGACTTTTTGCGAATCATTGCGTAAAAATCGTCCACGGCAGCGTCGGCGAACATTCCCGACGCGCTGCAATAGCGGGGGAGCCGCAACAAGGCCCTGAAGACATTATTGTATTGCACTCTTAATGCACTGTACGCTCGCTGCGTAAAACTGACCCATAGACTGCTCGTGTAAAAACTTTGGCAGTAGGCTCTAAAAAGAGTTAGTTTTACAGGCACGGTACATCGAGCAAATCTATGAGCCTGCATGTTGCCTCTCACGGACAGTGACCTGCGCTCACGTTCGATGTCTTTATCATCCTCAAGATCATCAGTTAACACATGTCCCAAATATTTGAACTGAGACACCTGCTTTATTGGTACATCATTTAAAAGAAGTGGTGGTACGTAATAAGGCAATTTATTATTACCTTTGAAAATCATGAACTCACTTTTTTTACATTGTACCTCAAGCCGTGTGTCTCAGCGTACCCCATACATACATTTCATAATTTTTGGAGCCCATAAAATGACGGACTGAGCAGCACCATATCGTCCGCATAACTTGTGTTATTTACGCTAACATTGTCTACACGACATCCGACATGCATGCTACTCAGTTCGCCAATCAGCTGATTGACATATAAGTTAAACAATCGTGGTGACGTTAACCCACCCTGTCTCACACCACACGTGTCACTCACACAATAGGTACAACAAGTAAAGTATAAAAATTCAGAGGATATCTAACTAAAACTTTACTCGTTATCCACAGAAATCTTTTGGTTTGTTGTCGTTTAGAATTCGAGCTGAAGCCTACCGTCGAACCGAAAGCATCGTCTTGAGTATCTGCAAAGGTTATATAAGCTTGAAACTCTTTGCCTTTCCGAAACTAAAGATGGCACTAAAATTCAGGTACCACGTATACCAGTTATTATTGCATATTAGATGTGAAAGTTTGCTGCGAACATTTGGTTACATAATTTAATTTATTTATACTAATATTAAATCTGTGAATAGAAAGTTTGCAACTTTGTATGTTTGTATGTGATTTCTGTAACTATTCATCCGATTTAACCCTTATTATACAGGATGAAATATTTTGACCTTACATATTTTTGTCAGGCAAAAAAACCAAAGCTAAAATTTTCACAATAAAATGTGGTGTCCGAATTATTATTTAGTAACGTGTGCATAATCGGGAGTTGAGTGACACCCAGGGTTAGCGGAACGGGGCGTGTTTTTTTAGGTTATAATTATTTCAGCTGCTGTGTCTTAATATTTTAGTACTGAAAGATACTGAAAGCCTAAACACGTATTTTTTTATTTTTCGCTAAGGAATCCACTGTGAAACTTTGAACGGTCAATATTATTTCACCTGTATAGAATGTACTTTCGGGATGGACATAGATTTATCCCAGAGACAGCTCGGATATAAGTATTCTGTATTTATATTGAACCTTATTACAAGGCACATAAAGTGGCTATGGTCACTTGGTCAGTTAACTATTACAATTAGAGACTCTTCAGTAACTGTAAAATAGCTTCAAGCTTTTTTTTTGTAAAAACACAAGCTTAAAAAGATTTATTGGTTATACATCAGTAAGAACTATGAAACTGTACTTATCCAGAACAAATGGCAACATAATGTTATTCAGTTCAAAAGTTTAGAATTGTACCTCCGAAACTTTAACATCTGTAACAGCGCTGTGTGTTTAAAGGAGACACATTGCAAAATAATAAGATTTTTCTAAAGCAATACCGTCTGAACTAGACAACAATAAGAATTATTTTTTAGACATTATGAATCACGGGACAGAAGGCAGTGGCGTTATAAAGAATAGGCCTTTATACTCAGCAGTTAGCTGAATAGATACTTAGATATATAAATCTTGACTACATATTTTGTTTGACATTATTTGTTTTTAAAGCAAAAAACCGGCCAAGTGCGAGTCGGACTCGCGCACAAATGTTCCGTACCATTATCTATAAAAAAATATTTATTTTATTCTGTTTTTAGGGTTTCGTACTCAAAGAGTAAAACGGGACCCTATTACTAAGACTCCGCTGTCCGTCCGTCTATCCGTCCTTCCGTCCGTCCGTTCGTCTGTCTGTCACCAGGCTGTATCTCACTGATACCGTGATAGTTCCAGTTGAAATTTTCACAAATGATGTATTTCTGTTGCCGCTATAACAACAAAAATTCAAGGGTTGCCTGGTGAAACCCGATAAGTATGACAAACCGAGTTTCGAGAAAAACGATGATAAAGATTTATGGCCAAGAAATGCTAGTTTTGATTAATAAATTAGTAGTGATATAAGTTCCTTGTGTGAGATAATCCAATCCACTTTACTCTTTTTTGTTTTTTAGTTATCTACTGCATTTAGTTTTCCTGTGGGAGTTTTTTTATCAAGGGGTGTCGACTTATTGGGTTTATGCAAAAACAAAAAAAAATATGTTACTTAAAGGTTTTTATTAGTTATAAAAACCATTATTATGTAATAAATAGATTAATGAAGAATATTCTTTATGCAAGAGTGTACCGTGGGTCGGGTATTCATACTGACCACTTCCTGGTTTTAAACCGAATAGGTAAATAGTGTATTTAGAGGATGGCGACAGAGATTCCGTAAACATTCTAGTACTTTGGTAAGAATAAAAGTAGAAAATCTGCAAGACGAAAGAGTGAGTAATGGATAAGTATGTAAGTAAATTAAAAACGAAATTAGAAGGAATAGATTATACTTGTGAGATTGATATTCTACGCGATAACTTTAAAAATCAAGTACCTAGCGCATGTGGCAAATGAAGTATGTGGAGTAAGTAAGAGATGTAAAGGAAGAAAGGAAAATAATGTCTGGTTAGATAAGGAAGTGCAAGAAGCGGTCAGTCAGACGAAGAAGTTGTGGCTGGATTGGTTAGCCGTATAAGCAGGCCTGTAACTGGGACCTTCATCCGAATAGTTACTGCCAAATAAAGGTATCATCATGCGAGTCTCCCATACTATAATCATCGTTGACAATATTGTGCATTTGGGCGACGATATCCATTTGCGATTGATCAAGATCGGAAGAGCAACTGTCATCTTTATTTTTTCGCAGATCACAACTTAGGTTTTCATTTGCCGTAGCATTATTAGGACCAGTCATAGAAAATCTGGCAATAGACGCAGCTGATCCTACTGGAATGAATAATGTAATCAAACAGAACCAATTAACCTAAATAATTATTATTTTGTAACATTAAAAACACTTAAAATAAATAAAAATAAATAAAACGAAACAGCAACAGTGCTTTTGTACCGACACCGACATACCTCTACACATACAACAGTATTTTATTTACACCTGTCAATACCGAGTTTAGTTGCTCATTAAACACAGATTAATAGGCCATAGCATCATTAATTTTATTTTGTACGACAACTCAAAATGTAGGTACCTACTTGACTGCGCGTGACCTTGGAGTCCTCAACCATACTTATTGGGTTCTTCCCCGGATAACGTTTCAATGAATTTTGTTAAAGGCTCATGCGAGTACCCGATAACTAAGACTTTACATAGTATTTCTTAGAGATTTCTTTCATATAAATACTATAAGTATTTTTATTGGATTTTCCTTTTTAGTACCTTGTACGTCTACTATGTAGTATCGTAAAAGTAAAATCCGACAAATGTATTTAACGTATTCTTGTTTTCATTAAAATATTTTTTAAGCATGAATCGGAATCAAGTAAAACCCGGTAAACACTAGAATCTGGTTCTACATTATGTGTTTAATTTAATTTTGTACAAATATCTTTGCACTAAATACGTATAAATATATATTATGTGGTTCTACCACTAAGTAATACTAAAAACTGAAGCCTTAAATATACTTATTAGTGTTTAGTACATCAATAAAAGTTGAAGTTAAGCACTTATTGGGTTAATACTCGGCCTAATTCCGTGATACGTGTAAAATCTACTTATCAGTATTTACCACTAAATAGAGCGATATCGAATCACTATAAAACGACTTTTAGCTTAAAATCTCACTTTTTGTCACTTATCGGGTTTTACCAGGCAACCCTCGAAATACGAAAAACAAAATAAAATTAATATTTTTATTGATAATGGTACGGAACCCTTCGTGCGCAAGTCCGACTCGCACTTGGCCGGGTTTTTTTTGTATTTTTTGCTTCCGTTTTTACTTTAGTTACTGCGACGACGCGCGTGTGCGTGCGTTGAGGCGCCGTAGGTTCAGCAAAGTTAAGCGAACAGAGTGTTTGAAACAATATAATGCGTCTGTTTATAATAATATGGTTTCAAAAAAAATACTAATAGTAATCTTGAGGCATTTATGTAGCGAGATCAGTGATTCGAAACATGATTAAGCAATTATCGCTCGATAGAAAAAAATCACGAACATAGATCTAAAATACACTTCGTAACAAATTATGCACAAAAGCTAAACATATGAAAATTGGTTCTAAAAATCGGCAATATCATCTTTGAGGGAACTTAGTGATTACCTTTTTATCGCACAAATAAAACATGATATCCGCGCTTCCGAACACGCACTTCCATCTCTCTCACGCTTATGCTCAGTGAGAGGGAGAGAAGACCATGAACCTACGGCGCCTCGTCAGCTCGTCACCATATAAAGGAATATTAATAAAACTTTATAAAAGGGAGGCATGGTTTACGAGAATCGAGGAAGGGTCTTAAGCAAGTTTACCGAAACTGCGTGAAGAATATAATAAAACACCTTCAATTTAGCAAGATAAGACGCTAAAACAAGTCAGTAAGTAATAAAACGTTGAACGACTTCTATTTCGCAGCGTCGGAGAGCAAACGAAGGGTATTTACAGTTTACCTACCTTTTGTAAATATCTAATTATTTATTTTCTAATTATGCTTTTCACTATGAAGGATTTGGAAACTTAATGATGAACCAGTGCCGCTAGTAATAAAAACCGGCTAAGTGCGAGTCGGACTCGCGCACGAAGGGTTCCGTACCATTATCTATAAAAACGGCAAAAAATTCACGTTTGTTGAATGGGAGCCCCCCTTAAAAAAAGATTTTATTTTGTTTTTAGTATTTGTTGTTGTAGCGGCAACAGAAATACATAATCTGTGAAAATTTCATTTATCTTGCTATCACGGCTCTTGAGATACAGCCTGGTGACGGACTGACGGACAGCGAAGTCTTAGTAATAGGGTCCCGTTTTACTCCTTGAGTACGGAACCCTAAAAATGCATAACCGTGGTATCCTTGCCCTATTAACACCCTTTTTGGCATAAAGCCACGAGAATAGGTGTACTGTACGAGTAATATGGTTGTCTTCTATTACTGCACCGATGGACCCCAGTACCTCAGAAAAAGGAGAGACCGACTCACCAGACGCTGCCGTCAAAGCAACGTTGGAGAAGCGCTCGTCTTGAGCTCTCAGTGCACTTTATTATCCGACTTTAAAAAAATATGGTTCTTATTCACTTATGTTTTTAACAAGACGCTGTTACAAATTCTTCTGAAGTTGACGTCACTTGAAACACTGACATGTGTCTTTGGTTGTTGCCGGCTAATATCTTATTTCGTGAGCATTGCGGTTCATAGATTTGGCTGTATCCTAAACCCCCTTACCGTGCAGTAGGAAAAAAACATATTTAACAGCTTCCTAATTAATATATTGTACAGTCTGTAGCAGAAGCAGCTACGCGGGTAGAGTGATCAAAATAATCTTCAAAAGCCCTTATTGGTATAAGACGTATCGTATGTATGTCGATGATTTTGACCTCTTGATTCTACTGCTGCTGAGTGTACCTTTTTGAACAAGGTAAAAGTCAATGCTAGAAAACTTAATTCCAATAATTAACACACACACAGCAGAACTCTGCTCACATTTACGAGTACTGCTACGAATTAAGGATGAAAGAGCCAAGTAATGAACCACTGTCAATCACTGAAACGTTTACCTTTAAAAAAAGCTGTATTGATGATACTGGTTTACAAAATATCGTACACTTTTTATAGACCTTAAATCTTCCAGTATAAAAAGTATTTTATAAAGAGGTAAGTATAGGAACTATTAAGTTGACGACTTCGCGTTGCAACATAAGGAAAAGATTTCATGTACGATACGTACAAATCAAGACTTAAGAGGGCGCTCGTTTTTTGGTCAGGAATAAGCGAGAATGACGGATTTTTGACGTTGTAATTCTAAGAAACGGAGAGTTTTTTCTAGATCCTGATTACGTATTTGCATAGGTAAACTCCTCATATTGGTCCTAGCCGCCTCCAATTTACGAAGAACTGAATACTTTAACCGAAAATACCCGATTACCGACAGTAGTTTTCTGAAGAGAGCGCAGAGTCATAAGTTTGAGCCCCTAATACTCCATGATGTTATATGAGAACCTACTTGTTTTATTCTATTTTCACTAGCGTAATATGTTGCCATTGCGCCTAGCCGCCTCGAATTTTCCTTATTCTGCACGTATATATATGTAAACTGTTCTCAATTACACCAAATTTGTCAACAAAATCTTACTGAAAACTCGAGGATTTTCTCATTATTGTTGAATTATTTGTGTATTGAATCTTACACAACATTAAAGTTCATGCTTGTACCAACAAGATCCAGTCCAAAAAATATAACTTTAGTCAAATATTATATTTATAAATAATTATTCAAAACTAGTATAAATTTACCGTCGCGCGGGAATATATCTCAGTACCGGCTGAATAGCCCTCCGAGACAGACGTGTACTGTGTTTATTTGTGGCTATTCACGAAGCTAACCGGCCACTCTTCAGATAAAATAATATTATTTTGATCTCCGACTAGGCATAGTTGTTAACAACCTCGGGGTCAAACTATACTGGGGATACATTCGTGAGGCTAATCGAGACAAGTTATGAATTGCATAGCTGCCAGAATGACGTAGTGTAGCGAAAAGGCTCAAACCCACAGGATACGTAACATTTAAAATTGAACCTTCTACCTAGAACAAAAGTCATACATTTCAATGGTGATGTCTTGTGGGTTGGATCCTTTTGTCTAAACTACGCGTTCTATAGTCAATTATTATTGTACGAGTGATCGTGATACTTGATAGATTTAATTTATTTACTTGTTACTATCAGTCCACCTTGTGGAGGGTCCGCTGCAGTTTCCGGTACGTAGTCGCTTCTCGAGAACCTCCCCGCCCCAACGGCCATTATGATTAGTTAGTATGTATGTATGTATGTATGTTAGTTTGGGCGAAAGCTTCAAATTAGGTACAATTGCGTATCTTCGGTGACAATGCCATAATATCATATAGCTGGTCTGATGATGGAGTCGGAAGGTGGCCATAGCAACTCCTAAACTCAACAAGATAAAGCCACGGCAAGACTTTGATGCTGGATGATTTCCAGAGTCTGATGATGGAGCTGGAAGGTGGTCATGGAACTCCTAAACTAAACTAGATAAACCCATCTAGTTTGGGCTCATCTGTTTTGTCTTGGTAAACACTTTGGTGATGGATGATTTCCAGGATCTGATGATGGAAGGTGGTCATGGGAACTCCTAAACTAAAATAGATAGACCTATCTTGTTTGGGTTTGTGTGATTTGTCTGTACAAGTACCCACGAACCAGCGACATAATATGCAGGGTTATTGAAAATAACAAGATGAATAAAAAACTTTTTAAAAAACAAGCTTATATGGCGTTTGTTAAGTACAGCACGATCCTACCTTGCATTTAGTTATTATTTTCGTTTATATATAATAATAACACACACCGGGGGTTTACACTGGAAAGGGAGATTTTTACGTGGTTTTATTACATTTCCGAGTCATCATCATCATCATCATCATATCAGCCGAAAGACGTCCACTGCTGGACATAGGCCTCCCCCAAAGAGTGCCACAATGGCCGTTCCTGCGCCACCCGCATCCAGCGGACTCCCGCGACCTTTACCAGGTCATCAGTCCACCTTGCGGGGGGCCTACCCACGCCGCGCCTTCCGGTACGTGGTTGCCACTCAAGAACCTTTCCGCCCCAACGGCCATCGGTTCTACGTGCAATGTGCCCCGCCCACTGCCACTTAAGTTTAGCAATTCGGAGGGATATATCGGTTACCTTGGTTCTGCTGCGGATAGCCTCATTTCTGATGCGATCGCGCAGAGAAACTCCTAGCATATCCCTCTCCATTGCCCTTTGAGTGACTTTGAGCCTTCTTATGAGGCCTATAGTAAGCGACCACGTTTCCGTGCCATATGTCATCACTGGCAACACACACTGGTCAAAGACTCTCGTCTTGAGACACTGCGGAATATTGGACGAAAAGATGTGCCGTAGCTTCCCGAATGCTGCCCAGCCGAGTCGGATTCGACGATTGACCTTCCCTTCGACATTTCCGAGTATCACTCTTTATTTCGAAATAAATGTTAAAAAAACCGGCCAAGTGCGAGTCGGACTCGCGCACGAAGGGTTCCGTACCATTATCTATATCTAAAAACGGCAAAATATCTATATCTAAAATCACGTTTGTTGTATAGGAGCCCCCTGTAGCCTAGTTAGTAACTTGGTAGTGACTCTGCCTACGAAGCTGGAGGTCCCGGGTTCGAATCCCGGTAAGGGCATTTATTTGTGTGATGACCACAAATATTTGTTCCTGAGTCATTGATGTTTTCTATGTATTTAAGTATTTATTTATCTATATAAGTATGTTTATCGTCATCTAGTACCCATAGTACAAGCTTTGCTTAGTTTGGGGCAAGGTCGATTTGTGTAAGATTGTAAAAGAAAATGAAACAAATAAAAACTAAAATAAAAATAAAAAGATGTATTCTGTTTTTTAGTATTTTTTGTTATAAATAGCGACAACAGAAATACATCATCTGTGAAAATCTCTATCTATCACGGTTCATGAGAAACAGCCTGGTGACAGAAGGACAGACAGACATTCAGACAGACAGACGGACAGTGGAGTCTTAGTAATGGGTCCCGTTTTACTCTTTGAGTACGGAATCCTAATAAGTGACATAGGTTTTAGGCTCAGAACATAAAAAAAGGGAGAAGTGCCGTACTGCTTAATTTCAACCAAAACCGATGTCCCCATTTTACTCCCACCGCAGCGCCCACAGGCACACACATTGAACCGTGTAAAAACAAAGACTCGGGCGTTGCCAGTGAGTCTACGGCAACATGCAAACAAGGGCTGTGATTGGCTTAAACGCACTACACTAGGGGGGCGACAAACGTTAAAATTATGTTTAATCGACATTGATATTAAAATTAATATTATGTTATGATATTGATGGGTAACAACTTCAACAACATGGTAAGTTTATGTGGTCGTATTTAAACTTCTAGCTACCAGTTTCAATAACACGGGTTGTTAACTTACCATAAATCGCAAAAGTAAAAAATATTGACGAATACCTACAGAGTAACATAAACGGCTTTTTATAAGTTCGTGTTCACATACATTTAAAACTCTGGTCACATCGATATTTTTGACCTGTAGGTACCAGGCCGATCCGACTCGCATTTTGGCGCGTATAATAATATGTCCATTACTCATATTATGTGTGTATTGCTTGAAACCTAGGTGTAAAATGTGTTACCATACATTTTACACCTAGGTTTCAAGCAAGCGAGGTGTCAAATATTCGAAAAGTGTATGGCTCTTATTAAGTGGTTGGAAACATTTTTCTTGAAAATGTTACGAACAACCTCTGCCAGTAGCATCTATCCATTTTTTTAGTACCTACTCGGATTCTTTGGAAAACTGTAATAAGAAACCGAGATTTCTTCTTCAATTATCACATTTCAAATGAAAGTAAAAAATACTCATTTAAAATAAATTACTGGTAATAATATCACATTTTAAGTTGTTCTGAAGCCATTTGCAACTAAATTATATACTTGTATATACAGTTTTAATATGTCTATTTACCGTTCATACTGCAACTTAGTGAAAATCTTATTAGTAGGTACCGTAAACATTTGTGCCTTTTAATCTTATTAGTATGTTATTAGTTACCTTTAAGATAGGCACCCAACCAAAACAAGTAATAAAATAAAATAAAACAGCAAAAGTAGTCGAAATAAAATATCTAGTATGATATCATACTTCTATTTTATCGATTACGCGTAAATTGTAACTGAACTTTGGCACCGCTCTAGTTTGCGACGCCAAGCAGCGGCCGTACCACTAAAAAATTCAAGCATCGTCCATATCCATAGTGGTTTAATACATTGCGCCGTGGTTTACTGTATTGAACGTTCAATGTACAACGCATAGAACAAAAATATGCTTTTTCGTTCGATATGTTAGTTCGATCCCGAGAAATGATGCGGCGTTGCGTTTATTTATTAAAATATTAGTTTTTACTGACTTAAGTGAAAATACTAATACTAACATGTGGTGCGTGACTCCACCATTCATGTAGGTTTTAGTTTCATTCCTATTTTTGCATGTAACCACGCTACAATTCGGCATTTTGAGTAAACGTGGAAAAACATTTCAGATTCACGGCAAATTGCGACTAACATGCGGTGGGCAGTGACATGCCCATTTGGCCATGTCGCACCGACACGCGCCAAGCCCCCGTTTCATATCTATTCCTTTTTATCATCTGAGGTTATAGGCTTTTGAATAAAATCACGCATTAATTAATTGTATTCTAGATAAAAAGCTGTGTTTGTATAATTTATAATTTTCAGTTCCTTTGGTAAGAAACGGACATAGCAATTTCTATGAAGGGCAGTTTTTTTTTACTGTCCATAACAAAAAAAATTTTCTTCAAGAAATGAATACGTAAGTACCCAGTAATTTCCTAGTAGTGGGTCTACTGGTATAATTTCATTACATTACTATATATAAATAAGACTCAGATAACATGCAAACTATTAATATCCGTAAAACAAATTATTATTCTTATTACTGACAACTTTAAAACTCGTTAGTTTATTTTATACTAAAAAAACGAAACTAAATATACTTTGTCATATCATAGTATTTTAATACAAATAGAAAACTTGTGCTCAAAAATCAAATACTTACTTTATTCAAGTTATCTAACTTCGCTAACATGATGTTCTAGAACATCATGTTAGCGAAGTAATACTTACCACTTTTTAGTGCAAGTATCAATATCGGTCACGGAGTGAATTCCAACGGTGCGCTATACAGCTATTTGCATCGGCAAGCTCCGCGGTTAGTTCTATCCCGATCGCACTTACATATAGCTAGAAAGGGACGGCACCCGCGGCTGGTGCGATCTCGCTGTGCATGTGGGGTTAGTTACGTTTGTGTGGGTGGTAGTAGTATTTACACACACAAACGCACTACGCGTGTCAAAATACCGAATTCTGAGCGAGCGCTTTTTTGAAGAGCACTCTAGGTAGTGTTTACAGTAACTCGTGCGTGTAATGTACCTTGAATGAATAATCGGGTCTATCAGGAATAAAAACTTGGTGTCTTTCCTGAAGGCAATACAATATTTACGGTTTTAATAAATTTAGGATTTATGTTCAATATTAATTATAGTGCTTTTGCGTTATCGTAGAAATAGTACTTATATGTAAACTAAGCAAGGAGGAGTACACTATATAATTCCGAAGACGCATTTGACCAAAAGCATATTTTTCCGAATTTCATAATCATAATTCCGAAAACCATGATCCCTTAAAGGAATTTTAGATTTTTCACAAATTTTTCAGTATATAATACTAAACTAAACTAACCTATTTATATATTCTAGTAAAAACCATCTGCGTCCAAATTTTGGTTTAGCGGAAAATGGCGTTCGGAACTTTGAGATTTCGGAATAATGTGGTCACATTATTGCAAAATAACGATGGTTTCGAATACCCTCTTCAGATTTTTTTCTGTGTCCCCAGCATGCAGAGCATGAAAGGGATAGATGAATGTGTGAAGGAGAGGGGCGATAATCTATGACAGCGAGAGGATGTAGTTCGGTACAAAAAGTGGTGCGGAAAATAAAAGTGAATCACAATGTAAAAGGACGTTCCATTAAGCGAGAAAACTGATATAAATACATATAAATTATGGACCGATCAAATAAGTAATAACTCGCAAAGGCATTTTATATAGATATGTGTAGGGGTCCAGTGCCAACAGGCCAACTTTGAATGTGACAACATGAAAGATTGAACACTCATCACTATCATCATCATATCAGCCGAAAGACATCCACTGCTGGACAAAGGCATCCCCCAAAGAGTGCCACAATTACAGGTCCTGCGCCACCCGCATCCAGTGGACTCCCGCGACCTTTACCAGGTCATCCAGTCCACCTTATCGGGGGTCTACACACGCTGCGCCTCCCGGTATGTATTGAGCACTAACAGAAATTTATTTTGCTAATTTGGCGGACACTTTGCAGTGTTACGTACTTCTTTTGCAAACAGACGAATAAGTATGAAGAATGTCATGAAAGTCAATGAATCAATAAAGGTTCAGGATCATGTCAAGTGGAAATACGTGATCTCGGCGTGCCTTCCGGCACAAACTAATAAGAGATACCTACTAACGTATCGCTCCGGGATTAAACGTATGTGTGTATAAATTATGGCCCTATTATCTCAAGTGAATAGTTAGATACTCATACTGTTTGTCTATGATATCTAATTATTAACTTCTTGTTTATGTAGAACATCTTTCAGATATCGGATCGGTTCACCCTATAAAGAATTCTTTTATTTATTTAATGGCCTCAATTGGCAAATAAATAAATATAAGTCTAGTAATGGTGACTCTCCTTCACGTATGAACCCTTTTGTATAACTTTTTGCACAGGAGTAGTGTGACAAGCCGCCATAAAAATGTTAAAGATTTTTTTTACTGAGTGTCTGGTCCTGTAATTATATTCTGACAGTAAAATATACGTGAATGACATGCGTGTTAAATTCGCATCTCAATTAATATTATAAAGTTGTAACCTGAATAAAAAAGGCCTTAATTTACAGCCAACCCGCGAATATTTTATTTTACACCGCGCCGCTTGTGGATTGACTACTACTATGTTCTGTTGTTCTGTACATATGTATATGGTGGTGTGTTCTTTGTGGTAACTCCCCGGCGGAGCTCCAGAGGATGCCTTGTGTTGAGAGTCAGGGACCTGCAATGGTGAACACAACGAATTTTCAAATCACTAAATAAATACTCAGCATCGCGCTTAAGCTGGAAACGCACTGGCAGCGGTAGCGTAGTGGCGCCACGCGGTGCGGTGCGGAGGCGGTAACTGTTGTAATCTTCGAGCTAATACGAAAGGCACCGCGCCGTTCTGTGCGGATCCTTTCATATTAGCTCGAACATTACACGCTATCAATGCGTTTCTAGCTTAATACTCTTCGGGAGTCGCAAGCATCCATAGCCTATAGTATAGGGTCTACTTGTCTGCAGGCAGACCTTCTGCTTATTTTGCCACCGTCGAGGAAATATTATGATGACGGCAAGTCGGCGCATTAATGGTAAGTCGTATCCCAATTTCCTAAATTCGTTAAATTACCCCTTTAGACATTTTCTCCCGTAATCTGTTCATAGATTTCCATCTGCATTCGCAAAGTAGTTCAAATTATTAGGTACACACGACCCAAATAGGAATCGGTAGTCGTTTATATATTTAAAACACATAAAGGTCTTTTCAACACATTTGCTCGTAACGTGCCTCTTATTGTGCCGCTTTTGGGCTCATAATCCTGGTTATTAAACACGCGTGTTTAATAACATTACGACACTCGTGTAGTTATATTTATATCCCGATTAAGACACGTTGGCACCTTGCAGCAAGGTGTATGTATGGACTCGGCGCATTCTTAAATTGACCGGGTTATACCTACAGGTTTGTTTTTAATTCTCGGCAAATTGATTCTTACTCGACTAAACAAATTAAATCCTTCTTGTGGATTAATTGATTATTTCTTGTTGGATATGATATAGAAACGTTTTATTTAGTAAAACTATTTACTTTTGATAACATTTTACATGAATTTACTTATATTGAATAAGAAAATATTTATTTTATTTTGTATTGGCTGTTTAGAGATTTCATCTAAGCCTCGCTGCGGGCGCACTGCGCGAACTTCACGAAAAAAAATAGTTGCGCGCCATTATAGGTAATTTCACAAATATTTGTAAACATTGATGATGCGTGTTGGGTTATTGTTAAAAATGTTGACTCGTAGTGAATAGAAAAGTGATAAATAGAATTGACACCACTGTACATTCTTGGAGATGTACAAATATGTGAGTAAAAACCTGTTGTCATCAATAACTAAAGGAAACAACTTAGGAGCCTGTAACATGTCCATCTTATGAAAAGGATTTTTTCCTCGCAAATGTGTTGAAAAACGTCGTATGACACGCGTGAGCTTTGATAATTACATCCTCGGCTCTATTATCACGCTCACCTGCGGTTCGCGTGACAATTCCGCCTCTGATATAATGATCAACATACCTCACTTGTATCATAATGTACTATTATCGATTACATGAAACCTTATTACACTACACTCGCAAACTTTAGCGCCTTGAAATACTCTCAAGCAGTGCTTTTGCATGGAGATTTTGCTCTTATATTCCTTACGCGATGAAATTTTATCATGCGCTTCGTGCTACTAAGTTCCAAAAGCCTGCGTCGAGAGTGCCGTTAGAAGCACTATAACCTACAACGCGAGTGTCGGATATCAATACATTATTGCATTACAACTATTATTTTTACGTCCACGTAACTTGCCTGAGCCGATACCCATGCACCTAACCATCGGGTGGTGACTGTGATAATATGTTTTTTTTTCTATCCACTAACGACTTCACGGCCGCCACCACCTGCGCTGCCATGCGGAGAACTCCTGGATCGCATAATAGCCCGTATTTTTTCGTACCTTTTTGGAAACTACATAACTACCTTCTTAAATTTGCAATGCAGTCCTGTTGTTTTTCCACAGCATAAACATTCTGAATTCCTCTTTGCGACTCGCTTCTCGGTCGGCCGGGAACCCAGAACCGTCACATTTATGGTGCAGTCTGAGGTTACAAAATGATGTATGACATCAACAATTTCTGCTCAACATCTTACCTACGAGTACATAGCGTTATTTTTGTTACACTATGCTGTACATCATTTTATAACCTCAGGTGTGAGAGCACCATTATACGTCACTACCCACTCTAGGTTAAACCGGTCGTCAAACCAATAAAAAAGGATAAGAGGAAATACCGAATAAATAGCCTTAGAATAATAACGCATAGAAGGATAGTTTTATACGGCCGACGCGCCAAAGCGTGAGGCATAAAATGCATTCATGTAGTTTCGATCAACTCGTATTCACACGCGCCAATACGCACACAAACGCACCAATTTTGTTCCACAGATCAGCGTACTGGGCCATTTATGGCCGAGTTTAGGTGGCCTCACCGTTGCGCGTGAACTGCGTTTCTAGGTTAGAACCGAGCGTTATAATTCTAAGTAAATAGCTTTATAGGTACTTTTTTTTCTTGAATCGAATGATTGTCTGATTCTGTGTTAATAGTAGTTTATGTGATCGTACATAATGAATGGCATTAAACACGAGTGTTTTAATGCCTAATTATGTGCAGTTACATACACTACTTTATCCATCCACATATCATAAGACTCCATGATGCATTCAGGAGCCGCATATTATGACCGGTATCGCGGCGTTGTTTTCTGGCAGTTGTCATAGTTTTTTTTTTTAATTCAGTGACAAAAAAAACAAAAAAAAATCCAACTATCATTTTACTTACGTGCGGACATATGTACAATTGACTATTTGACAACTCATTTCGAACTACGAGTACGTCATCTCGACTGATATTAGAATAGAGGTTAAATCAAATTTCGTTGTGTTTCAGAGACGTTCGAAATTTGAATGAAACAATATTAGCGAAGTCGATGTTATTATTTAGCAATAAAAACATTTTCACAGATAAGAAATTTGTTCTAACAAAACAGTTTATTTTTATGGTGGTCATAATGTGCGATGCTTGAACGCATCATGGAGGGTTTATGATATTTGGATAAGTAATAAGACACGTGGAATTTTATAAAAAAGCATAAAATATATTGGATATAGTTCTAACATGCTCGTGTGACGTTTACGACAGTGTTATCTGTCTCCGTTACGTGTCTGAGCATGCATGCGCTCGCCTAACCCCGAGCTCGCGGCTTTACATGCTTACGATAAACAACATGTAACTAATCTCGCGTGAGCTTCAGAATAATGCTTCATACGCGGTTGAATAAAATTTCCCCAAGTTTACTTTGTACAGGGTGACACGTTGGCACAGGATAAACCTCAAAGCAGTAAAACAAATCCGTATTCGCAAACACACTCACACGGACACGCGTCGCTGTATACCTAACGCGCATATGCCGCTTTGTTCTGCGTATATTTTCGAACGAGCCTTAAGACAAATCAACTGAGATTTTCCCATTTAAAAACTGACTTTTAGATCTACCTGACGAAACCGACCAGCTGGTTTTCAATAGAGCACAGGTCTAAAAAGTCTAAAAAGGTCTTAACTGGTTCACTACATATTATAAAACAAAGTCGCTTCCCGCTGTCTGTCTGTCCCTATGTATGCTTAGATCTTTAAAACTATGTAACGGATTTTGATGCGGTTTTTTTTAATAGAGTGAGTGAGTGCGAAGCCAGGGCGGGTCGTTAGTACAAAATAATCTAACAATGTCACACGTCCGATTAGTGTGCTTCGAGTTCGAAAATGTGAATCCAAATAATCTTGATCCGACAATGACGTTAGAACCGAGCCGCAAAGCATGCGGACAGCGAACGTGTTTAGTTAGAGACTGTAGTTGAGATACTGATTTAGCTAATATGTTTACTGTGGTGTTGGTAATAAGCGAGTACACGCGGTGGAATCCGCCGAGGATTGTGCGTGACTGACGTGTCACAATATTTTATTGGGGTTTACCAGGAATACCATAGGTTCACGACAAGGTACTTATTATTAAGCAAATACTTACAGGAAATTCTACAATCATATGCTTGAAACGTTAGTGAGTTTTTCCCATTATGTGCCATGGTTCTTTAGATACGCGTTGACATAATATGGAAATTAAATCGGGAAGTTACAGGACTTTTATGCTAACTGACTTAAAAAGTAGTTATAATTAAATTTATAGATTGAAAGCCTTTGGCGCGTTTTGAATATAGCATAATCGATGAAAATTAAGAATCTACCTTGTATTCCTATCCACTTGTCACTAGAAAATGTTAAGGTTTAGCTTTTGTTAGACCTTCTGTATCTAGACTTTGCGTTGCACTTATAGCCCTTTCACTTCTATCACTGGGTGACAAATTGCTTACGCGGCGTGTTTATGTAGCCTGTAATTGATTATTTTACTGGACAAACCTATAATCCCCTAAATTTAGAAAGGCAATTTGTTCTTACTTTCGGAATATCCCTTAGAATCTCATTGTCGTGGATCATCCTAACACCCTTCATTCATACCATGCATTCGTCATCAAATCATTCATATTCAACTATTAAAAAAATCTGTGAGCCTAATCCACGTGCCGTTACGTGAACGCAGCTTACGACCAAGCGTATTTGCGGCTTGTTACCCGCTACTCAACATTGCTGTGCTGTTGGCGATTTTAATCCAGAGTATACTTATTTAGGATATTGATATTGTCCTACATTTCGTTTGATACGTCACAATCTGGCCGTTAGACGTTATAATTGTCTGCCTTTACTTTTTTGGTCGTCCGAAAGGTTAGTCAACGATTCTCTGATGGGAACTTGTGTAACACTTTCTTTGGATAAAATAAAGTGATACATTTCGCTATACATTGGACTCCTCTAGGCTCCTGTCAATTTGTAATATTCTGTGATATAAATCTTTATAACCAAACTGTGAAATAAATTACATTCGTGTTATATTTGCAAGTGTATTTATTTTATACTAGTTTTGCTGCACTACGTTTATATTTGGTAGGGAGATGGTTTGCTGGAATTAATAATGGGGGGTCTAGGGTTTTAGTGTTGGGGGTGGGCGTGCGTTGTTATTATTATTCATTATTATTGGGCCAATTAAATAATTGTAAAACAGTCACTAATTATCACATGTATTCCTTTGGAATTTGTTGCTAAATGCTCTTCTTTCTACATAACATGACGTAGTGACTATAGTACAACGGCGGTGACTGGTAATGATCAAATAACCCTACATAATACATAATTATAAAAAATACTTAATTATAAAATAAAACAATAGGTTGTTCTTAGCACGGAACATAATAGTATAGGTACTAAATTGGCATCAGCAGCGCCTGATGAGAAAGTAAATAAAATACAGAGATTTAACATATATATTGCTTTCAAACTATTAATTATATTTGCAA
Organism: Epinotia brunnichana; assembly: GCA_963854355.1. NCBI lineage: Eukaryota > Metazoa > Arthropoda > Insecta > Lepidoptera > Tortricidae > Epinotia > Epinotia brunnichana. The sequence goes on from OY977942.1 coordinate 14,666,386, forward strand.
GGACACCTGCTGGGATACAGTCCGTATAAGAAGGGTTTTAAATCAAATTAAAGCCTCTTTGTTGTTTAATCTCAATCCACGGAGAAGCTCTTTGTGAATAAAATACACGAATATATACCTATATAAGTAGACATTTACTTATTTACATACAAATCGGGAAAATCTTTCGTATTTTGATTATTCATGGAATATCTTTGAATCGGTCAATAAGAAGCCTGTTTATATCCCTAGAGATACGATTTGGAACGAATGAAAACATTTTACTTTATGCTAATCAGTTCCAGTTATTTTATCTTGCGATTTGGCAAGAGTTGGTCATTCAAGCGAACCCAGGCAATGGTCCGATAAGGCGGCAATCCTTTTTACATTGTATAATGAATAGAAAAACAGAAGCCTTTACCATACTATAATGAATTAAAATAACTAAAAATACCTATAGGAACACATAAAGTTTAACTAAAATTTAAAGCCCTATTCCAAAACACGTTTTTGACGTATTTAAATACCATCTGAGTTTATAGGATCACTCGCTCCTGTTTAACAACAAATTGAATTCAAAATAGGTAGTCTTTAAAATTCAATTAAGTATAAATTGTTCATACCTAGGGCGATAAAACTAAGAACGGGTCAAATGTCGGGTATTTGACGCCGTTTGGGGAAAGGATGATAAATATGCTAACGTAAGCTTTATTCTTACCGCCCGTGGTGAGAACAACATTTTGCGTCTCCCCTAGTTAGGAAGTGGGTCTTCCCGCACGCGTAGCGGGTGGTAATTGTCCTTTATCGCCAGATGTGACGTAATAGTACATTACTTACCTAGGGCGGTAAAACAAAGAACGTCTCACATCGCAGGTGTTTGACGCCCGAGCCAAAGGCAAGGGCGATAAGTGGGCGATCTGAGGCTTTCTTTATTACCGCCCGTGGTGAGTAGACAATTTTACGTCTCTCCCTGGCCAGGAAGTGGGATTTTCCGCACACGTAGCGTGCGGTAGTACCTAATTTATGGCCAGGTATGACGTATAAGTACTTTACAAATAGAAACATTCACAATGCACTGAGGTATTTAAATTACGACGCTGGCAAACAAGCATACGGCCTATATTGATTTAAACTTATTTTCACTTAACTGGTCTTAATCACGTATAGGTACCTAATTAACTTATTTATTTTACCTCTCTGAGCAACAAGATGTTGATACTTGCTCAAGACAGTTGTGCCGTGACCGTGGATGATGCGACACATCCGTAACGCCGGGACACCTCAGAGAGGGAAATAAATAAGTTAAATACTCTTTTCCTGAAGTTCAACTTTACCTCTTTGCTTCTGTTGATATCCTGAATAGCCTTGGAATTCAATCATTCGAATACCCATGCGTCGGTTACAGTTGTATAATGTATATTAACAAATACTTAACCGTCGACAATTCTATAAAGCAATTTTCCGCTCGCGAAGCAACTAGGTTGGGTTCTGAGTTTCCCTGAAACTTACGACCATGTTAATATTCACGCATGATCGTTCCTTTTGAAGAGTCCTTCCTTCCCAGATTATCGTCTGCGAAGGTTCACGGTTCGGGACGCACAAGACGAGCATTGTTACATATGCTTTTGTTGTGTTTATTCAGAATGTGACGTACGTATAAGATTACCTTCGTTTTGGACTAATCATGCGCAAAATTTTGGTGGAAGAAAATATTGATAGGTTTCGGGGCACAACAGAATGGGGAATGAATGAAAATTTTAGAAGTGCCTGATTCTTTTTTTGGTGATAGGAATAACATTTCTTAGCACCAGAAAAAAGATGCAGACTTTTCATCTTCGTCAATTATTTTTGAATATTATAATCAATTTCCTCACTTACGTTTTGGGCTTAGGACGGCGAATATTACAAAAAAATATTTTAAATATCTGACCTGGCAACGACAAATATAGCTGCTGCACTGCAGCTGTCAATATCATTGCCAGTGTCAGTTAATCACGGATTTTATGATTTTTTTGGTTAATCCTTCCACCAAAAAAATAATCAGGCACTTCTAAAATGTTCATCCATTCCCCATTACACCCCTTGGAGTATTTATCTAAGAACTAGTGGTTATGTGAGCTGTAGAAATCGCGAGTCTGATTTAAAAAGAGCTTTTTCTTTAAGAAAAATTTCTAAAAAAATTATCGACAATCGAGTCTGTATAATTATTGAACCTGTTCACAAAATTGCCCGGGAATCGGTTGAGAATGCGACCGGTAGAGTTGAATAGACGGACAGCCAGAAAGCTGGACACAGCCGGACAGCCAGACAGCGGGACATCCTGATATACGAAATTATGTTGGCCCAAGCTAAAACGGAGAACTACGTTCGCTTTGCTTGCATCCAGAGGACTAGTTGTACGTCTAGCACAACTTGCTGCTAAGTCGTGTCGCGCGCGACTCAGCGACTCCTGTCTCACTCGTATTGTGCAAATTAAAAAGAGGCGGGTAAATTATCTCGACTCGCGTCGCGCTTGTTGTGTCAGGTGTGCTAGCCCCGTTGCTATTATAAGTCTAATATTTGACGTAGTCACTAGTTTTTGTTTTCCGGATGATAGGTTTAACTATTTGCATTAACTGCGTAGGTAATGCTTGCAAAATATGCGGGCGTTATGACCGCCTGGTTAGGAATAATGCTTTTAACTTTGTGTATACTCAATTTTATACAGTGTGTAAATCGAATACGGGCGAATCTCTTAACGGTGATTAGTATAGGACATAAGAAATGTAATTAGATAACTTTTACTTGGAATTCCAATTACAATTTTATCCATACAAAATAATTCGGCCCGCAATGTAATGCAAACACACTCGCGTTAAACGCTCGTTGACAGTTAGTTACTTTCAAAAGCTCATATTGCGTATGTAATGTCATACATGTTTACAGTACATTGCTGCTGATAAAAAATTCAAAAATGAATTATGTGGTCACATCTAAGTGAAACTTAAAAAAACATCTTAATTAATGATTACAATAATGAGTTCTATGTCTGGTATAATTTATCGCCCGTATTATAGTTACACACTATATATTGATGCTATGTAAAACAACTATGTATGTTCCTATGTTTGTTCGGGTGTAATCTTACAACTCAATTTTGAAGCAGATATCTTCAACCGATTGAGCTGTAATTTTGGTTCAAGGTATATTTTGGATGACAATTTAATATTATAGTACCATCGAGCTGATCTGATGATGGAGACAGAACCCCGTACTCCGTACCGACGTAGCCCTGTTGAGTTCAGGCTCGTTAGAATTGTGTCAATTAGTAGTTGATGACGGTATACAGAAAAGTACAGTCGGCAATAAAAAAATATTTTATTCATATATACTTCATAATTCAATTAGGTTCTAAATCAAGATCTCGTAAATTTTTGACCATCAGAACATACTTAGTATGAGCGATATGTGTCACAACTATAAAAGAACCGTTAATTAGTAGATAGGTAGTAAATAAACAACAGTCTAAAATCAGTCGAATTTCCGCCCGCGCTCGAAGACTCGAAGAAGACATCTGAAAAGCAAAAGAAAACCCATTAGGATTTCACTTTAAAATTTACCCAGCCCTCAACGGTCAGCAACCATTAGTTAATATGTATGTATCCATACATATGTATTTGGTCAGGATCTCATACGAGATAAATCACAGAGCAGGCGTTATGCACATAACTCTTGGGCTTCGGACCACTTGACATTAGCAAGGCCCAGTCCCCATAACACAGACACACACTCACACTGGATGCGTTCAATTAGTTCTATTATGTTAGCCAGTATATAAACTGAGTGCGTTTACTTAATGTGGTATACATTAAACCACTCTTAAGGGTGACGCTCACTCAGACGTTATTTGATTGCAGTTTAACGATACAAGATTTAAAATGTTCTTGTCACGCTAAAACGTAATGAATTGACCGAAAGTAATGTCAATGTCACTTGTCACTGTGAGGGAGCGTGAGAGCCGCTCTTATACAGGGGCCTGTTGGGTTATGTTGTAAACATTTTTACCTAATACGTTTTCGTTATTTAAGAAAAAATAAATTATATTATTATAATCTGCACCAAGTACCTACATAGGTATCATGTTAATCCTTTTAGTAATTATTATTAAAGTCCTTTGGAAATAAAACGTATATTTATTTTTCTGACTTGATTTTAATGTCAAGAATCGTAAGGTTGATGGGTTGTTCGAATTGTAAAAAATATAAAAAAGAGCAGACCAAGGAGTCCGTCGTCAACAAAGTTTTTAATTTATTTATATATAGGTACTGTTTTCACACTGACGCCGCAATCTACAAAATGACGGCGACAAGATTCGAAATTCTTACGAAATTTAACTGTAATTTTCGCGTTTCACAGCTTCGTCATTTGTGCATGAAACGTGGTTATAATTATATATTTTTTTATTTATAAAATGCAAAATCTCTGAAAAACAATTTTATCATAACTAATCAGAATCACTTCTTGCACCAACCTGTACTTATTTAATAATTATGTGATGCACACATAGACGTTATCATCATTCACTCGTTCAATTCATTCGTGTCAGCTTTCGGTAAACGACCTGTACTTTTGACAAAAACTATTCGTAGACTGAGCATAAAGGTCAGCCAATACCATATCACAATTTACGTCGTTAGCTAGAAACCGGTCTGAGATATACATAAGTTTATGTTTACATATTGAATCGTTCTCTAGAAATATTGGATAGGTAGATAATATTGATGATATAAATGAATGGCTTCGACCAAGTGAAGTGTAAAAATCGCTCTTATGTCAGCGGATTAAGTTTTCGGTAAATATTTATGAGAGGATTAAATAGATACATATTTTTGCACTTGACTGTACGGCTGTGCCTTTGTTCGTTGTTTTGATCGACTTGGCGCTGTCCTCCCGTGCCCCTAGCGATAAATCTTAAGCCGTGATTTTCCCACTTGTAAAAAAGTATTTCAACCCGAGAATCATTTTCCTCGTATCATTGGATCTTGGTGATAAGGTAAACGTGGCAGTACTGGACACTGACCCATTAGTTAGCATTAGCATTAAATTTAGCACCGTCAAACTTAATTCATAAACAATAGAAGTGACGAACAGTGTTTCAAGTGTTGGAAATACAGCGACCAACGTCATTACGTTTACCTTATACAAAATAGTTTTGATTCAAATTAGTACCTAATTCACACTTCCCAGACATTTTGGGAAGAAGTCTTGTAATTAAGGAATTGTTTTTTTTTTCTATAATTAGGTCGATTTGAATTGATTTGAGGTAGTACCTTAGTATTCTATGTAATACAAATACAATACATATTCTGATGTAGACCCTTAAATTTTGTACTACTTATAAATTCCACTGACTTACGAAAATCCCGATTCCCGAACATTTTCTCATCGATGAAGAATTATTGGACGACACTGTACGAAATTGTGCGAATATTGTAAAGAACAAGTAATTCAACAATATATAGGTAAGTAAATTGATTCTCACCAAAATTAAAAAAAAACTTCAATATAATAAAATTCGCTGTAAAAGATTGCATTACTTTGCAAACGTCAAAAAATTTTTTTTCAATATTTATTGGTGGTTACACACTTTTATAATTTTTTATTAATCACGAATTAATTCAAAACATTTTACTTTATCCGTGTAATCTTGCTCTTTCCAGCCATTCGTATATCCCCGTTGGGTCCCTGGCTCCAACCCCGAGGTTATGCGGAAAGGTTATCAGTGGGACCTAATTTAATTCATTATGCTGCCTTGTGTCGACCCTTCCCGACAATGCAAGAACGGCCTATGCAAAATTATTTAACCAGGATTATTAATGTGTTTCAGTTACGGCTGTTCGGAATACCTTATTTTGACGATTTAAGGCTTTAATTTACCGCTGGGTTCATAAGGGTTGATGTTTATGTCTTTATACATATTGAAGCCTATGTTACATATTATTACAACTTACTTACTTATATTACACTCGTATATATGTTAGTAACTGCATTAAATACGTACGTTACGTATTTATCCGTACGGGAACACAAAAAAATCCCTAGGAGTCAGTGTCAAAATGTATCGTTATTACGAAATTTGAAAATTCCGAAGGCCATTTTTCGCGCATCGAAAATTTTGACGCAGAGGATTTTATGAGTAAATTGGTTGAAAAAAAAATCCTTCATCAGAACATGATTTTCAGAATTCTGAAATTCGTATAAACTATGCTTTCGGATCAGTGACTCTTCGGAATTATGTACCTAGTGTACCCGAAAAATTATACCACTACAAACTTTTCGAACATATCACGTTTAATATTTCTAATAAAGAACATACATACATACAACTCATCCTGTATTCCCAAAAAGAGATGGACAGACATTACACTTAATTTCAGTGCTCTGATGCACTTTTTAGGGTTCCGTAGCCAAATGGCAAAAAACGGAACCCTTATAGATTCGTCATGTCCGTCCGTCTGTCTGTCTGTCTGTCTGTCTGTCCGTCCGTATGTCACAGCCACTTTTTTCCGAAACTATAAGAGCTATACTGTTCAAATTTGGTAAGTAGATGTATTATGTGAACCGCATTAAGATTTTCACACAAAAATCAAAAAAAACATTAAGTTTTAGGGGTCCCCATACCTACTCAGAATTGAAACTCGAAAATTTTTTTTGATCAAACCCATACGTGTGGGGTATCTATGGATAGGTCTTCAAAAATGATATTGAGGTTTCTAACATCATTTTTTTCTAAACTGAATAGTTTGCGCGAGAGACACTTCCAAAGTGCTAAAATGTGTGTCCCCCCCCCCTGTAACTTCGAAAATAATAGAATGATAAAACTAAAAAAAATATATGATGTACATTACCATGTAAACTTCCATGTCGAAAAGCCACAATATTTTTAGGAACATTGATACAAAGATTAAACACCTACAAAACAGACTGACAGTTGAACCCACAGTCTGTTTAACGAATGATTCGCCGCGGAAACGATAGTACTTGGTCTCCACGGGACAGGCCTAGCCTTACTTCGATTTTTTTAGCATTAGAAATTCGATAAACAAAGAAGCAGGTGTCGTAAACCTGTTTCTTCAGAAGTTAATAATAAAATATTAAATTATTGTGTATTTTTCTTTGTTACATCATAGGTACTTATCAATGATTTCACATTTCCTTTCACTTAGGTTTGTAAATATTATATATATATTATTACTAACTATTCCTAACCTAACCTACCCTTTCACTATACTGAATTGAGAAAGATCCATCGGCGGTGAACCGCACTATCAACGAAAGATAATAACTTTAACGGAAAACAATGAAACTTAAAAACTCAAAACAACAAGATTCTGGGATTATGACAAAGTATCGCACTTGCATTCGCATGACATACGAGATGAGAGTGACGTTTAAAAACAAACATGAACAATGTACTTAATGGCGGACATTTTATCCGACCGATTGCAAATGTCAAAACGCTAAACTCTTATTGATGTGGGACACGATCTCTTCAATTTAGTCGCAATTTATAGGTTTAAAACGTTCCGTTTGTTTGAAACCTCTGCTTCTCTGGGTTTTTTATCATGCAATTTTTTTGCGATATATTAAAAATAACACAAATAAAATATTAATGCTGTATTATTTAATAATCCTTTTAAGTAAATGCAAATTACACATTTTGCTATCGTATAATAATAATGCCAAATGCTTTAAAAAATGTTTTCATAGTTTTCCACTTATTCCGCCGCATTTACGGCAGGTATCGTAAAACGTGTTCTATAAAAAACCTTACACTTACTTCTGTAAAGGTCTTTCTAATGCTAAAAAAATCGAAGTATAGTGTGGGACCACAGTTATGTTTCTGAATGTCTTATCGTATTTGTTAATAATAATAAATATTTCATTTTCATATTTCATATTTACTGAAACGGAAATCGTTCACGTTTGTTTTAAATTCATATTTAGTTAATTAATGAAATACAACATTGATTCCAAATAAACATGTACCAGCAGCTCATACTAGCCCATTCCCACCGGCTTGCCTAGAATTTATTTTTAGGCAAGCCTATAGTTATAATTAGAGTTGGGATATTTGGTGGCAAAAGTGAACAAAGAGCAAAGGAGACGATGTTATATTTTTTTTTGATTGAACGAATGAATGAATAAATGATTGATAAACCAATAATGTATAATTAAATATATTAGTTTGATACCAGTAAATTGATTCATACAAATTCAATAAAAACACAATTTATTGTTGAAATGTATAATGTTGTACCTATTCCAGGTCTTGAAAATTTTTTCATTGGAATAAGTTTCAGTATAGTACTGATACTTCAGTTTCAGTATCAGTAGTAGCAATATTCATTCGAAATACCCTCTCTTACTACGTTAATATTAATTCTTGTTTGATTTCACTTGTACTGTACAATGATATAATTATTAGGGTCACGATTCTCGTGTCACTTTAGCACAAGAAATGTAGTAAATCCGTCGCTATATACTTTTATAACTGAACGAATGACTGAATAGTAAAAACATTGTATATAGAATTTCTAATATACGGTTGACCAAAAAGTCCTGGCAACTAACTCTTAAGTATATCGTTCTCGACACATAAATGGATTTTTCACAAGTTGAGAAACCGTATAACGCCAGCTAATATGGAACAAAGTGCATGATTTTCATAATATTGACAACCGTTTAACATCAGAATAAGATAATATGCAAGATTTTGAAACTTTAATTCCAGTTGCAAGTTGTTCAAGCTCTTAAATACATTAAACATTTTAGCAAACAAGTAAAATTTATTTAAATGTTACAGTATAAAATCATCATTGTTATTAACAGTATTGCATTGCAGTTGTCGTCATAAATTTATGTAAAATATATAACTAGTAAAATATGCGATGTTTCAACAAACCTAAATTGTTTACTCTATACACGTTCATACAATAAAACGCAAAGGTGATATATTATTGGCCGGTAGGTACTGTAATATAGATTTATCGTTAAATTATTCAATTATTAAAATAAAAAAATACACAATGGCGACTCCACTGCATTACTTGTGCTAAACTGCCACCAGAATCCTAACCCTAGTTATAATATACTCTAAACCCTTTCATATTTTATTTGTTCCAGTTGCCCATCGAAAATTTTCACGCGCCGCCATTGACATGTACCATTAAATGCTGTATTCAAAATAATTCCGTAAATACCTAAGTAATATTTAATCAAAGTAAATTATTAATTAAGTACCAATAATGTAGTCCCGGTAGTAATCAGTCGTCCGATGTTTCGATCATTGCAAATTGTATTTGTTGTGTAAATGTGTTCACAAACGTTGTGAATGTTGGTTAAACACTTAAATGTGAACTGAAGGTCTGGGCAAACGCCCCAACGCGCTCCATTACCGCGTCAAAACACATATTTCCAATAACGCGACGAGATCGCGCGACCGCGACTGTAGCAGCCAACATAACTGTTTTGAGACTTGAAGCTTTATAACAAACGCATTGGAGTTCAATTTATATGAACAGATTGTAATTTAATAAATTGTGGTAAATTTATAATTTATTCGATTGCTGCGTTATGTAACTTGCCAAGGTACGCTATAGTTAGTGTTATGTTATTTTGCAACATATGGCGTAACACAACGATGTCATGCTAAAATATGTATGGCTATAAAGTTCCTAATTCAACGTCAACATTGTAAATTTTACAACGTAACGTACGATAAAAGGTTCTTAGAAGCTCATAAATGCGCTTAGTCTATCAATGTACCAAGGAGACTTGGCAGAATGTGCTCACCTGCCGGGTTTCCTCAGGCACTATCCAATTACCGACTCGCCTTCGCCTAAATCCGCAAACATATTAATGTCAAACGTTGCGTCTAACTCCATGTTCAAGTTGTTGATATCCTTCAAATTTTTAACGAAGTTTTGATAGCGTTTGTTATATTCCTCTTCGTCCTTGTACTGCTTATTAAAATCTTCTATGAATTTGCGGAATAGCTCTGGAGCGTCTTTTTCGTCATAATAGGGTTTTTTAGAATCCTTATCGGCATTAGTCTTGGTTACAACAGTAGTAAGTTCGATTTCGGGAGCGGGTTCGTGTGAAGTATCCGAAGGTTTCACACTTGATTCATTAGGGATATCATTGTACGGTACTTGTCCATCTTCATTATTAGGTGTAACTATTGAAGTAATTACCGGTCCATAGTAATTAAAAGATTCTTCTCCTAGCTCTCTGTAATTGTCATCCAACGATCTTCCATCAGTGTATTCTGTGTTGTATTCTTCGTGATATTCGAATGTGCTCACATGATTTAAAGTCAAGGATATTAAGAAAATTATCAGGAACATCTTCATGATCACGAGCAGACACACGTTGTAGTAGATCCACGTTGGATAACACTCTGGCCAGTTTTTACAATGTATTCAAATCGAGAACCGGTTATGTCATAGGCCAAACATCAGAGATGTTTTTTATGCAAAAATAGCCGACTGACATTTAACAAAGAAGTTGTTTGTTTGCTTAGTAAGGTAGTAATAGGATTTTTTATATATAGTGCGAACGGAAAAAGATATCACACCCATTATGTTTATTTAATCGTATGGCAATTATTATTTTGGCCTTTGAGTTTGTCACTCTTTAGTACCACCCAGGGGACACGTGCAGGGTTGTGGTAGGTAGCTCCTGCAGACGCGAGTGACAGTTGTCCCCCCTTTGTCAAGTGAGTGGGCAACTCGACTGTTAGAGGTTCTTAAGCCGCCCGAAGGCCTCTAACCCATTATGTTAACGCACACATACTACGAGTATAAGCGATAATGTGCATTGCGTCTTAGATACAGTGTAATAAATGAATCATACCTTTGTACTCGTATATTTTCTTAATCTCAATTGTGTGGCGTTTATCAGCATTCCTTGACAGTCTTCTTGTTTAAATATCTTATAAAGATGTTATTTATTTATTCGTATGGCGTTTTTACAGTCGTGCACAAATAATCATATTCTTTAAATTCTGTATCCAAGGGGTTGCGTCATTTTCAAGGGTGAACAGGATAAAGATGTTTATAGCACAGCACAACTCACTGTAATGGCGTAAAAAAACGAGCGCGCATTTAACTCTAACTTTTAAACTCGCGTAAATTCATGTGCATTCATATCATTATTGTATTTCTCTGAGACAGTATAATTTGATTTAAACGGCAGACGCTCGGTGCACCAATTGTTTCATGTTATTAATTCCTCGCTCCTCACTCCGCAAGGGTAAATGTGTCGCTTAACTTCCAATTCAGATAAATCCACTCTAACCACTTCCGAGATGACTGTATAGATGAATGCCCCAAAATTTTTTTTTCCCGGTATTTTTAGTTCCATTCGCGTTTTTCCCCATTTTCTTTATTCTCTATACATAATTTCTACCAACAGATAATTTCGTCACACGCCTTTTTTCTAGTCGTTATTTTGGCTACACGCATCTTTACCAATGAAAGAAAGAAAGAAAGAAAGAAAACATTTATTCGTGGACAAAACAATGGGTGTAAAAAACAAAACGTAGAACGTAAAAATAGCAGGGTCCACGAAAAGGCCCCGACTCAGCAATGCAATGTTTCACCAATCTGTTTTTTTCACATGCGTTTAGTTACCCGTAGAATATATTTCCACTAATTTATTTTTGTCATACGATTTAATATCTAATCTTTTTTTCGCAAGACGCAACAACATACCATGTTTTAGCATACACACTAAGCGGGGCGGGGTCGTGAAAACTTCTTAGAATTATTATAGGCATAGATAGGTGACGATAATAAAATAATAAGCACTAGAAATAAACCTTTATAGATAAGTAACGAGTTTTATTCTACTTCACCGTGAATATCTGGACATTCTGAACAACGTCAATGTAATTGGGTTTAAAGTTTTAATAAATATTCGTAATAAATTGTTTTATGAATATTGGTATTAAATAGCTAGAAGAAATATGATGGAACCGAGTGATGAACCCCAACCAGGACCATGTGCATTTACTTTCTTAGAGAGTACTCATGGAGGGCGTTTATTAATACGAGGTGGATATCGCCATTATTTTAAACGAACCAATAAAAAGTCACGTTCCTCCGTGTGGAATTGCCATAAAAAGAATTCATGCAAGGGATTTTTAGTAATAGATGCTAAAGAATAAAGCATATTGCGAGATGTCAACCATTCTTGTGTGCCGGATTACGAGTCTATCGACATTGAAAAATAATATATAGAGTTGAAAAAAAAAGTTTCTACTGATTACAAGCCTATCCCAACGATGTACAAAAAGCATATTAGACAATCAATGCGTGAGGAATATTCTGACAAATTACCACCATTTCATTGTGTAAGAGACGCTTTGTATAAAGCACGCCAGAAATTGGCAGGAACGTCGAAATTGGAGACATTCGAAGATGTGGCCATACCTGTACATCTCTCTGAAAACTTTGTTTGCGTTCATGACTGTGACATTATATTTTTTGTAACAAATGAGTGTAAGCAATGGATTGCTGGGTTAAAAACCTTTTTTATTGATGGAACCTTTAAAATCGTGCCTGAGCCGTTTGTTCAGTTATACACAATTCATGGCGACCTAGGTTCTGACGAAAATTGCACGAGGGTGTTTCCCTGCATATATGCCTTACTACCTAACAAGCGGCAAACCACGTACGAAAGAATGTTTCAACTCTTAAAAGACAATATACCTAGTTTTGAACCAGATCATATAAAAATTGATGTTGAAATAGCAGCGGCTAATGCAATTAAATGTTTATACCCGACAGCGAAAATAAGTGGCTGTTTCTTCCATTTTAAGCAAGCCGTGTATAATAATGCAGATATACTTGGAGCAACCAATTCGCGTGAAGGATGCAGCCATGTTGCAAAATGTGCCGCGATAGCACACTTACCTGCAATGAAAATTCACGAAGCGTGGCTTTCGATTCTGAATATATCACCCCAAACAGACGAGATCCTAAGTTTTAACGACTATATGTTAAAACAATGGATCAAAATTGATATGATTCACATAGTGTCTTGTTATGGCCACCGCCACAGGACAAATAATGTAGTTGAAAGCTGGCACAAAAAGATGAACCATCGTATTCATAAGAACTCCAACCTACTGTTTTTTATATCCCAATTAAGAGAAGAAGCCGACGGAGTTGATTTTGTAAGCGTTCAAAATGAAATGCGAACTGATGCTTTCCGAAAAAGAAATAAAATGTATATTTCAATGGACAGAAAAATAGAGAGAATTGTGAATAATTACCTCCAGGGATTCACAGACATGGATAAATGTGTTAGGCTATTATCTATACTTAAATATAAGTATTAGTATTATTTAATTAAAGATAACAATACTCAAATTAATTAAGAACATATTGATATAATTTTTGTTTTAATTTTATTTTTATGTTTGTATTATGAATCTATACATATAATAAAGCTGAAGAGGGTCGAAAGTCTGTACATGGAAGATATTCGAGGAAAAATTGGCTAGGGATACTTAAAATCAATAACAGAACACGTTCCAACAGTTTTTAGAATTTTTGTCTGTTTGTCTGTTTATCTGTTTATCTGTTTGTCTGTTTATGTGACCGCGCATCACGTGAAAACGGCTGAACCGATTTCAATGAAATTTGGTAGAGAGATTGTTTGAGTCCTGGGAAAGGACATAGGGTAGTTTTTATCTCGGAAATCAACCCCTAAAGGGATGAAATGGGGGGTGGAGTTTTGTATGGAGCTACTTAAACCGATGCACCGATTTGAATGAAATTTCGTATATAAATAGATTAAATCCCAAGGACGGTCAAATAATAGGTTTTATCCCGGATATCTTCCCCTTAGGGGGTAAAACGGGGTGAAAATTTGGACGTAGCCCATTTTGATAAAATTTGGTTTAGAGGTAGTTTAAGTTCTGGGAAAGGACACTGGATAGTTTTTATCCTGGAAATCTCTCCCTAAGGGGGTGTAATGGGGGATGAAATTTTGGATGGACTCTATTTAGATCAAATTTGGTATAGAGATATGTTGAGTCCCAAAAAATGACAACGGATACTTTGAATCTCAAAAATCATCCCCTAAAGGGGATAAAATAGGGGTGAAAATGTGGATAAATCCCATTTGGTTAAAATTTGGTAAAGAGATAGAAGGAGTCCCAGGGAAGGAAAATGCATAGTTTTTATCCTGAAAATCATCTCCTGAGGGGGTGAAATGAAAGGTGAAAATTTGGATATAACCCATTTAGATGAAATTTGGTATGGAGATAGTTAGTCCTGCGGAAGGACATAAAATAATTTTTAGTCCAGAAATCATCTCCTAAGGGGCTGAAATGGGGGATGAAAATTTGGATGGAACCCATTTACGGTATAGCGAGTTGGAGTCCTGGGGAAGCACAAAGGATAGTTTTATTCCGAAAATCATCCCCTAAGGGGTTGTAATTGGAGGTGAAAAATAAAATAGTTTGAGTCCTGGGAAGGGACATCATATGATAGTTTTAAATTCCAGAAATCATCCCCTGATGGGGTGAAATTGGGGGTGAAAATTTAGATGTAGCCCAGTTAGATGAAATTTGGTATAAAGATAGTTTGAGTCCCTGAGTATGACAACGGATAGTTTTAATCCCGAAAATCATCCCCTCAGGGATGAAATAGGGAGTGAAAATTTTGATAATACCCATTTAGATGAAATTTGGTAGACAGATAGAAGCAGTCCCAGGGAAGGACAATGCATAGTTTTTATCCCGAAAAATCATCTCCTGAGGTGGTGAAATGAGGGTTGAAGATTTGAATAAAACCCATTTAGATGAAATTTGGTATAGAGAGAGGTAGAGTCCTAGGAAAGGACATAGAATATTTTTTTTCCCGTAACAAATGCAAGGAGGAAATCATCCCCTAAAGGGGTGAAATGGTGGATGGAAATTTGGATGGAACCCATTTACGGTATAGCGATATTTGGAGTCCTGGGGAAATACATAGGATAGTTTAATCGCGAAAATCATCCCCTAAGGGGTTGTTATTGGGGGTGGAAATTTGTTTGTGACCCATTTTGATAAAATTTAGTTGGAAGATAGTTTGAGTCCTGGAAAAGGACCAAAGACAGTTTTTATTACGGAAATCATTCGCTAAGGGGATGAAATGAGGGTGAAAATTGGGATGTAGCCCGTTTAGGGCTACATCCAAATTTTCCAACAATCCAAATTGCACGTTTTTTGGTATAGAGGTAGTTTGAGTCGCGGAGACGGACAACGGATAGCTTTTATCCCGAAAATAATCCCCTAAGGGGATAAAATAGGGGGAGAATATTTGGATAGAACCCATTTAAATTAAATTTTGTATAGAGATAGTTAGAGTCCTGGATAAGGACATAAGATCATTTTTATTCCAGAAATTATCCCCTAATGGTTTGAAATTGGGGGTAAAAATTTGGATGTAACCCGGTTAGATGAAATTTGGTATAAAGATAGTTTGCATCCCGGAGAATGACAACGGATAGTTTTTATCCCGAAAATCATCCTCTAATGGGGGGTGAAAAATTGGATGGAACCCATTTACGGTATAGCGATAGTTGGGAGTCCTGAGGAAGGACATATGATAGTTTTTATTCCGGAGATATCCCCTAAGGGGCTGAAATAGGGGTGAAAATTTGGATTGAACCCATTTACGGTAGAGCGATATTTGCGAGTCCTGGGGAAGGACATAGGATAGTTTTATCCCGAAAATTCTCCCCTAAGGGGGTGAAAATTTGGATGTGATGTGACCTATTTAGACGAAATTTGGTTAATTTAATTCAATTCGAATTATTTATTGCAGACTTTGTCCTTATCATGTTAGTAACAATAAAAACTTATAAAACTTAAGTTAATAGTTAGGAGATAGTTTGAGTGCTGGAAAAGGGCATATGATAATTTTTGTCTGGGAAATCATTCCTTAAGGGGGTGAAATGTGGGGTGAAAATTTGGATAGAACCCATTTTGATGGAATTTGGTATAGAGATGATTTGAGTCTTGGGAAAAGACATAGGGTAGTTTTGATTCCGGAAATCATACTCTAAGGGGGTAAAATGGGGGTTAAAACTTGGATGGAACCCATTAGGATGAAATTTGGTACTTTTAGAGATAGTTTGACTCGCGGAGAAGAACAACGGATAGCTTTTGTCCCGAAAAAAATCCCCCAAGGACATAAAATAGTGAGTGAATATTTGTATGGAGCTACTATACAACCCATTTAGATAAAATTTGGTATAGAGGTAGTTAGTAGGCGCGGCGTTAGTAGACCCCCCACAAGGTAGACTGATGACCTGGTGAAGGTCGCGGGAGTCCGCTGGATGCGGGTGGCGCAGGATTGGCCACTTTGGAATTCTTTGGGGGAGGCCTATGTCCAGCAGTGGACGTCTTTCGGCTGATATGATGATGATAATGATAATGATAAAGAAAGTTTGAGTCTCGGAGAAGGACATATGATAGTTTTTATATCGGAAATCTACCCCTAAACGGGAAATGGAGGGTGATAATTTGTATCGAGCTACGATATAAACGAGCACTACGCGGACGAAGTCGCGGGCAAAAGCTAGTTTATGATAAAAACGAAGTCAGGCCAACTTTCAACTGCATTATCATATCGATAGAATATTTAAGTTCCTATTTTTACATAACTAAGCTAAAGTACAGTTTTTGTTTTGTCCTAATACATGATTAACCGTGTTTTAATAACAAATATAAAACTAAGTGATTAGCTTTTCCTTTCCACATATAAATACCCATAATGTAGTCTGGTCGTTTCGTTACTATTGTTAAGGGCTATAAATATAAATACCTTTATATGTACTTCTTGCTACGGTATAATAGAAAAGTGACGGTAGCGAGACGGGTCACATAAGTTTACTAAAGTGTACGTTTTAAAGCTTTTAGTGTATTAGAAGCGTATCTTTACAAAACATTTGATAACTTTTTCACATTAGCCTAATAGTCTCGTTTTGAAATATTTTACAAGAAAATGGTTTGATCGGATCAATTACATCAAAAACTGGGCGGAACTAGCATGGGGTTCGGCTACTACTGAGCCAATAATGCGAGCCGCAACCCTAGATCAACCAGGGTTAATAAGCGACTTACTAATCGAAAGTGTATGGGAGCCAGCGAGGAAGGCGTTTTTTGACATTCGCATCGTAAATGCCGACGCCGCTTCGTATGGCTTACTCACATGGCCCACAATCGCACAAAACCACGCTCGCGAAAGACATCGCAAATATGACCTGGCTGCAGAAGATCTTAGAGCCTCATTTACTCCCCTTGTGGTCTCCTGTGATGGCATCGTCGGAATGGAATATGAATCCTTTATAAAGAAAACATCTCTAAAGCTATGTGAAAAATGGTCCAAACCATACTCACAAATAATAAGCTGGATCAAAGTCAAAATACAAATATCTATCATCAGAGCAGTCTCTATGAGAATTAGAGGAACGAGAAGAAGAATAGGAAGATTTGGATGCGAAGACGGCTGCGGAATACCCACCATAGAACACTAGATTCCTCTTCTTTTTTTATGATATTGTATGAGCTAATATTGTATTATTTAACGCAATAAACTATTAGTCAGTCATTACAATATTTGCAAGTAATATTATTTTGCTCGAGCCCTGCCCGCTTAGTGTGTATGCTTAAACATGGTAAAGTTGCGTCTTGCGAAAAAAAGATTAGATATTAAATCGTATGACAAAAATAAATTAGTGGAAATATATTCTACGGGTAACCAAACGCATGTGAAAAAAACAGATTGGTGAAAAATTGCATTGGTAAAGATGCGTGTAGCCAAAATAACGACTAGAAAAAATGGCGTGTGACGAAAATGGGGAAAAACGCGAATGGAACTAAAAATACCGGAAAAAAATTTTTTGGGGCAATCATCTATACAGTCCCAAAAAAGTCAGAAAAATCTTCAACATGACACAAGTCGTTTTTAATCTGAGTCAAAATCCATACCTGCTCTGTATGTCCCGACAGCATTCCGTGGTGTGATGTTTGCGAATTACGTACTGTGTCTTGTCCTTGTACAGTATTTTAATTTTGGACTTCACTTCATGTATTGGTTTAGCGGTTTCATAGTTTACGTTTTAATGGTCCAGTGGTCCTTGACATACTTAAATTGCAGCGTGCCTTTATTAAGTCAAAAATGTACCACAGACAAGATGAATAAACTTGTTGCGAGGTGTTAAAATTGACAACGTCGTGTTGCTAAATGGATAGTAAACCATCAAATTATTGTAATAAAGTATAAATTACAAAATATAATTCAAATCATAAAAAGATATTAACCTTGTAAGTTTAGAAAAAAAGTTTTTTTATTTATTGTCCAAGAGTAAATTTAAAGGTACCAATAGAATATTTACGCTTTTATAGAAACAAATGTATTTGACAACTATGGACATAAACGCAGTATTTCACGACCGAAACAGCAATTGACTTCATTTTCCATGCAACGGGTAGTACAAATTGCACGGTGTGACGTCATACTTTAAAGCCAATCAGTATGAAGCGTTTCGGCTGCTGTCAGCGAGATCCGTCTTTAACTCGGTTTTTTGGGTATTAATGTCCTTCAAGTGTAGTTGCTTCCATACAAACATTTGTTCAACTACAAAAACTGGTTCGAATGGCATCGTAAACAAATTTAAGGTCACAAGCCAATTACTTTTTCTAACATGAAGTGGCTACCACGCGAACCTATTACTTTGTTTTTTTTTAATATCATTTAGCTTGTAATTGTATTTAAGCCGCGTCCGCTGCGCCATGTTTTCGTGGTTTTTTAACGTCAAACATGTTTTGCCCATCAAAACAATAACCTATTTGTTTGCCGAAACTGACGGAAATCATGTTAGATGTTTAAAAACATGGAAAACATTGGTGCAGCGGACTCGGCTTAAGGTTATTAAAAACTAATCATCATCATCATCATATCAGCCGAAAGACGTCCACTGCTGGACATAGGCCTCCCCCAAAGAGTGTCAAAATGACCGGTCCTGCGCCACCCGCATCCAGCGGACTCCCGCGACCTTTACCAGGTCATCAGTCCACCTTGCCTACCCACGCCTCGCCTTCCGGTACGTGGTTGCCACTCGAGAACCTTTCCGCCCCAACAGCCCGCCCACTGCCACTTGAGTTTAGCGATTCGGAGGGCTATATCGGTTACCTTGGTTCTGCTGCGGATAGCCTCATTTCTGATTATTCTGATGCGATCACGCAGAGAAACTCCCAACATAGCCCTCTCCACACAATACAATAAATCCCTCTCAATACAATAAATAACAACTTAAAATACACAACAAAACGTTTGTGTTAATTTTATAGTTCTTAATTTTTTTATTTATTTATGTTCTGTAAATTGACCTTGTATGCGATCGTGATGTCATTGGTCAGTGTATTCATCAAATGGTCACAACGGAAGACCAGCGCTGGCCTTTTTTTTTTTTACGTGGGGAAATGCCTTTGCGCATCTTGCCCGGCCAGGGGAGCCAGGGCAGGTATGTCGGACTCCCGGGAACTGCCCGAACTACCGACTAAAACCCCACGGTGTTCCATCTCGTCACCAAGGTGCTGGGTTACGGGCACGCCGAAGCACTCTTCCGCGACCCGACGGTGAAGACCAGCGCTGGCCTGCCAGCATTACGCGGAGTTGTGACCATTTCGTGACAAATATGTACCTACGTGTGTATGTGTTTATAATTTGTTGTGATTTGTTGTCAATTTGTCACGAATAAATATTTTCTTTCTTTCTTTCTTTCTAATCATTAAAAATCAGTCGTCTATACCGCATATTTTGATACAAAAGCACATTTACTTGTAATGTTAAAAAAACCTTGCTTCTCACCAAATTTTAAAATTCTAGGTCAGCGTGAACTGCTCTATAGGTTTCACTCAAGAAGCAAGGTTAGGTTAAATTACATTAAAACCCGGTTTTCGGTGCACGAAAACATCGTGAGGAAACCTGCATACATCAAAAAATTTAAAGATGTACCTATGTGAAGACCCCAATCCGCACTGGGCTAGCGTGGGGACTACTGCCCGTTCACTCTCATTCATGAGAGGCCTGTGCCCAGCAGTGGGACGTATGTAGGTTGATGATGATGGTGATGATGATGATGATGACATTACAACTTGTAATGCAACCTTGCTTCTTGTTCTTTACAGGTAAAATAATAATTACGAAAACTTATTACAAAATTAGGTACCTATATCGCGTAAACATACAGGGTGACTGGTAATTCAACCTATTCCTTGAAAGGGGTTATACTAGAGCTAATTTGCAACAATTTATGTCCAGTCAACCAGGGGTCAAAACACGATTATTTTTAATTTTTCGAGTTTTTAGTTTGTTTGGAAAAAAATCGCCTTGCAGCTTTAAAGTGCTGATTGTGACAAAAATGTTTTTTACCATCCAAATGGAAGTACTTTTGTCACAATCACCAGCTTAAGGCTGCAAGGAGAATTTTTTTCATACAAACTAAAAACTCGAATATCTCGGAAACCAGCGAGTTTCGTTCGACCCCTGGTTGACTGGACATAAATTGTTGCAAATTAGCTCTAGTATAACCCTTTTCAAGGAATAGGTCGAATTACCAGTCACCCTGTATAGTTTGAATGTAACCATCTTATTATATAAAGTTATAAGTAAATATCACGTAAATAGGGACACCCAAACACTGATAATCACTTTTGACAGATCACGTTACACATGCGGCTGCCGTTCGGAACCCTCTTGCGCGACTCGATCACCTGGGCGGTAATTTCTACAGAGAATTACGTTCGTGACACAGCAAGCATCTCTAGGAATTGTGGATCGTAGAAGCGTGATGTGACGAAATAAAACAAGTGCACTTTTACTGTCTACCCAACTGACGACTACCATCCCAAGTATCCATGAATAAAATACTAACACACACGCCTCAATTTAAAGAACACGAGATATTCAGCAATCGTAAAATTGGCGTAACCAGGCTTATCTATTGCCGCCGTATCTGTGGGTTATAATAAAGCCAATGTTTTCAGTTGCCTTTCCCGGAGATAGGTAGGCAGGTAGGTTTTGGCGACAGATAAGGGCGAGCCAAGTCCCGTCGCGTTATTCTGCAGCTTTGCGCTGTACGTGCTTACAGGGGCTTCTGATAAAGCTTTGTCTGCTTATCTCTATTCGCCACTGGTATGACCTTGCAGTGTTCGCTTTATGAAAAATGGAATGTTGCTTCCTAGCCGTAGGAAACTTGCGGATTTTATCCGCTAAGCCGGATTTTGGACCTGTTGTGATCGTTGTCGGACTTTGATACCCGGGGACACTTACCATTAAAAGACGATTTGTCTTACTTATCCTTAGAATAATAACGCCTAGAAACGCAGTCCACGCGCAACGGTGAGGCCACCTAAACTCGGCCATAAATGGCCCAGTACTCCGATCGGTGGAACAAAATTGGTGCGTTTGTGTGCGTATTGGCGCGTGTGAATACGAGTTGATCACAACTACATGAATCCATTTTATTTACATATCACGCTTTGGCGCGTCGGCCGTATAAAACTATCCTTCTATGCGTTATTATTCTAAGTACTTATCTTATATCAGCTGCCCACACAGCTCCGCCCACGTTTTGCAAAAAATGCAGGCAAAGCCGTGGGGTAATATATTGCATCTATGTTCGTCCCAGAGGTCCATACATGTGAAAGATTTTTGAAATCGCGGACCGGGCTGTTATTCTTTACGCGCTCATGCGCATCACTCCACCCATCACGTCTAACGAAACGAGACCTCTACCGACGCTTTAGTTACTACGAATCGCGGCGTCAAGATATATTTGTGGGTGTGCGTAGAGGTGAGCCTAAAACAAGTTACAGAATAGCGGGGCTGCGTGAGCTCTGAAAAATGTATCATATTTGTATATATTCTTAGGTTTAAGGCATGACATTCAAACACAATGTAATTTGTTAATGAATCAACAAATACTAAAAATTCACATTTAAAACTAAAAAAAATTACTTAACTGAGACTAAAAACCATAAAAAAATATATAGATATAAAACCCATAAATCATTGTTAGAGTGTGAAATGAAGGCGTGGAAATTTCTATAAGAGTGCGAGAATGTAATTCTATGCCTTTGAGAATCAAATAGCCAAAATAATACAGCGATTATCCAATTCTACGCGGCCGAAGCTGCGGGCTAAATCTAGTATGCAATGTACACAGTAGACTTAGACAGTAACGTGGCTGCCGGCAATCGACTCAATAATTCCTCTCAGCTCCTCTAGCAATCGTGACCTCAACCATAAACATGAAACCTTTATGTAAATGCTTACAGAGAGCATCCATCCGTCCACCCACGCCACGGCATATAAGGACTAATAAATTAGCGAGTCGGTACACAAAGGATTACTAAAGTACACCGAAATAAACTGGCAAGTCTAATAAGGCCGCGGACTGGGCTGTTATTCACTACGCGTTAATGCGGCTCATCCCGCCGGTCACCATTTGACCTCTACCTATGCTTAATTACTACGCATCGCGGTGTCAAGGTATAATCGTGGGTGAGCGTTGAGGTGAGCTTAAAATAAGTTACAGAATAGGGGGCTGGACGCAGGTGGGCATCGGGGCGACGAAACACGAGAACTGGTCACATTGCTGTATCTAAGAATAAGCTGACTCGAGGCCGATAAAATTAAGATGGATAAGGGTCCGGGGCGAAACTCAGCTGCATTTGAGGATCCATCTTCATATAATTATATTTGTAAACATTGCTTAATTTATTGTTTTTGATTGGCGCGATTTGGTGGAGTGGGTAGGGATTTTAACATTTGTACGCATTTAGAATCTAGAAAATGTACGCTAATTGAATGAAATATATAGTAAGAATATTAAACATATTAGAGACTGACCAGCAAGTGCAGTCACAAGTTTATTTTTCAAGTCTTTATAAATATGGCAACAAATTTTACTTGACAAAGAAGCTGTTATCGGCCCGTTTAAAGCCTGCATCACACTGGCGCGGCTTGCGGTGGCGAACCATAGTAAATTTGATAGCTAATGACAAGTTTTCTATTGACCGCTGCGGCCAGCGTAACGCATTGTACGCGCGTCTGACATTAAAATCACAATCTAACTGTCATTTTTCCATATAAAATTGACATTTAGACCTTACAGACGCGCGTAAGAAAAGTTACGTGATCGACCCACTGGCCGCGCCAGTCTGTGAGAGGCCTCAAGAAGCTACAAGTTCGTAATTTTACAAATTTAAACAGGCAACACAGAAAATCGAAAACAAAAATTTGCTAATAATAACTTTCATTTGCCCTAAAAAATATACTTGATGGTAATAATAGTCTTCTGGTCATTCTTAAAATATCTTCAAGAACAATTCACTATAAGTACCTACTCTAGATCCGTGTCAACGGGTACAAAACATATTTTCATAATCCCGAAAACTATATTCTTCCGAAGGTATTTTCGTTTTTTCAGGATATAAGTAATACGAACCTAGCCTAACCTATTTACATATTACATTAAATCATCTGCGTCCAAATTGTCATCTAGCGGAAAATGGCGTTCGGCATTTTGAAATTACTGAATAATGATGGTTTCTACAGTTGGGGAGGGGGGAGACGGGACCACAAAACTGGTTAGCAACATCTGTTGATTGGATGTCTAGGATATATACGATATTTATCTGATGTCAGAATGCGGTGCGCTATTTTTGCAAACGAACATCTCATTGGGGCCTATAAAAGGTAAAAAACTTAAATACGGACATTAAAATTTTGTAGTGCTAATAAAATAAATGCCTATTCGAACACGTCACAACTACATACAAGAAGGGCTTTACTGAATATGTTTATAATAAAATAATACAGCCTTTATATAACCAAACTTAAATGTTTGTAATTTACAATATAGTATTCTAGTTTTTCTACTCTTCTGTTTCCATTTGATCTTGCTTTACAGCATAGGCCTACCCTAGAGACTTCCACAATTTGTGATCATGTGCTTTTCTTTGTGTTGATTACGATTTTTTTGTTTATTAGTTTTTTGTTCATTTGTTTTTAGGGTTCCGTACTCAAAGAGTAAAATGGGACCCTATTACTAAGACTCCACTGTCCGTCTGTCTGTCTGTCTGTCACCAGGCTGTATCTTACTGATACCGTGATAGTTACAGTTGAAATTTTCACAGATGATGTATTTTTGTTGCCGCTATAACAACAAATACTAAAAACAGAATAAAATAAATATTTTTATAGATAATGGTACGGAACCCTTCGTGCGCGAGTCCTACTCGCACTTGGCCGGTTTTTATTTTTTCCTTTTTAGGGTGCTGTACTCAAAGAGTAAAACGGGACCCTATTACTAAGACTCCGCTGTCCGTCTGTCTGTCTGTCTGTCTCTCTGTCACCAGGCTGTATCTCATGAACCATGACAGAAAACGCAGTTGAAATTTTTACAGGTGATGTATTTCTGTTGCCGCTATAACAACAAATACTAAAAAACAGAATTAAATAAATATTTATAGATAATGGTACGGAACCCTTCGTGCGCGAGTTCGACTCGCACTTGGCCGGTTTTTTTTGTTATCATTTTCATTTGTCATGATCTCTTGGGGGTTGTGGATGGACTGGACTTTGTGAATGACGGGCAGCTTATAGTAGTTTATGTGAGTGTACAGTCAGCATCAATAATATGTATACGAATTTGAGACTTATCCCACAGACATAAGTGCCGAAATGTTTACATATTTTTGATGCTGACTGTACATAATGAAGGGCATTAAACACAAGTGTGGGTATGAAGGCGAGTTTCATAATAACATCACACGAGTGTCTTAATGCCTAATTATGTACAGTTACATGCACTACTTTATCTATTCACATATCATAAGCCTCCACGATGCATTCAGGAGCCGCATATTATGACCGGCATCGCGGCGTTGTTTTCTGGCAGCTGTCATAGTTTTTTCTTAATTCAGAGACAAACTAGAGTCGGATTTAACTATCATATCGTTCGATATCTTACTTATTTAATTTGTATGCAAATTGACAATTAATTTCGAACGAAACGTCATCTCGACTGATATTAGAATAGAGGTCTAATCACTTTGATTTCAGAGATGTTCGAAATTTGAATGAAATAATATTATCGAAATCGATGTTATTATTTAGCAATAATAACATTTTCACAAATAAGATATTTGTTCTAACAAAACAGTCTATTTTTATGGTGGCCATAATGTGCGGTTCTTGAACGCATCATGGAGGGTTTATGATATTTGGATAGATAAACCAATTTAAACTCTGCGTGGAAGTTTGTGCAGGTTACCTGACACACAACGCACCACACAATAATGTACTGCATCACACGTGATTTAACAGACTCATTCAATCCGCGAAAACAGGCAGGTACGACAAAAGAGCAATAAAATCTATCGGTTCTCTAATATTAAATGATACATTCTATTCATAAATACGGAACGCAATAAAATGAGTAAAGTGCGTCTATAAATAATTACTGAACTTTAACTGATTCATGTCTCAGAGCTCCGGATACGCAATGGCTCCTTTTTTGCGGGTCGCTTCCAGTGTCCGCGGGTAAATAATATATTGAGTGACAAACGTCTCGTCCTTCTCTTTATTCCGGGTCACCCTTGAACCGAATATATTGCGAGCAATTTTCGGGGTCGTTTACCACGCTCCGGGATGCCAATGATACGCTTCTCAAACTTTCGCGTGCGTCCTTTCCTTTACATACGTATACTTAGTGGCGATACATCTGCCAATCGCTTCATATGACTATTTATTTACGTCCCGAGACAAGTTTAAATTAATTCTGTACCTACGATTGATTGGTCTCGTCTTTTGAAGATGTAAGTGCAGATTGGTGGGACCGATTCTAATTACTGTTACTCGTATTTCGGCCCCGCTGGGGTTGAAGAGCTGCCTTGAGACGGTGTTTTTGTCAACAGCCACGTCGCGACAGTTGCTTAATCATGAATGACACGTTTATGTATTCAGAAGGCTCGCCTCTCCCGCTAACGAGAAGACGAGATAAGTTTACAAACGTCGTCGCCTTGAATTCCCTACGGTGTTCAGTACCCGCGTTGATTGTCCGGGATTTGAAATTAACATAACAGGAACGTTCCGTGTTCAGCGACTGCTTTAGATACGGCCGTAGGACGGAACGATGTACATGTTTGTTTGAATAGCGGATTGAGCTCTGACGTCCTCCAACGCCAGCCTCATAAACAATGGGCGCCTTGTCTCCCGGTAGCGCGTTTCTTGTATGCGCTGCGCCTACACTCCAAGAAACACGCTTTGCATAACGATCGCTCCTATTCCCGCGAGACAATCGGCATTATTAACAACTGTAATTTTATTATTATCCACTATATACGTAAATTGTATTAGTTGTCTTAGTCAGCTGCGACATAGTTACATCTCGCTAATGCAATAGTACAATTGCATGTTGATCATGTCGATATTAAATAACATACCTATTGCGTGCGTAAAAGTTGGGCGTGGTAATTTAAAAATTTCTTGAACTCTTTAGAAGTAACTCGTGAAACAATCGTCGCAGTTCAAGTAATTCAGGGCGAGCCAGATGAATCATTAGACCTAAACTAATATTAACTCACTGTTGGGCAAACAACGAATTTGGGGTGTAATATCATCAGTGCGGGCGCCGACGCGTTACGTGTGCGAGCTCTTGTTTCGTTTCTAGCAAACCTTCTTTCATTTTCTAATGGATCGGCACTGAGGGAATATTTGTTGGCAAACTTTCGCCAGACACAGATATTTACATAACAAAGAAAGGGGTAAGGGATCCCGAGTGTCCCGAAAAACGTATTCTTGTCAGGAGTCCGGATTTTGTAAAGGATTTGTCGGTCAATTTCGCGTCAGTACGTTTTTGTTGTACTCAATTTTGTGCGTAATCAGGATCCGCGTTTAGTGACGCATGTAAGCGCCGCGTACTTTATTAAGCGGCGAGCACCCCTCTGGAAATTTATAAGATTTCCTTGACTTATATTTCACTAAGCGCTACTTTTAGCATTATTTGCGTATACCATGTATGTATCCTGATTATTGAGGCTTATTTTGAGGACACGTACCTAGTGACCTTTAGACTATTCTTTGTTATCTGGTCGGTGATCTACTTTGTCCTCTCGATAGCTTTGTCAAAGGATCCTTTTTCCACGGGATGTAAAGGTAAGATGGCCGCACAGTTTAAAAGGCTATACATATATTTATTACTTTCCCATATATGTTCATTTTCTTTTTGTTCTAAAAGAAGCTTTATTTAATGTTAATACCATTGTGACCTAATGGACTGTAATGCATCAGACCGAAATTATATTAAGTAGAGCCTTTTCAGGTAAGTGATTAAGCACATATATTTATTCTGGTTGTTATTTATTCAGCCCTAAAATTAGGTACATTATGTATAATATCATCATTCCCTTTAGACTAATATGGTGTATAGTCTAGACTGAATTATTAAGGTGAGGCCTCTATATCATCCCGAGAATGTAGACACTAAAGTTAAATCATACGGTCACTAAATACCCGAAAGGGAATCGACAAAGTCAAATCCCAATGAATTAAGTACCTACATTAAGCTGAACTCCGATCTCGGATTCATATTTAAATAAATACTGACTTTAATAGTATTTAGTTCTAACTTTTGCTCGCAATTTATATTATTTTACCTTGTTAATGCTCGCAGAATTAAGTTTTGTCGTACCAAATTGAAATGCGGTTTCAAATGTTTTCCTTGCATTTAAGGGAAAGTCTTTGCAGGAAAATAAAGCCTCTAACAGATTGTATACGTCTAATTAGGGTCGTTCGGTTGGTTAGGGCCACTTTATCTTGTCCTGATTTCAGCAAAAGCTTCTGAGTTTAAAGTATCGATAAGATACTATCAAATTTTCTATTCTGTGACTTTAGTGATACCTACCTATATAATTTTATGCATACTGATTATTAAAGAGATCAAAAAACTTGGATATGAGTCATAATATGTGACGAGTATTTAAATCGCAGATTGTAGGTATATGATTCAGTTGGTACATTTGCCATCACATTTTTTTTTGTGACGGTAGTGGCAAAAAAGCCTGCAGCAAGCCTGCTAGTAAGAAGACAGTAGACTTTGGCCACAGCGTATTGCCGGACTTTTATTGGTTTGAGGGTTATTTGTATTGACATCAAGAGACAAAATAATGCATCGTACCATATACGTACCTCTACAATGAAGTTGGGTTTCTTGTCTGATGTTTCTGAAACTGTGATACGATATAAATGTGTGATGGCTAAATGTACAGTTGCAACGGAACTCTAAATAGTAATTTTTTGTAAAACAAACACAAGAAAATAACTACCTACCATATCGTCGCTACTTTGAAAAAATCTCGTATCTGAAAATCATCAAGTATCTAGGAGGAACAATAAACATCCTGTAAATTATTGTGATTGATAAAATAAGTTCTTGTTAGTTTCATGAGATACTTTGATAGCCAGTCATTAATTTTACAAATATTCGAATAACTCACGCAAACACTTTTTATTATATATTTATAGTTATTCGTAAGATTTTTGTTCTATAGTATTGACTGAAAGTTGTTGAGTTACGATAATTTTGCTTTACATTTTATGGTACAAAATGAAACGAAATTTATGTTTTATGCTTATTAAATTAATGAAGTAGACTCTTGTAGAGTAGGTAACTATAGACGAACTTAAATAATAACGTGTATCCGTAATAAAAAAAAAACCGGCTCGAATTATTTTTTCTCAACTATAGATGCAATAAACTATCGTAAAATGAATGGAAGTCTTTTGGCAAAACCGGATTGCAAATCATCAAATTTTCGTTTTTAAATAGGGACGGGTCCAGAATATAGCTGAGGAATCACTTGATGTTCTGAACTATCATTGAATCTTTGAGGTAGAATAGTCCCAGATGTCATCAAAGCGAAATTGAAACTCAATCGGACTGTGAGGTGTATATTTTAAAGCCCTCAAATCTAACACACATGGGTCACCTGCTCTCTTTCCTGGTCTAATTGATGTATACTTAGTACTTAAGTGTCGCATAGTTTTTGAAAAAATACCAGTGTACATATTTTACATTGTACTTTTTTGTCAAAAATGCCTCTTTTATTGTTATTACTTTTACAAAATCGGCAGGCACATGAAGTTCTCTGTTTATTTTTACTTTATGTCAATTTTAAAGATGATAAACATGTTAAAAAAAAACTTAATCCTTATGGGGTAACATTGTATTGAATAAAAGCATTAGGTATAAAACCTGACGTACGAGAAAGTAATCGAAATATACACAATACAATTATTATAGGTACCGTCGATTTATCGACGTTGAAGTTTGTGCACGTGTGTAGTTATATTAGTTTAATGAGTTAGTAAACGAAAAAATTAAAAATAAAACAGATACGAGTTTTTTTCAAAGTAGTGACGATATTTTGTTTAGATACGATATTTTTGAACTAACGATTACTTATTATATCGTTGTAGTTTGTGCAGCATACGAGATGTATTTTTATAAGTTTAATGCGTAAATAAACAAAAATTTGAAAAAATCAGATACGAGATTTTTTCAAAGTAGCGACGATATAGTGTAGTGTAGTAGTAGGCATAAGACTTTTTTGCTTGCGTTATTTTATCGAATTTTACTCTAAGTTGCGTTCCTATACTGGCACATTCTATTGTGCTCCAAGCCACTTAGTAGAAGTACGTACGTTAGGGCAATCCCAAACAATTTTACGAGTTTAGAGTCATAATATTTTATTACGCTTATGTCACCATAATAACATTAAGAAATCCTTTTACGATAGGTATGCGACAGATCTTACTTTGCAAAAGTTCCAAACTTTTATCTATTCAGTGCAGTTTGCGGGAAATATAACTGTGTCAAAATGGCATTCAACTCTGCCTAAGTTATAAATGCTGGAGGCACTTGGGCCCGTGAAGTTCGTATGTGATAACATTTTCATATTCATTCGGAGTCGAGTATGGGTGTTTAATGTATTCATATTTTGCTTTAGAGCACTTCACACTCGGTGAGCAAGGTTACATGTCTTACATGCCACTCTGAGGGGAATTTTGTGAGTATTTAGGGTGGAATCGATGGTGATCTTTTACGTTGATGGTTAAGTGCTGAGTGAAATAGCGCACGCTAAACGACCGGTCGGTTGACCTAAGTATGTTGCATTTTAAGGACAGTGCTAAACGTGATATGACGTCCTTTAGGATCGACCCCACAACTTGGGAAGAAGATTTTCAAGATCTAGACCATTGGAGGGAAACAGTATGTAATGAAGTGGTGGAAAACGATAAAGCTTGGTTCGAACTCTTATCATACAGGCCTGAATTAAGATACCAACGTTGTGCTTTTACTCTTTCATCTCCGGGCAGAGCATTTACTTGCCAATTATGCTGTCGTGGCTGTCTCTTCCGTATCGTTCTTACAAGCTACGTCCCCACGTAACAACGGCACTTCTAATATGGATGTTGTTTAGATCATAAATTTATAAGGCCAATGATAACGATGATGACTGGCAATGAAGAGTCGATTTCCTAAAAAAGTGTACATAACATTTTGTTTCTGTACTCAGAATCGTTGATGGTACCAATGGTAATGTTTGGTTTATTTTTCTATAACTTTCAAGGCAGCTTCTGTCTCCTTAGAGACATAGTAAGTCACTGTGGTTAAGGGTAATCCATTTTGCTCAATTTTGCTGTGTTCATATTTCATAATATTGTGAAATAATACGAAGGAAAATATTATAATAATGTCCAAACAAAGGTTTCGATTTAACTGCTTCATGGATGCATAAGGATAAATGTGTCAACCAACATTTTGCGAAACTAGTGTTCTAAATTATTTTGGTGAGTTATTAATGTTATTATTCATTATTCTAAAAGTTACCTTCATAAAAATTATTGTGTGATATATATACCACACAATTATTTTAGTAAGAGATAATATAAATTGTATCTCTTAGCTCAATTAAGACCTTTTACGCTGTAAAAGGTAGGATTCGGCGTTTGACAACGTTTTCAATACGAGTTTCCTCAGATATAGTAACAATTAATGAAAAAGTTAAAAAGTATTTCCATACGCGTGATAAAGAGCTCATTCTCTTTTATTTCTACTGTCTTTATTTTGGAATATAACATTTACTAAAGAATTCTGAGCACTTCTTTCATCCACCTAAATTTTGTAATATTCAAAAACATGTCGTTTTGCACTCGGTAAATTTTGCATTTTTTTGAAATCATAATATGTTATATACCTTATGCATAGTTAAACTCGACTTATTAATTGTCCTTTTATATGACTTTTTTTGAATACACAGACACTCAGATACCAGAAATCTTTTTTTATTATGAAGAAGACGCAGATCTTATTTTCTTGATTATGATCACCTCCTTTCTTTTTCTCCATTTGTACATTTGATACATGCAACAACGTAAACCCCAAAATAGCTATCATTCCTTGTAATGTACTTTACATACCCATTATAAAGCTGTAATGAATGAAAATATCTGCTTTAAAAAAATAGCTACAAAATTCCGGATGCGATGAAATTTTGACAAATTACACTTGATCCGCAGAAAATATGAAGGAAGCGGCATTCCCCCAAGCAACTGCCGAGTGAGTAATGTCCTTTATATGAACCACAATTTATTCGGCTCTGCTAATACTAAACCCCAAACATGATATTGCTCGAGGGAAAATTATACACGTCATCCATTGTGGGGCTTTGCTCGTCGTTTGCCTGTGTGTCGCGAGCTGAAAAGTCATATATCAATACGAGTTTACAGTGACTTGCAGCATTACATTACAGTTAAGACTGCACTGTTTTGCTTGGCTAATTGGCACACCTCGGAAACTTTGGAACACTGTATCATATATTTGCTATATTTGGAGGTGAATTTCGTTCTGCTGAAAAGTTTTAAAAAGTCTTCACATTCACATTTGTGACAAGTATTGTCAAAAATTTCGAGCTCCAAACCTTTTTGAGAAGCCAATTTTTTTTTATTATTATGTACCCATACCTACTGAAACAAAAGAATGCGTTGTTTTAATGTTATCTAATCTAGTCCATCACTGAGTTTACGTCGAACGTTAGGGACAAAAGTCAATATTATACGGATAGAAAAGTAGAAATTAAAGAAAGAAGTTGCTAACATGTTTCTGCTGAGGAATGTTTAGTCTTAGGCCTATTTGAGAAGTTTTTTTCGTCGGAAAACATTACAAATAGTAGGTAAAAAAACTGTATGTTGCTGCGAGGCTATTAGAATAAGCAGTGCAGCAGCCAGAAGTTGATTACTCTTTAGCACCACCCGGGGGACACGTGCAGGACGCCTCGCAGCAACATACAGTTTTTTACCCACGATGGTCTTAATATAAGTTTGTAAAGAACTGTACCCATGCCATACGAATAAATAAAAACAAATAGTAGGTATAAAGTAAACCGTGTAGGCTCGGACAAGAATAGGTCTACGGTCTCCCCCGCCTGTCGTAGAAGGCGACTAAAGGGGTCGCAGTGTTTCTGGCGGGGGCCGGGGGGGCACCTAAAAACCCCAGGGAAGGCGACCATCATCATCCTAGGACGAGCCAAATATGGCGAGGCGCGAGGAGGGCTCCAGTGCGTTCAGTATGAGACCCTGGAGTCCTCCGCATGAGAGCGCAGATGCCGGCCGCCGTGGAGTTTTTAGTGGATAGAAATACCACATAACCCAGTCAGCCCCCGATGATTGGGTACCTGGTTCGCAGGTTTTCTCCACGTACAAAAAAAAAAGGTATAAAGTTAAAATTATTATTACGTAAAAAATACTATTATTGTTTTATCTTTTACCTCTATGCGCGTTCATTCACCCTTGAAGCATTTTACACTTCACCGTCAGTCACTGTAACTGAATTCATTCTAAAGTAAAAGTCCGGTTGAAAATGAACTAAATCAAATGTATCCAGTACGTGTGATGTTAACAAGAAAATCTAAAGAAAGTCTGGAACCAAGAATAGCACCAACCGTTGAACGAGTTCACAGATCTCAAAGTTTATTATTTTGTTCTGCGCTCCCCCGAGACGACGATTCCTTTCGTTTTTATTATAAAATGGGGATTTACTATGTTATCATCTGAAAAAAAGCAGACGCGTTACATATCCCCAAAAGGAGATAAATATTTTATGTCATAATTCATCCGAGCTATAAAAAGGGTGAGCGCAGACGAGCGCCTCGAAATGATTTTGCGCTCCAGTGTTAAGGAGAGGAGGAAAAATATGGTATTCCCGCGAGCTGATACTCGAGTTATCCTAGGGATAAAGTTAATTATACCTATCCACATTAGCAACCGACCTAATGGGGAATGGATGAAAATTTTAGATGTGCTTGATTATTTTTTTGGTGATAGAAATAACCTTCTTTAACACCAGAAAAAAATTGCAGATTTTTCAGGTGCGTCAATTATTTTTGAAAAATATAAACAGTTTCCTCACTTACGTTTTGGGTTTAGGACGGCGAATGAGAAACTTTCCTTGATTCGTCTCATATTACAAAAAATATTTTGAATATCTGACCCTGGCAACGACAAATATAGCTGCTGCAGCTGTCAATATCATCGCCAGTGTCGGTTTACCACGGATTTTTATGATATTTTTTGTAATATGAGACAAATCAAGGAAAATGTCTCATTCGCCGTCCTAAACCCAAAACGTAAGTGAGGAAACTGTTTATATTTTTCAAAAATAATTGAAGCACCTGACAAGTCTGCAATTTTTTTCTGGTGGTAAGGAAGGTTATTCCTAACACCAAAAAAAAAATCAGGCACTTCTAAAATTTTCATCCATTCCCCATTGACAACATTTCAAACTATGTAATGATGCCTAATTCGAAAACCATTTCGGTAATTATGTTACCTGAACGTAATAAAGTACCTTACTAGTTTTCAGATTTCATTTCTCACCCGTTTTTAAGAAAATCGTGAAATTTTGTAAATGTGGCTTAAGCCGTGTGTGACGCCAATACTACAACTGTCATATTAAAGGTGTGTGCAAGCTGCCATACAGAGCTGTAACGTTGACGACATAATTTAGTTACGAACTTCTGGAATTCGTTACTTTTCAATTTGATATTTCTGAATGAAAATTACAATTTAGGAACAAATAAAAAAACACGTGCCGCTTAAAAAAACATTTTCTAGCGAAATAAATCATAAAATGGCCCACTTGAAAAAATTAAATGTTGTCAATTGTATGTGATTAATTGATTATTCATTCAAAAACTTTATTTTTGTCAAGCCATCCGAACATCATGCACTGCATTTAATAATATTTGAATGGAGATTTTTAATAAAAATTGTGTAGCCATATTTTTGTCTCTGGTATATATTTAAATAAGAAATTTGATTACTAAACTATGTATATTATTCATAGAATTGATCAAGAGGTTGAATCCAATATAATACGAGTACGTGAGGAACATATCGTGCAAAGGTCACTGACTTTACTCAATATTTTCGTGAAGCTTCAGTTTAGGGATTGGCTTATTTAACTGTAAATTTGTTTAAGTTTATGCTATGTAGATAGTTTCTGTAGACTTCATTCTATTTGAAGAGAGATACCAGCATGTTTCAAGGGACTTAACCCTAAGTTGGGCGTGGCGTGGGAATGGATAGTAGGATGTTAGAAATATCTGCATATTTTATTATGCGGGTAAAGTATCAAAACACCATACTTAGATTTTAGGTATTTGTCTATTTTCATAAAAAAAATCACTTCAGAACGATATGGAAATCTGGCTTTCACTCAATAGAACTTTTCATCACTCTACAAAAGGAACAGATGACTTGAAATTAGCTGTTGAACTCTAGCTGTGCATATTCATTTGTTGAATATTAGATAATTTTACATCTGCAGCAGAGCTAGGCTACTTACTACGTAACTACATCTTCTCAGCTGGGCTAGGTATATCCAAAATTGGCAGTTACATCGCTATTCAGAGGTATCCTTTGATTCCTCAGTTTCTGAGAGCTCATTGCATGTTTTATGCTACGTCGACATAGCATAAAAACAATAATGTCGTTACTTCTCGTGAAGTCGAGAGTTTTCTTGTTCTACGAAAAAAAAAACCTTAAAGAATATTATGAAATTTTGCCTCTAGTATGAAAAAATAATTCATTAACGGTCAGAAGTAAAATATTTCCCACTTTTAAATTTCCAAATAACATTGAAATCCAAAGTAATCACGAAAATATCACTTGTAACTTGTCAAGAACATAAAATGCCTCGAAATCTATCCTAACACTAAATTTATAAAAAACTACCGGGTTTTTTTTGGGATATTCAGATTTTTTAATACTTAGTTTACACGAATAGGGAACATTACGCAAAGCTCTTCGTAGGTGGCGACACAAGCAGCGTTGACATTGCATCTCGTTCCCACTTGCGGTATTGTCTATGCAAGCATCCTTGTCACTCACTTGACAAACAATTGTGCATGTGTGTGTGAATCCCTATATTCCTATACTGGTTTACTATTAGTGGTAGTGCTGCCTCTGGCGGCAGAACATTGCAGTAATGTTCCCTATTGACCAAGTTTTGCCTTCACTCAACTGACGCTGTCGCTTTGACATGAGTCAGAAAAAATATGCGTTAAATTTCACGTCTTTAGTTTTGGGCATAGACAAATTAACATACATTTTATATTTGACACAAAGTGGGATCTAGCCCCCTTCAGAGCGATTAGAGCACCGTAAAATGCGCTTCGGAAATATTTATACTCCTTCTATCCAATTAAGGGTAAAAAAACGTATTGATAGGTATTATTATATTCAGAGCACAGGAAATCAAACGTCTTCATTATTACCAGTCAAAGTAAAAGGAATACACCATTAGCGACATGTATATTCACTGGTCTCTGATCCGATGTGTATTTTCGTATTTGATAAAAACATCGCTTGTGGGGAAACATGCACCCCTCATTAGGGTTTGTTCACATACGCGCGCATTCAAACTACTTTTGCAACAAAAGCTATTTCAATTGACTTCAATTGATGATATATCAAAATTGTATTTATTGTAACGCGCACTCGTTCTGGCGCGTTAGGCTTGGTTCGTCTAGAACGAGCACGCGCTATAAAAGTAATTTAGAATTCAAATCTATGCGTTGAATGAGATAGGTATCTTGGGCATGCGTATTTATATTCTAGAAAAAATTTAACTATTCTCATTACTCAAAACATTGCACATTATTAATAGAATATTCATAAAAATTTCGCTCATTTTGAACCAGCCCAAATATCAATAATTTACCAAACTAAGCGAGGGTAATATTAGCAATGACACCAATCTAATTTTCTGAAATTTGCGGCAATACTATCTTATAATTGGAAAAGTTGGACCACAAAAACGAGGGTTGGCCGCAAAAGAACTATAAAATGGCAGTTAACAGTCCTGCACGACTTCTTAATACCATTAGTCTGAAATATTTGAGTAAGTAACCTTGTAGCTTTGGCAAGATAGACTGCCCATGGCAATCGGTTGATGAAAATTAGATTCTTGTATGAGCAATCTTCTCGTAAGTGATCATAAAATTCTTCGTATGGTGCTACAGTCGTAAATCTCTTTTACTATCCCGAAATGTTTCCGGACTCTCTTGTCACTTGTGTAAGGACATTGGGACTACATTGTATGAGGAGTTTATGGACATATTTTAAGATGGCGCATGTATACAAGTTCATAAAGTGCTTTGTTTTTACAAGCCTTTATTTATTAATTCATCGTATATTTTTACGTTTAGTTCAATCGCAAACGATAAACTATCTTCCGACGTTCAGAGTGAAAGGGCACTGGGAAAAACGTCCCCACCCACCAACACAAACGACACATGCCTCATTTTACAAGATCTTTGTAAATTTTACTATGACCATAATCACTCTACGCATGAAAATCGTACGTATGAATGGAAAATCAAATATAGGTACGTAACATAATTATTGTGACATTCCGATGGTCTAACGATGAAGGCTGATGGTGGGCTAAGACTCACTACCTAAACCATCAATGTGACTCCATTCGGCATAGGTTCATTTGATTTGTCAGAATTAATATTATATTACCCACACACATACACATACACACACACTTAGATACACACACACCACATACACACACAAGTTCCCCCATTTAGACCTTTTACGTCTAACCATATTTTTTACTTAAATTCACTGTTCTTTCTTTTATTGTTTTGATGTTTCTTTATAAGTCCAGTTATATCAGTCATATGTAAAAAAATAAAAATAAACAATCAGGTCAACTGCACTCCTGGGCCCCAAGATACAGGCTTTGCCTAGTTTGAAGTCCACCAGATACTGTTTTTGGTCGAAAAATGTA
Source organism: Epinotia brunnichana (assembly GCA_963854355.1). NCBI lineage: Eukaryota > Metazoa > Arthropoda > Insecta > Lepidoptera > Tortricidae > Epinotia > Epinotia brunnichana. Next base: position 14,703,841 of record OY977942.1, read on the forward strand.
TATCTTATCAAATAAACGAATTTATTATTATTATTTATTTATTTATATCTGTGCAAAGATAATTACGACGTGTCCCCTGGGTGGGCTGGGTGGTACTAAAGTGTGACAAACTCAAAGGCCAAATTATGTATGCCATACGATTAAATAAATAATTACAACAGTCTATCAATCGACCAGTGCTAAAAGCTAGACCTAGTCCACTAAAATCCCTCTTCAAATAATGTAGTCCCCGTCTCTCTTAATATTATAGGTGATGGGAAAGCATGTTTGTGTTATATCAATCCAAAGATAACATTTGGGTTTTCTAAATTTAAATTGAAAGGTTCCGAGCACACACCCGGGGCCGTAAACTGACCCGATCGGTATGATTAAACGGACACGGACAGCCGGCCAATCCACTATGTAAATATCGTGTACGTAAACCCCGGCCCACGAATCAAAAAGCGTACACGAAAACCTTATGCGATTTGCGTATCACGTGTCTGGGCATCTATTCCGTTGAATGTATTTAATTGGAGTCGTTGTTATATTTGTCGCACGTGCTTGCTTACACGGGCGCCGCCAAGCAATGCCACGAGAAACGCAACAAATATAAAACGGATGAGAATTTGTTACCTATTCTTACCTTTAGTTGTGTCCTGTGCAATATTTGAACGTTGTTAGTACGTGTGAAGTATATAATTTGGTAACGTTTTTTACATCTTTGTCTTTGCCAGTTTGACTGAAAATGTTTATTCGTATTTTCTTCTTTGATATGAAGTATAAAATCTCTTATCAAAGAAGAAAATACGAATAAACATTTTCAGTCAAACTAGCAAAAAAAAAGATGTAAAAAACGTTGCCAACGTGTATCTGTGTTTATCTCGTGCGCATACGTCACGATGACCGGAGTGGGGATGAGTGGTGGTCCGACCGTTGCCGGGAGCGGTGGTGCGTTGGTGAGCTAACTAGCGTGTAGCAACACAGACATACCTATAACTGCAGTGATCGGATCTAGGATGCAATTTCCCGGGGTTTAAGTTCGTAATATTAAGGTGGATATGACTTACAACCCCGCGACTTTTTTTGGTACCTATCTTTACAAAAAGGTAAATAACGTTTAATTTTAAGTAGTTTACAGTATAAAATTAACAGAAAATGTAATAACAACAAAAATGTTTACAGTATCTACTGCATAGAAGAACTGAACGTATCTTGTATGTCTTATCTTTTATGTATTTTTATTATTCTTATGTGTTTACCAGGGTATACAAGAAAAAGTAATAATTGATATTAGTTCACTATCACTATTTCGTTAATCTTATTACCAGGGCTTGAACTTTTAGTGCTGATGACGTTGCACTGCACCGCACATAGGATGCCATCAAATAGTCTTTTCGTAAACAATTACCACTTATCAACCTCTTTTATTAAATGAAATGGCCACTTGAAATGAGTGTTATATAATGTCTTGACTGACATTGTCAATCAAATCGAGCCCTGCTTATCACATTCTCAACTTACATACATACATACATACATACCATCACGCCTTTATCCCCAAAAAGGGGTAGGCAGAGCACATTCTCAACTTATCGACAAATAATAATAATTTCAGTTATAAATACCCATTATTAGACAATTTTAGTGTGCTTTAAGTGTGCAAATATTAAATGACGTATTTTTTAATTTACAATAGCCTATATAAGCAATAAATAATAACGTTTGAGGTCGTTCACCCCAAATTGCATCCTAGATCCGATCACTGCCTATAAGGTATAGAATGAGCCAATTAAGTTGGTCGTTGTTGTTCTACGTCCGTAGGAATAACCCTAGAAACCCTACACGTGACCTCCGGGTGGTGCTAAAAGAACAACAAACTCGGCAGCTGCACTGTTCCTTCTGAACCTCGCAGCGCACACTGGAACTCTATCAGCGACATCGATACGAATACATATATTATGTACCATTGTGTAACCGTCATATGATAAATAAATAAAATTAAGTGAACACTACAATGATCATTGTTAAAATTAGTATTTTTCACAATCGTGTTATAATAGAGAGCTTTTTAGTCGAGTACCGTGTTTAGGCCACGAAGCTTGCTGAGTGGCCTATGTAAGGTACGAGATTAAAAAGCTTGATTATAACACTAAATTGTGAACAATACTTTTTGTACGAGTTCATTAAAATTAATTTTCTACGAGTCAACTGAACTAATTAAACAAACTCGATACTGTTGAAACGAAGTGCAGCCTATGGCTCGTACGCTCGTTGATATCTTAAAAGAGATCAACGAGCGTACGACATCAACGAGTTAACTCAATAATCAAAGCGATTCTATTGGTCCAATTCATTACAGTTCGGTAAAGCAGCCGCGTGATTGGTCGAATTTATTTTAGTTCTATTTCAAAAAAAAAATCGGTTGTCTAGAGCGTATCGAAACAGTTATTTCGGTTGTTTCGGAAGTAATAGACTATTCAACGATGAAAAGAGTGACGTTGCAGTATTCTCTATGAAATCTTAATACACAAATTGTATTCGTCGAGTAAAAAAAATAGTTATGTGCATGTACAGTTAGTGTATGTACAGTTAGCATCACAGACATGTATTCATTCTAGCATTTATTGATTGAGTATGTACATGTATATAATGCTGACTGTACATAATAGTTACTGAATGAATTCTCGGAATGTTAAAAATGTTCTTTAAACATATTTCTACGTATATGTAAACATTACTTTATGTACTTACTGAGTAGACAAGAGACAACTAAACATAACTTCAAGAAAAAAAAATACTTTTATATGCGAACTTGCCTGCATTAAAAGTCTAATATCTCGCGACATTCACCTTCCAGCCTTAAAAACCTTTCTTAGAAATACTTTTTTCGTTGATTCCATTGACATCCAAAATACTTAAAAAAAATGTAAAATAAACAATTGAGACAATGCATCCATCAACTTAGAATTTTACTGGCGCCTTTTTTTCATAATTTAGAAATTTTAGGTGTTTTTCTTATTAAAAAAATATCTCTGTTTTTTTCTGGTGTCCATCACGTGATCAGGAAAAAAATTAGGGAAACTTTTTTTTTCATAAAAAACCCTTCCCGATAAAGTAATCGGAGTCATTCGTAATTCTGAAAAAAACTAGTTCTAATAATGCTTTGTTCTGACAACGACTGCGGTCAATTTTGAAAATAAACAAGTCAGTACACCTAAAACATAAGTTTCAGTCAAAAATGTCATTTGTGGTTCAAGCTTTTATTGCCAACTGTACTTTTCTGTACCTATACCGTCATCAACTAGGTACTCATTGAGACGATTCTATTGACCCCAAACTCAACTGCGTTACGTCGGTTAACTACTGAATTCCCATGGCCACCTTCTGTCTCCATCATCATATTTGCTTGATGGTACCATAATATTGAATTGTCATCCAAACTATACTTATACCCAAAGTTTCAGCTCAATCGGTTGAGGTTAACTGGTTCAAAATTCAGTTCCAAGATTAGTCCCACATTAACAGACAGGTCAAGAAAGCTAGTAATAAATAGAAAATTGAATCATTTAGATAAACGAATCAGACGCATTAACCCCTCTACGCTCGTTGCGGTTACGGTTATTTTATACCTATTGGCCCGCAAGCGTCGACGGCCGGCATTCCAGGTATTCGGTAATCAGTGCCAGGCCCGTATGCCAATCAATGGCGCACCTTTCAGCGTTCCACTTCCTATTCGTTTTTTGGCCAACAATGCAATATCCTATGTAGGTACTGCTTTATACGGCTGTGACAATTTATTTTAGCTGTGTAAATACGGGCACAATCGAACGGTTAGATTTTCCTTTAATTAAGCCTTTTTATCCGTAAAATAAAAAAAACTGCGGTAGCATGGTGGTAGCATGCGGCTGTCAAGCAGCGGACGTTAGGTTCGAATCCCGGTTCGTACCAATAAATTTTTCGGAACTTATGTACGGAATATTTACGGTTAGCTTTTCGGTGAAGGTTTGGTCTAATCCCAATAAGGTCTAGTTTTCCCTGTGGGTTGGAAGGTCACATGGCAGCCGCTTACGTAAGAACTAGTGCCTATGCCAAATCTTAGGACAAGGTGTCAAAGCAGACCCCGGGCTCCTTTAGGGCGCATCCGGGAATAACGCTAGGAACCCTCCTATGAGTGATGATCCGTAAAATAAAGTAGGTAGATAGGAAATTTGAGATAGAATTACAGAAACTTTGAATGTTATTACACGCAATTCAGATTTTAGCTCACATTCACAGTTGATAACATATCAACAACAATTGTTAATTAACCAAAACATACAAGAACAGTATAGAAAAAGTTTATTTCGTGGAATAAACTAGATATAAATAAAGTCTGACACTATTTACCAAATCGATCCCCAGTCGCTACACGCGTTCCCTTAGCTTACACCTTCAAAAAACTGATCATAACTCACTCCCAAATTTTTCGCACAATTTTCGCCCGTAAAAGAAAGTTGAGGCAATGTGTTTGTCGAAAAAATATAATATGTAAATAAGTTAGCCGGCGTGACTCTTTTGTGGGCACTTTCAATACATTATCGAGGAAAGAAGATCATAAAACAAAAGAACAGTAAAACAGTAATGGACGAATGGGCTTTAATCCTATTGAGGCTATTAGAGATATGGCGACGACGAATAATGGATTGGGCGATCTTATCTACCGAGGTTCTTTAACTTTAATAAAGTTGGGAAGTAGATACCTAACTTAAAAGTAATCGAATACTTTCCTTTCTCTAGTTCCGGTTTTCGCTTGTAATTCTGAGCAATTTATTCATGATTGATGAACAACTAATCCGTTATCCTAAAACTCACCGGAGTGAAACATAAAGTATAGGAAATAAGTAATTACCCGACTGTCTCAAAAGGAGGGTTATGTATTTCGAGCTTACGTATGTATGAATGTGGAGCTGTTTGACGAGCTACAGCCCAAACTGCTTGATGGATTTGGACATAATATGAGGTGTCGTTGGATTCCTCATAATCTTGGGAGTGACATAGGCTTATAATACTTGAAACAAGCAGTTGGGTTTCTTGAAAAATCGTTCGATTTCTCTCGTTCAGCGTTGTGGATTATTTGAGAATCAAAATGTGGCACGTGCCCGGCACATCATATCACCGCTTTCAAGTCTGTCTTTCAAAATTATGAATAATGAGAGTGGAGACATGAAACAAAAGCAATACACTATGGATATAGAATTCCATATTGGGGAATGGATGAAAATTTTAGAAACGCCTGATATTTTTTTTGGTGATAGGAATAACCTTTCTTAGCACCAGAAAAAAGTTGCAGACTTTTCAGATGCGTCAATTATTTTTGAAAAATATAAACAGTTTCCTCACTTACGTTTTGTGGTTAGGACGGCGAATGAGACAATTTCCTTGATCCGTCTCATATTACAGTCGCCATCACATACATAGGTACACTATAGGTGTTCAAAAATATCGGCACATGCACCCTAATGCCTTGAAAATAGAGGTGTGTTCCGATGTTTGTGACGTGCTTGTTTGCTCCGATGTATGTGATGGCGACTGTACATAAAAATATCATAAAAATCCGTGGTAAACTGACACTGGCAATGATATTGACAGCTGCAGCAGCTATATTGGTCATTGCTAGAGTCAGATATTTAAAATATTTTTTGTTATATGAGACGGATCAAGGAAAGTGTCTCATTCGCCGTCCTTACCACAAAACGTAAGTGAGGAATCTGTTTATATTTTTCAAAAATAATTGACGCAGTCTGCAACTTTTTTCTGGTGCTAAGGAAGGTTATTGCTATCACCAAAAAAATAATCAGGCATTTCTAAAATTTTCATCCATTCCCCATTGTGTCAATGAACGATTCCACATGGATTGAATGGATTGCGATCAGTCCAGAGGGGTACTCACGTAACGCTTCAAACGCGCGTTAGGGCAATTAAATTGTAATTTTTCCATATAAAATTGACATTTAGATCCGTCCTTACGTAACATGATGGACATGCAGAAGTGATTCGACAGTCTCTGTGATGTTATATTCTTTTTACAAGCTTTCTATTAACTTGCAATTTATGTCCAGTCGCCATCACATACATAGGTACACTATAGGTGTTCAAAAATATCGGCACATGCACCCTAATGCCTTGAAAATAGAGGTGTGCTCATCGGAGTATGTGACGAGCTTGTTTGCTCCGATGTATGTGATGGCGACTGTACCTAACTATGTAACTATGTAAGTATGTGGTACATATGTAGGTAACTATGTTTGTTCGGGTGGAATTTTGCAACTCAATTTTGAAGGGATCTTCAACCGATCGAGCTGAAATTTTGGGTGAAGGTATAGTTTGAATGACAATTTAATATTATGGTACCTACTATCGAGCTGATCTGATGATGGAGACAGAAGGTGGCCATGGGAATTTAATTCAGTACTTAATCGACGTAACCCCATTGAGTTTTGGCTTGTTATAATCGTCTCAATTAGTAGTTGATGACGGTATACAGAAAAGTACAGTCGGCAATAAAAGCTTTTAACAAAAATGTTTTTTTTATTAATTTTTATAATATTATTAATTAATGACAACGCACAGTCAAAATTGTGGAAGTGGCCTAAAAGTAAACATAATAAGTACGTCTATACTAATCACTACGCATCTACATTCAATACTTTGGAAAATGGTATAAATTCAAATCAACTCGAATACACGAAACAAAGTATTTAATATCCGTCGAATTAATATCAAACAGTTCTTTCAGTACGTAAGTGTAGTCGTTTTTAACCTTTCGTAAATTGTAAAATACCACCACAGTGATTAATGTAGGTGCCGGCAACGTTTTACTGCAATTTAAATTACTCACCAAAGTTCGGCATAGTGTTAGGGTGGACATTAAATAGCATGCAGAAATATCAAATGTCCGAAAGTTTCGGTCGTCTGAAACAGTTTCGCAAATTGCACGTAATTTGTGTGGCTGCCTGAGAGGAATGTCTACTAATGGCGGGATGGTATTTCTACAACTTATAACAGGCCTTGAGTCCTGGCTTCAAATATGCGTGATTACTCGACTTATCAGTTCAGGGATGTATATGTGAAGTTTTCAAACACATTTCAGATGACTCTGTATTTATTATTTATATTTATTTCGCAATGTGAATAATCATTTGTGCTGTGGAGCAGCAGCAGATAAGCTATGTTTTCATATCAGAAATAACAATTAAGTACTTTTCTTTTAACATAAATCTTATCTAAACTCTTAACTAAAACTAATCTAGATAAATAAACTGATTGATATTGCATTGTAGGTGGTTTACATTGTTGACTATTAAGTCCGCCAAGTGTCCTTTTTTTTTTTTTTTAATGTTTGTTACCTCAGAACTCCGTCATTTATGAACCGATTCGTACAATTCTTTTTTTACTTGAAAGTATATGCTTCCAGATTGGTCCCATTGTTCCCTAAGCCCCAGTTGGATGATGGGAATAATGAGGAATTGAGGGAACTCCTCAAATATATTAGGCACGCGTGTAGTAATTTCGATATTTTCTATTATAACTTGTGTATTTACACCCAAAAATCATAAATTTGGTGAAGTGGAAGTGATGATGAAGACCACAGATGGCTTGTGGAACTTCTCAATGATGTACTTCAAACTATATAAGTACGTCACAGATTCTGATATGATTCCGTTGAAATAGCAAACAATGAAGTGCTAAAGGTAATTTTGAGATCCTTGAGGAATTGACGGAAGTCCTCAAATATTATCGGCCCACATACAGCGATTTGGTTTATTGGTCGAAAAATCAACGCATTTGCTCTCGAAAATCCGTTCATGTGGTAAATTGGAAAAAAAATGTGGAAATGTTCATGTGGCTTGGCAGAGTAGGTACTGAATTGAAGTCAGTTAAAACTTTGTTTTGAAAGTAAATTATTATTTGTGCAATAAAGTTCAAATAAAATAATTCCACATCTTGTTCTTCTATCTAGTTCAAAACCAAATAATTGAAGCAAAAGATTCTCCAAAACTCGATTTCAGCGTTCAAAGAATATCACCGGGTTTTCCACACTAACTCAAATTTTGTGGGAGCTCAGGCTGTATGCACTAATTATCGATTCGTTTCAAAAGCGATGCTCAGTCATGAGCCAGCAAACATCGAACATCAATATGTGGCTAATTTCGGCTCGTTTAGCATTGGCCGTAGGCTAAATTCGTCAATCAATCTATAAATCTATTAAGGCGCTCTTATTAGACGATATTTAGGTATTTGCGGAGGTGAGGCAGACGGAGCGGGAGACGCGCGTCCCGCGCACCCCGCTAACGGGCTTATTCTGTTGGCATCCGTATTCGGCTCGTTTTTGCGGATCATACGATCAAATGTTTGTCTTCTTGAATAATTGTTTTATTTTTCAAATCTTGGTTGATTTGTGTAAGATTGTCCCCAAATATTTTGAAATGATTCTGGTTCTTATGCTGCGAAGGTGAATAAATAATTGAGCAACCACTTTGTGACAATTATATTTATAAAATACGGAAAAGAACAAGTTGTGAAATTAAATTAAACAAAATGAAAAAAACCAAACAAAGGGCGAAATAGGAACAACCTTAAATAAAACAAAAACCAAAGAAATAAAAATACAAAAATATTTATCCTCGTTGAGGCTCGAACTGGCGTACGTAGCAGCTCAGTAAAACTAGTGGCACTATGCGGCCGCTAGACCACGCAGACGATGAGGGACGATGTGAAAACAGCTGTCCGTTCCAGCGCAATGCGCCAAATAAGATTTCGGAAATCGCTTGAGTGTGGGATGTTGAATCCCTATCCAAAAGGGCGTGTCTCAAAGGCTGTGAACAACGTAACACAGGACGTGAACCCACGAAAATTCATCTTGAGCACAAGTCAAATGTTAAGCCGTTAGAAATGTAAAGAAATCACTTACCCCGTGTCTCGATAACACTTGCACTCAACGGTTAAAGAAAAGTAATAAGTTTTCTTGGAATCAAATTGCTGCAAACTTCCAAGATACATAAAATATCAATAAATCGATATCCGTGGACACAGTGACATTCACCTGACGGAACATTTTTTCATAAAGACAACATAGTGTCAACGCATGAACATTATCTGCGTTCTGTGATACCCGTAGCAACCTCTATGCTGACAACGTGGAATTATAGTCATTCCAATATCCCCTCTCCTCAGAAGAATCCGCCCCGGATTCATAACATGCGCTTTAGGTCCGATGAGTGCCATTTGCCCAAGTCTTTGCCTCTGACACTAACTAATTTATAGACGTCTGTCGATAACTTCTTAGCAACGATGGCTTTCTCGAACTTCGGTGACAATTTTGACATGAATCCTTTCGCAGCATTTGATAGGAATTTGGTGCGTTTCCAAACCATATCTCCTTCCCGATACTCACAAATACGCCGTCGTTTGTTATATTGCTTGGAATTTTCCTCATGTGCTCTTCTCAACCTCTCTTTAATGTCAGCGTAGATTTCATTTCTTGACTTTAAATAAGACTCAAAACCCTCTCTATTGCATTTCAGCGGAACCTCCTCCTGAAAATGCCCGCATTTGTTACCTAGAACAGAGGTCTCTCGCCCAAAGAACAGATAAGATGGCGTCTTTCCCGTTACCTCATGAACCGAAGTTCTTATGGCATGTGCAATGTGATGGATGTACTTATCCCAATCCCTATGATTATCCCTCACATAACAGGCTATGGCTGTTCCGATGACCTTATTCACTCTCTCTGTCGGGTTCGCCTGAGGATGATAATAAGGTGTATACCACAAGTCTACGCCATAGTTCTCTGCCATCTCCTTAAACTGGTTGGCTACAAATTGTTTTCCATTGTCACAAATAATTACATCCGGGGAGCCATAAACTAATATAACTTGTTCTTCTAAAATTTTAACAATGTTAGATGCTTTACCTGTGCGTAAAGGGAATAGCAGAGAAAACTTGCTGAACCAGCATGAAAGCACTAATAACATAGTATTACCCTGCTTAGAACGTGGGAATGGACCCATTAGGTCTACTGATACAACCTGAAATGGCCCCGACACTTCTCTTTGTCGCCCCATCATGCCACTTGGAGGTAACTGTGATGGTTTATGGCTGGCGCAGACCTCACATTTTCTGACATAAAGTTTAACGTCGCTAATGAGGGAGGGCCAAAAGTAGTGTTGCCTAACTCTATTTACTGTTTTCTTGACACCAAAGTGACCCGCGGTCGGATCATCATGACATTCATTCAAAACCTGGCTTCTAAGCGATTCTGGAACTACCAATTTCCAGTTATATTTTTCCTCTGGAAATTGCTTCAGCTTCAAGTATTTCCAAAGTCGGTCCTGACTAAGCTGCCAATCTTCCGAATGCGATCCGCTTAGTACCTTCTCTTCCTGTGCCTTATACCAGTCATCTTTATTTTCTGCCCTGATTTCCAACACATTTACGTCTTCTGCGTTCAAAGCTCTTGACAACGCGTCTGGAACAACATTCTGCTTGCCTTTGCGAAAAACTATTTCATAGTCAAACTGTTGCAGACGCATGGCCCATCTAGCTAGTCGGCCGTGTGGATCTTTGTTTTTGTGAAGCCACTGCAAAGCACTATGATCAGAAATTACTTTGAAGTGACTTCCCTCAACATATGGCCTGAATTTTTCTACTGCGTGAAGGACGCTTAATAACTCCCTCTCAGACGCTGAATAATTTCTCTCCCTATCCGTAAGTTTAGAACTGGTATAGGCGATCGGCCTTTCAACTCCCTCACTCTTCTGAAACAAAACCGCACCTGTTCCTCTGTTCGACGCATCGCACTGCACAGAAAATTCCTGGCTGAAATCCGGAACACTCAAAACCGGGGTTGAGGTCAAGGCTGTTTTTAAATTCGTGAACGCATTCTCCGCCTCAATGTTCCAAACTATACGCTTGCCCTTTTTCCCACCTTTCGTAAGTTCATGTAAAGGCGCGGCCACCATGGCAAAATTCTCAACAAACCGCCTATACCAACTAGCCATACCAATAAACCGCTTTAATTCCGTAAATGTTTCTGGCCGTGGATAGTTAAGTATCGCACTCACTTTATCTGGATCTGTCCTTAAACCCTCTTTATCTACCAGATAACCCAGATATCTGAGTGAAGACCGTGCAAACTCACATTTTTCCGTATTAACTGTCAAACCAGCCATCTTCAATTGGTCTATGACCCATTTTAACGAGGAAAGATGCTCTTCAAAACTACTATTGCAAATTACTATGTCATCCAGGTAAGTGAATATCTTTCCTTCGTATTCCGGTGGAAATAACCTATCCATGAAACGTTGTTGAGTTTGGGAAGCATTACACAACCCAAACGGCATAACCTTAAATTGGAAAAGCCCTTTTCCACTTATACCGAAAGCCGTTTTTTCTTTGCTAGATTCCTCTAACGGTATTTGCCAGAATGCTGAACGCAGATCTATGGTGGACAGGTAACGAGCATTCCTTAGACTGTCTAGTATCACAGATATTCTGGGTAGAGGATATGAATCCTTCTTGGTAACTTTGTTTAGTTGCCTACTGTCTAGGCACAGTCTGTTTTTACCCGATGCTTTTTTAACCAGGAGGACCGGAGAGCGCCAAGAACTGTGAGATGGTTCAATGATGTCGTTAGCTAACATTTCTTCTATCTCAGCTTCTAATTCTTTCATTATGGGGGGAGCGAACGGATATTGCCTCTGGCACACAGGTAAATGATTTTCCGTTTCAATATGGTGCTCAATCAAGTGTGTTCTACCAATACCCGTGCCTATTTGCTCACGCATTTCCTTGATAATCAAGTCTAAGGACGTTTTTTGCCCCGGCGTTAACTCATCTCTAGAAATAACTGGATTAGGCGAGCTGAACTCCGCAATATCTTCGCTGCTCAATATGTCTGTATGATCACAGCCGCAGTTGATTTCTAACCCAAACTGCTCGAAGAAGTTCATGCCTAGGATAACCTCGTGGTTTAGTTGTTTCATAACATGACATTTAATAACTTTGTATTTTCCAAAGGATTCTATGGGCAGATAAACAACAGAGTCAACGGTATGACGTGTGCCATCGGCGGTAGACAGACACTGCTGAGGTATGTTCTCCGCCTGCATACCAAAAGACATCAACCGCGTGTGAAAACCCTCTGAAATCACCGAAATAGTTGCGCCCGAGTCCAAAAGCCCTGAAAATGTTTTCCCTAAAATCTTGAAGGAAACATAATAGCGTTTATCCTGAGGCTTAGTTTCAATTCTGTTAATCTCCCCTGACTCAAAGAAGGAGTGAATTACCGTCAGCCAGGCCTGCCAATCATTATCAATATAATTTATTTCGGAAGGAGTTCGGCAGGTTTGCCTTCCGAATTGGCGTTTCCCGAATTGCTGCAAGGGCATTTCTTAACCGTAGATCCAAATTTCCCGCATTTGTAACAGAATACCCTTTGCTTTTCAGCTGGACATTCTCTGAAAACGTGCCCAGTGTTTCGGCAATTCCAGCATCTCATCGTGGCTGTCATCCTTATACCCTGCATATTGGGGTTCCGATTCAAAGCATTAATCTCCTTGCCACGGAATGCTAGATCGGGCTCGACAACACACCGACCCTGGCAGGGCTCTTGAAAGTTCTCGCAATTGACGTTCGTTCTTTCAATAACCCTTAAGACTTCAACCAATTCTGATATTGTGTTAAAATGGTCTCTACACACCGCTCTTTGAAGATCTGGTTGGATGTTTCTCAACAGAATGGCCAGCTTCTGTTGATCTGATAACCTGGTGGGTAAGCGATTGAACATGTTCTGCATCACAGACATGTAAATCTGTACGTTTTCATGTTTACTCTGAGTGCGCCTCTTTATCTCATCCAATAATTCTTCCTCATAAAATGGACTTTGAAATGAACTAATCAGGAGCCGTACTAGCTCATCCCAGCAAGAGGCTCTGTCACGATTAGCACGGAACCAAATCAGAGCGTCATCCTCAAATAGGTCAATAGCGTAACGAAATAAGTCGGTTTCAGTGGCGTTGCGAGCATCTTTTAACTCCACGACCCGTTCTAGGAACGCATTGATGCTCAAAGTCCGCTTACCATTAAATTTTATGCCCCAGTCCTTAATTGGGACCAATTTCCTTTTGTTGACATCCACATCAGGGGTGGAAGTACGCTGATGTTGTGAACGTCTTAAATCACTGTCCTTGAATAACGGAGGCTGTAAAGTCTCTGACTGGCCGCACCTATTGCCTAGCTCAGACCCCACTAGTGGGGCCGTATCTAACCCTACAATTGGTTTATATGAAGACTTAACATCGGACATCTTTTCCTGCTCCAGATTGTCTATTATACTCGAGGCTTCCTCACCCAGCGATTTATGCAAAATTTCTTTGTCGCGCTCTGAAATACACTCATCATCCTCTTCATCCACATTTTCCAATGTTTGCATTCTAGCAGTAGCCTCCTGGATTTTATTCAATATAGACAAGTGTTTTTCTATGAGGCCTTGTTCTGTCGGAATAACCAATTTAATGCGACCTAACAAATGAGCGAGGCGAGTACAAATCCTACTAAAGTTGGAACGATCGGTCCCGTCCGTAATCTCACCGAGTGCAGCAGACAGTGATTTAAATTTAGACTCGCAAGTGATTATCTCTGACAGGGGGTTCTCAATGCAGCTCTTTGGTACCTTAAACTCAATAGAACAAACACCACTCGATTCCTTCTTAATAATTTCTCTAAGAATTCTACGCATCGGAGCTACTGTTTCCACATCATACACGCCCCTGCAAGCGAGTTCAAACATGAGCTCGTCCTTCAAAAGAAAATTCACGTCCATGTTTAAAGACCAACAAACAAAAGCTTTACACAAATAAGAGAAAAAAAACTTAAATTAAAATCTTAGCGCGTTATAAAAAGCTACTACCTACGTACAAAAACATTTAAATAGTGCGTGCTCAACCTTCAGCCCCACGTTGGGCGCCAATGAAATGATTCTGGTTCTTATGCTGCGAAGGTGAATAAATAATTGAGCAACCACTTTGTGACAATTATATTTATAAAATACGGAAAAGAACAAGTTGTGAAATTAAATTAAACAAAATGAAAAAAACCAAACAAAGGGCGAAATAGGAACAACCTTAAATAAAACAAAAACCAAAGAAATAAAAATACAAAAATATTTATCCTCGTTGAGGCTCGAACTGGCGTACGTAGCAGCTCAGTAAAACTAGTGGCACTATGCGGCCGCTAGACCACGCAGACGATGAGGGACGATGTGAAAACAGCTGTCCGTTCCAGCGCAATGCGCCAAATAAGATTTCGGAAATCGCTTGAGTGTGGGATGTTGAATCCCTATCCAAAAGGGCGTGTCTCAAAGGCTGTGAACAACGTAACACAGGACGTGAACCCACGAAAATTCATCTTGAGCACAAGTCAAATGTTAAGCCGTTAGAAATGTAAAGAAATCACTTACCCCGTGTCTCGATAACACTTGCACTCAACGGTTAAAGAAAAGTAATAAGTTTTCTTGGAATCAAATTGCTGCAAACTTCCAAGATACATAAAATATCAATAAATCGATATCCGTGGACACAGTGACATTCACCTGACGGAACATTTTTTCATAAAGACAACATAGTGTCAACGCATGAACATTATCTGCGTTCTGTGATACCCGTAGCAACCTCTATGCTGACAACGTGGAATTATAGTCATTCCAATTTATTGTTTATTTATTTATTTAAATCTATTTTTTTTAAGAAAATAAGGAATAATAGGTAGTTACAGTTCTTAAGTACATCGTAGTATGATGACATCAATTATGGACACTTACTTTCCAAAGATATGTTAGTACAGATTTCTTCATCATCAATCCACCTATCGTTTTCCCAGTTCCTATGTGGGTGCTTCCGTTTTCCAAATACGTAGAACTGATAAAATAATAGTACATCTTCACTTCCTAAGGGTGAACGTCACCAATTATGGATTGTACTAATATATTACAGGTTTTTTAAACCGAAATAAAATCGGTTACTTCTATAGGTAAAGTTATAGCGCCGGTTAACACCCGCTTAAGAAACCATCAAAAATAATAAACAAATAGCTATGTTCATCTATTTATCTCCTGGCAAATTATATTATTACCATGTATGTCTTTCCCGCTCACGGGACAATGATGTCCCGGACCTTTGGGAGGCATGCGTGGGGCTAGGTACCTACAAAGTACCAACGGAGCCAACACGTAGAGGCCCTTTTGAAAATTAAATGAAATGCAAGGAGTATTATTACCATAATTATTACCTTTGTTACATAAGTATGACTGACTGATCAAAATCTGGATAATTAGACCACTGTTAGTCAGAAGAGCATTTTATTATACAGGGTGGTTATTTTAAGACCAGCAAGTTCTTCAGTACATGACTATGTCTATTAAAAAATGTAATTTGACCAAACATCATATAAAAATAACAAATTCAATTTGTCTCTTAAATACCTAAAAGTGTTATGTCACTGCGCTCGCGCGGCGCGTGCTGCCTACCATGCTACCTCGACCAGCGGCCACACCGCGATGGACCTTGATACTCTCAACAAGCCAACAAGATTAGGCTTATACTTGGCTCTATACTCCAGGCAAAATACGGTTTCGAAAATCATTAATTTATAATAGCGTTTTTTTGTATATTTCATTTTTAATCGTTATTCTAAGATGATTTACACAAGAATCCAACAAATTTTCCAACCGGAAGTAATTATATAAATATAAATTAAGCTTTAATTGTCTTTTTTTGTTTGATTTATATTGAATTTTTTTAAGCAAATGTAAATTTAGGTAAAAACCTCCTCGATCTCATGCCATTTTTTTCGGTCTTTAGCCAACTGCATCCAGCTAGGTCCGGCGACCTCAGTTATGTCATTGGTCCAACGTCTTCGTCGTCTACCTTTCCTTCTTTTGCCTTTCGGCCCTGACCAGTTTGTTGCTTCCAGTGCCCTTCTTTTCTCCTAATATCTGGCGATATATGGCTTTTAACCGAATGGGGTCCATATAAGAAAGAAAAAATGGCATAAATCTTTTAGATTTAGTAAATATGTACTAACACAAACAATATGGAATAAATAAAGCTTAAATAAATATATATATATAAACTAGCTGTTGCCCGCGACTTCGTCCACGATGACATGTTATCGTCTAAATGTTTGTTTAAGAAATTTAAATGTTTGTTTAATAAAAAAAAACATTGAAATTAGTTTTGTACAGTCAGCATCAGATAGTTAGTAGCAGCCTAGGTAACCAAATATATCGCAACACGTCTTTGTTACTATAGGTGTAAGGATGTGTTACGATATATTTGGCTACTTTGGCTGCTACTAACTATATGACGCTGACTGTACCTAGTCTTTAAGTAAACAGTCTAAAACCGAAGTTACAAATCCCTTACTTTAAAAATGTCTTGCTCTCCATACAAACTAGAAGAACTGTATATCCTAGAAGTAGGTATTTTTGTCAAGACCAATCCAAGCATGTTCAGTAACGTTTCAGAAGGCCGCAGATTTCCGACACGTAAACAATACAAACAAAAATTGAAAACTTTGCAGGGTAGCAACAACACAGCGCTAATCAGAGGCGGAATCTTGGGAATGGCACCAAACATTTTCAATAAAATTCCAGACCGAATTAAACACTGGATATTAATAAATTTGAAAGACAATTGACTTCAGATTCAGATTCAGATTTGTTTATTATCATAATTTTACAATTGAAATCATAGTACAATGAATATACAGATAAGAATGTGTTAAAATTATAACTTGTCAGTTACAATAAAATACAATAGATGTGTACAGTTGTGTACAGAATTGTTTTTATTTGTAAATAGATTAATAATACTCATACTCATAGCATAATGCTATTACATAAAATAGAGAAAGAAAACATAATACAAATATTAACGTCAAGCTTTTAAGATCTTGTTATTTAGTAATTTGAAAGAAATTCTTGTAAACTATACAGTGTTTTTTCAAGCAATAGTTGTTTTACATGGAAGCGAAAAGAGTTGTCGTTCGTTATGGTTTTAAGGTTTGAAGGTAGCCGGTTAAAAAGTATTTGTCCTATTAACTTCGGAAGTTTTGTGCCTATTCTAAGTCTGGGTGAGGTTGTTTTGAAGTGGATACTTCTTTGCTCGCGTTCTTGTATAGGGGTACAGTTCAAAATGTATCACGTAACTTCCGGATTAACTTTATGTAGAGAAGCCTAATCTGATTTCAAATAATTGTTTGTTACATGTTTTAATCCTTCTTTATTTGCTATTAGTTGTTAATCACAAAATGTTATTTAGTTTATGTGACGGGCATGAAAACTATGCTGAAATGACCGCCATTTTCAATGCCTCGCGAGTCAAACGAGCTACGTCAGTCAATGTTGCTATATATACCGATTTATCTGTGCTTATACAGATTTTAGTGAATTAATGCAGATATATATTTTACGGGGACAACCAACAAATAAGTATCCACTTAAACTTAATTAACGGTTGTATCTCGGACACAACCCGCTTCTTTTTAAGTTATTCGCATTTCTCATTGATCTCGAACTATTTTCACCTCTCTTTTGAAATTCATTTGGATAACGTTTAACATACATCAAAACTTCCAATATATAAGTTGAAACTGACGTTAAGATACTAAGTTTTCTTAAATGTTCGCGACACGTGTATCTGTCCTTTGCATAGGGAAGTACTCTAATTGCACGTTTCTGGATCTTTAGGATGCGCTCATAATCCGTACTGTTGCCCCAAAGCATTATCCCGTATGAAAGTTGAGAGAATATGTACGCATAATACAGCTCTTTTAAGCAACTTTCTGACACAAGTGGTCTTAACTGTCTTAGAGCATAGATCCCTCTTGCTAACTTACTGTATAATGTATCTATGTGATCTTTCAATGACATTATTGGATCAATCATTTCAATCAATAGATCAATATTTGATTGAAAAGTGTTATTATACCATTAAAGATTACTTAAACGACCCTACGACATAACATGATTCCATTCCAGACATTCCTTAGTTATAATATTCTTTAGTTATAGTATTTTTTGAGAGTTTTTGACATGTATTTGAAGCATTTAACACCAATCACTGTATTGACATTTTTTTTTAAATTTTTATAAATATATTAGCTGGCTGAAATATTTTGTAAACCTACATTGTGGGTAATGCACAGAAGTCTTATATTTTGTATACCAACAATACTTGTAAAAGTTGTAACCTATGTTTAACAAAATAAATGTAATTGAATTGAAAGTACTTAATTTGTATTATAATAAGTAATCTTTATGCAAAAAATTAAGTCTCTAGCTCTAAAAATAAAGTTTCCCCCATACAAACTTTGCACCCCTATTTACCCCCTTTAGGGGTGGAATTTCCAAAAATCCTTCTTAGCGTTGCCTACGTTGTAAAAGGTAGTTCTGGTGTAAATTTCAACTCTCTAGTCTTAGTAGTTTCGGCTGTGCGTTGACGAGTGAGTGAGTGAGTGAGTCATATCAATAACTCCATACCGACAAAAGGTATGTTCACTTAGATAACGTCACATTTATTTGCTTTAGTGGGCTTATTTTAAAAGGGGCGTGGCGGGGGAGGCTTTCTTGGTAGTTATTTGGAGAAACAGCGGTGGCAGAGTGAGTTCGAGATGTGAAACGGCATACTTTAGTGTTTTGTGATGGGTATCATGTGCACAAACAGCTGGCAAAGTTTTGCAGCTGTATAGGGGAACACCCTGTAGTACTTTGTACCCGACTGCCTCAGAAGGAAGTTTATATTTTTCCAGCGTATGTATCATCATATCAGCCGAAAGACGTCCACTGCTGGACATAGGCCTCCCCCAAAGAGTGCCACAATAGCCGGTCCTGCGCCACCCGCATCCAGCGGACTCCCGCGACCTTAACCAGGTCATTAGTCCACCTTGTGGGGGGCCTAACCACGCCGCGCCTTCCGGTACGTGGTTGCCACTTGAGAACCTTTCCGCCCCAACGGCCATCGGTTCTACGTGCAATATACCCCGCCCACTGATACTTAAGTTTAGCGATTCGGAGGGCTATATCGGTTACCGTGATTCTGCTGCGGATAGCCTCATTTCTGATGCGATCGCGCAGAGAAACTCCCAGCATAGCCATCTCCATCGCCCTTTGAGTGACTTTGAGCCTTCTTATGAGGCCTATAGTAAGCGACCACGTTTCCGTTCCATATGTCATCACTGGCAACACACACTGGTCAAAGACTCTCGTCTTGAGACACTGCGGAATATTGGACGAAAAGATGTGCCGTAGCGTATGTATGCATGTATGTCTATGACGAAGATGAGGAAGGGCCGTGGCCTGCTGCTGGTGGAGTGGCAGGGTCTTTTTCCGCACTCGTTTTTAATAGAATGTACTAAACAGCAAGTAAATATACTTCAGTTCACCAACTCGTTTAGGACTTTAGTCTAGGTAGTCGCTATCCGGCGCAATAGCCCTAAATGCTTTTGATATATTTCTGTATGAATAAATAAATCTATTATTCGTACAGTCCATAATTGGTACCATTACCCCCCCAACCATGTGCTCGTGTCCGAATCCGATTTACACCCGACTACTTACTACCTAACAGTTCTAAATACGTATTCAGGATAACTGAAGATTTTTATTGACATCTTGTCAATATGCTCCAGCTACCTATTAATACGTTTTAGGTGCGGATGTAGAAACGCTTTAATGTAGTAAATATCGCATACCTTATATTTGTTATTCTATCATTTCGAATGTGTTCTCCAGCATGTATTAGCGTTTCCTATTCCTTTATATATTTTTATTTACCTTGATAACTCGAAATAATTGCTGCAAAAAGGCGTATTTGCGTGCCAGGTAAACATTCACAGGTCCGTCGTCGGCAGTGGCCACGGGCGTACTAAATTGTACTCGCCACCGCGCATGCATGACGCGGACACCCGGTTTTTCAAACAAATGACCAAATGTATTGAATTACCAAACATATTGAAATTCTAAGAAGCCGGTAGATAGATCTACCAAAAAGCTACCTATCATAACAAATTTCATTGTAATATTCCAAATAACTTTTGAGATATTTCGAGTTTGGTGGTAAAAAAGCACTGTTTTGAAAGGCAAAATCTATCAAGGTTTTTGTAAGCAATCGTGATTTTACGAAGTACGAACATAGCCAATGAACTGAAGATATACATATCAAAAATTTGGATCTCTAGCAATAGTACAAGTATACTAATAATCGGTTTGGAAAAGGCACTTTTTCGATGCGCAGCTGCATACAGCGCCTTAAGTGGCTACAACACGTTTAGTAGCATGACCTATATTTTGAATGTGAGCTGTAACTACCTATACATACATATTATAATAATTATGCTTTATAGCGGCATTTTTTCTAATTAAGATTAAAACAAATGATGGTTTAAAGGCCTGCACCGACGGCATAGCGATTTTTCGGCATGCAATTCATAGCATTTTTTTTGTTTTAAATTTTCTCATAGAAATTGTTATTAGGATTTTATATATCGGTTGAAAGCAAATAAATTTTAAAGTGATGCTTTTAGGCCGAATTAATACAGATAGGTAATACTTTTTTTAAAGATATCCGTCCTAATGTGTCACCAACTACTTTTTTTTGATCACACAAAAAATGCCTTTAAGAAGAATAAATTAGTCCGAAAGCATCGTTATTCCTAAATTCTGAAATGTATTTTAAACTAAAATGTTGATAGAGAAGATTTAATAGAATATACAAGTAAGTAAGCTTTATATTATATCCTGAAAAATCTTAAATAGCTTCGGAGCACCAAGGGTTTCGGAATACTGAAATTAGGGGAAAACATGCTTCAGTGGACAGATGATTCCTCGGGATTATGTTATGTGCACCCATTTTGGTATAATTGAAGATGACATTCATTTACGAAACGTGAAAACAATCGAATAATATCTGCTAAGTGAAACTTCCCCATTTTGTCAGTAGGGTCATAATAAATCAAGATAAAAGTTTGTCCATAGTGTTTCCCGTACACTAAATCAAAATGTTTTTGTTGACGAAGTTTGTTTTCAATGCAATCTGCTAAACTTTACGCTATTCCGACGATACAATTTATTAATAGCTACTAGTTCATGTGGCTCTGTGCGCGTATTACAAAAAATCTGGTACAAACCGTGAGTGCCTTCCTAATTAATTTCTTGTTTCAAGAATATTTAGGGGTCTTTTTTCTGTGTAGTTTTCATATACATAATCGAATCTTAAAAGTATAATCATTTGGTTATCTAAATATATTGTTGTGAACAAACTGCTTCTTTTGCAAACTATAAAACAATAAAAGTTCCTCTTTTGTTTATTCGCCGCTTTATTCTAGCTGCTGTAAAAATTTAATTAAAGCCATTCGAAGTTAATTACCTTTTCAATCCCAAACGTTTCGTGCAGAAGATCCGTACGATGAGAAGTTGATGAAAATATTTAATGGAAACACACACATTCTTTGGGAGGCTTAATGTCAGCAGTCTTTCGGCTGATATGATGATGATGATGATGATTGGACATTCCCCAGATATTTAAAAAGACGCTGTTGCCCGTTTCTAGACTTTTTTGATCCGCTGTCTAAGTGTCTATTCATGATAAGTTGATAAGTACTTACCAGGATTTTTGGCTGGCATGCTACACCATGGCAGATGGTGATCATAATGTGAGCCCAGAAAGCACGTTAAAATTAAGACACTTGTTAATAGTCTTCAATTCTTGTAGGGTAGATCGTTGTATCTAAGATACAGAGTGTCCCAAAAGTTAACGTCAAGCCGCAAACGTGTGAGTCATGTAATAAATTTTTTTGGAATAAGATCCATGTTATCCTAACAAAAATATTTTGTTCCTTACTCGATGGAAATTGAGCTTTGAATTTCCTATGGCGTATTACACGAAAAAGAACAATCATATCTTTTATAAAAACACAAGTTTTTTTTTCAATTATCTGGCAAGTGTTATACCATTTTGAAATTCGGACTAAATAAGCCATCTTTTGAAGTTACTTACCCAATTAGCGTAGCACATTTTTATCAGTACAGTCAGTTAAAGTTAGTTAGTTTAGTTAGTTAGGTTAGGGAAAAAAGTGTAATTTTGAAAACGGGGGCAGTGTGTTTTAACTTTATTCAGTATTAAATTTACAGAAAGGTTATTCACGGTATAATACCAATAAAAATGTTGAAGAAAAGTAAAGATCTGTAGCCGTACTTAGTCAGTTAGTACTAGTTTAAAACATGATTACATGATGTCCATTTTTTTAATTCTTTAATTTTTTTTTTAAGTAAGTACACCACTTGGTTGTTGTTTTTTAGTAATTGGCATATCACCCGTTGTCGACTTGACGTTGAATTGTGGGACACGTATTAATATTATGCTAATTGCAGCAACAGAACTCGCTACATGTCCACACCTTTCCTACCTTCTAATAACTTCTAATTCGTAGGCAGGTTCACTAACAGCTAGGCTAAAGCGGTCGTCAAAATGTCAAATGGGTCAGTGATTTGCTTATTGAATATCTTTTCACGTAATTATTTTCGTTCGAAGCGATCCTAACTGAAAGTCGTCAGATTGGCACCGATCATCGAGTTCAAACCACATCGGCTGAAATCGGTGGATGGGTGACCACTTAGTTCTACGTGGGAAAAGAATCTTACGGAGATTGAGTTCAACTGTCGTAGGATGAATCGGTTTTTTATCCGTATATGCATGATATCCTGTGATACTCGTACATTAGAATTTTATATTTATAACATGAAATACTATGTTAAAAACATCTTGAAATGAGGATGTTTTCACCTTAAAAGCTACAACCACAAGCGCACGAATAATTCATTTATCTAAAATCTGATCGTATGATATTCCAAAATAATCACCAGTTATGTGTCTGTGTATATTTTATTGTGGAATAGACTTTCTTCTGATCTTCCATCAGAGAAGAAAGTCTATTCCGCAATAAATAAATAAATAAAAATAAAAAGCCTTGTTGTATTTCTCACAGATTACAAAAAATTACATATTGTTTGTTAGTAGAAACTTAAACTTATGAACGTTGATAAAAAAATTGCTAGGTGAATTAGTAATAAGCTGGTCTGCAAGAACCCCTGGGCGGGTAAAGGCCTCCTCCAAAGGATGACCATGTGTCTCTGCATTTCATTCCGCAATAAATAATGCCTATTCCAACTTTGGGTTTCGATAACAAGCAGACCTGGGCTCTTTCAGGATTCATCCAAAATCACGTTGTGAAGGCATTAGATACCTAAGACCTTTATCGTATTTTTTTGTATAATAGCAGATTTTACAAAAACAATTAATAAGATATTTCCTGACCCCTAAAACGTGTGAACGAAATAATAATACTAACACTGAAGTAGTTTAAAATAATTTATTTCCCAGTCTTTTTCAGATTTAAACCTTCTCAATCGTGGCTATCTATGTTTTGATTTCCTTTCCTTTTTCGTTCCTTCCATTTAAAAAGCTGTCCCTGTAATAAAAAAATGCGTTTAAAGCGGATTAAAAAAACGCAGCATTTAGTTTTCAACCTCAGAACCTGACTTAATTTTGTCCCATAGCTGATATTGTAACTATTTAAAAAGGTACAGCCAAAAATTATATTGTCTCTCGTTACAGCCCGTAGTAAATTTGGTCTAAGTCATTGTCGAAGAAAAACTTAGGCCACTTTCGCATTTGGTGGGGCGGAATCGGTGCGGTATTTTGTACTTTACCGAGAGCTTACTGATGTCGTCCAGGTTGCCTTAATTGTCGGTAAACTAAGCTATTTCAACTACATGATGGCTGTGTGTGTGTGTGATGTGATTTCGACCCAAGATAACGTGCGGCTATTGCCAGTATCTCGCTTCCGACTACGAGAACAAGTCTAAGGGGAGGGGGGGGTCATGTAACAGAATTATATACTGTAATATTATTTATTTAGTGCCACATATAAGGGACTAGTGACTGGTACTGGGAATGACAAAACTCGGTTTCAAGCGTAGCCGAAGAGCATTTCTAACAAAATGTGTCGGCACATTAAACGTACAAATTGCAATAACCACGGATTTGTCACTAAGCCTCGGATCAATCTGAAAATGTATTTTAGGGACGCAAGCTGCCTACGTGCTTCGATGCTCTTAGATATATCACCATTCCTAACACAAACAGCGCGGGGTAAGTAAGTATATCTATTTTCATATACAAGTATCTGCTAAATTGTTTTTGGACTTTTCTATTTAAATGTGTCTTTTTTTTTCTCGTGGTCAATCCAGTTACTTCGAATACGATATGTGAAAGTGATGAGCCGAATTGACGCCCCGGTATATTTATGGTACAGTCGACGCCAATAATATGTTCACTACTTTTGCACCTTATTCCTTTGTAATAAGCCGAAAACTGTAAACATATTTTTGGCGTCGACTGTACTATACACCTAAATAAGTACCTTGTCGTTTTCACTCGTTTGACTACTTCATATGGCAGTTTAACATGACGTTTAATGCGACACAGTACAAAAGTGTGAGCCCCTTGTGAGGCTGACCGTACCTGGGTCATTGTCAGTCACAAAAACAAAAATCATCTTTCCGGTGGTCAATAGTTAAGGGCTTTACGCTCACATATAATATGTTTTTATCACATAGAATTATAGAAGGGGCAACGCCGTTTATGCGGATTCAGAGTTCAACCAAAAATTAGGCTTTATAGCCCTTAACTTTGGCAATGTCCACCGAAAAGACGCGAACCTAAATCTGACAATGACCCACCTACATGTGTATTGTATATCAAATATTAATATACGGTTCACTTACGGGTGCTTCGACTGATAACGACTTGGTACTAGAAAACAATTTGATTCCCGATAAATTACATCACGTTTCTTGCTACACGGCCACGCTAAACTCCAGACGTCATTCTGCAAAAAAAAACAACAATTTAAATTATTTACTAAATGTATTGGTTTGGAATTAAATTTGCTTTTGTGACGCGCATTCACTCCTACGCGCACCAAGCTCGTGTCAGAACTAGTGCAACTTCTACAGCCAAACAGCCAGCCCGACAAAATATATGTTTGACAACACACTAAACCTACATTGAGTTTAAATCTGCTCCAAGCGGCAAAAATAGTCCGTTAAAAAAATACGTTTTGAGATCTAGTTGGATCGACTTATATGTAGATCCATACAAATATTATAAATGCGAAAGTGTGTCTGTCTGTTACCTCTTCACGCCTTTAAACCGCTGAACTGATTTAGATGAAATTTGGTATAAGATGAAGTTTGAGAGTCGAGGAAGGGCATATGATAGTTTTATCCCGGAAATGATACCCTAAGAGAAATGGGGGGTGGAAATTTGTTTGGAGCTACGATATAAATATAAGTAAACAAGTTCCAGGCGGACGGAGTCGCGGGCAGAAGCTTGTCGATAATATTTTATTAATTACTCAAGGTATAAAATGCTTAATGAATTTATAAGCGACATTAATAAGCGACGGGTCTACTTATTAATGTCGCTTATAAATTCATTCAGCGCGAGAGTCTATGCGGCGACCGAGATGTGCCTAACAAAGCTATACTTTTAGCCAAGATGTAGAATTTTTAGATCCTAGCTGGTAGTGGTAGGTTACGCAGTGTGGAGTAGGAAGCTTGGCGCTCCTTATGATCTGATATATTTTTAACGCCGATAGCTATATGAGCTAGGAAGTTTTGGCAGACACTTGCTATGTAATGTTTTTGGTGGGATAGTTTTTACCATAAGAAATACGTATGTAACACTATTTTGTTATAAAAACATAAGATTATTTTTTAAATAGAAAATTAAAATCGTATTTTTATTGCCTGTAGGTATGTCACGTGACCGACGACCGCCATTTTGTCTCTGTGACGTCAGAAAAACCAAATGCAAAAATCAGAAGGCGTAGATAAAAAGGACACACATTTTTGACGTTTCTATGTTTGTTTCTAGTTATGACGTCACGATAATGGCGGCTGCCTTTTTGGCGCGAATATATAACGTTAAAATTTCAACCATTACCTATTTATTTGCATAAAGCGATATTATTTTGAGGAACTAAACCAGTTCACTATCGAATCTATACGATCATTTTAAAATATATTTAAAAATATCGTAGGAAAACCTATTAAATGACAACAAACTTGTGTGACTTGTCAAACCAAATATTTATGATAAGATAATATCGTATTTAAATTGGGACACACACATATAAAGCATGTCATTCAATTATGTCGTTGTGAAACGTTATGCTTCCCTAACTATCATTGAAATGTGATAATTTACTATTGTACACCCGAAATGGGCAAACTGTTGGACTTTTTTAGGGTTCCGTACTCAAAGAGTAAAACGGGACCCTATTACTGAGACTTCGCTGTCCGTCCGTCTGTCTGTCACCAGGCTGTATCTCAAGAACCGTGATAGCTAGAGAGTTGAAATGTTCACAGATTATGTATTTCTGCTGCCGCTGTAACAACAAATACTAAAAACAAAATAAAATATTTTTTAAGGGGGGCTCCCATACAACTAACGTGATTTTTTTGGCGTTTTTATAGATAATGGTACGGAACCCTTCGTGCGGTTTTTTTATATTTAAGATGTTATCTATTTGTACACAGTTTTGGACAATAAATAAATATTATCTTATCTTATCTTATCAACACAGTCGAGAGTGAGCTGCGAGCAGTTGGACTGAGCTGGAGCTGTCAGCGGCGCTACCACGAACTTCGAATCTCGAACTTCGTATATCTCCGTCTCTATCGCATTTATGGTGTATGATACTCGAGCGACAGAGACGGAGATATACGAAGTTCGAGATTCGAAGTTCGTGGTAGCGCCGCTGGGACGTCGTTCAGGACATGAAGGCGTGGCGCGAGCTTTTGAAGACCCTATGCACCTCTGGCGTGTGCCCTATGACGACAACAACAACAACATCCCTAACCATCGAAGTAATCGTATTCATATTTCACTTTAATAAAAATGTACCTTAGCTTCTATGAAATTATATTAAGATCGTATTAAAAATTGTCAAGTTATCGTCAAACAAACCAAAGCATTGTTTACCTCCTAGCTGGCCGCCCCTTAGTTTAGCTTTTCAATACGCCACGTCAGATATACTTTAAGAGGAAATTTAATACACCGCTCGCAACAGCTAGTTGCGAAATTGTATAAAACTAGAAGTTTTAATCCTGGTTAACATATTTCCAAGTAGTTCGCAAGTCATAAATAAAGGGGAAAGAGAAACTATAAGGCGCGCACAGGGGGTCAATTAAATACTTAGGTTGTGCATTTGTATTTCATATCAATATTTCCGTGCTCGTTCGGACTCGTTATCTCAGTACGCGTTATGGTGAGTGTGCGAGACCAATTTATCTGAATTTGAATGTGAAACATTAGTGTCTGATCTGACCTTCAGTAAGTGCAACTTACCGTCTTGGCGCCCTTAAACATTCGTTGCTTGTACTCTAACTTCTGCGCATGCCTCCTCTTGCTTTCCATTTCTTCGTCTTCCTGCAAGTTTACAATTGGATCAAACATAGATTTAGTTTCGTGTCTCCTCTTAAACACTGTGTATTAAAGCAATTTCATGGCATTAATAAAGTTAAAATAAAACTGATCAAGTGCGTGTCGGCCCACGCGCAGTGTATAGAGTTCCGTAATTGCCTGTTGTCTTTGCATCATCGACGTACGCGCCAACTAAACGTTGCGGTTGCGTTACCCGAATTTATTTGAAAGTTGGCCTTTTCCTATCCGTAATAGTTTTCCTATTAAATGCACTAATGCCATGTTTTTTTTCATATACACCCATTTAGCCGACAGGGGGCCGGACACATGACTCTGATAAAAATTTGGGTTTAAAGCCGAATATCACGCAAACGCATACCTGAATTGAAATAAGTTTCAGTCAAAAATTAAATTTTATGTACAAGCTTTTATTGCCAACTGTACTTTTCTATATACCATCATCAACTACTCGGTGAAACGATTCTAACGAGCTCAATGGGGTTACGTCTGTAACAGGTAACACATTCACGGCCGCGCTAATCTCGTAGCGCTACGCCGTAGTCCGTAGCAGGTTAAACCTCGTATGTGGCGGAAAGCGCTCGTAGCGCTTTGACGCATATGTGTCGTCATGGGCCCTGAATTCCCATGGCTGCCTTCTGTCTCCATCATCAGAGCAGCTCGATTGTACCATAATATTTAAATCTGTTTCAAAATTGAGTTGCAACTTGCAAGATTCCACCCGAACAAACAAAGTTACACGCAAGTTAATTAAAAGCTTGTTAAATGGTTAGAAATGATCCATTTTATTTTTTAACAAGTTATCTAATGATAACCCATGTTTGCCGAGAAGAAAAAGGGGCCTTTATTATGTGTAGGGGGTGGGGGGGGGGGGATGTACTATAAATATTTTTTCAAAAAAAAAAAACTACCTTTCTGTCGGCGTGATTAATTTATATACACAAGCCGAGGATTCTAGTAGTAACGGTCACTGAGCTAAGCCGCAGACAGACGGACAGACAGACGGATATGGCGAAACTATAAGGGTTCCTCGTTGACTACGGAACCCTAAAAAGGTAAGAAAAGTAACTAATGCTATCTAATACTGTATTAAAAACTATAATTATCAAAGAAGTTATATTTTCTTCACTTTAAATGTAAGCTTTATTTTTTGTCAGTAATGAAGTGACTTCATTTTATGATGGCTTGAATGTAACTCACAAAGTGATCTTGATAAACAGTGTGAATTGTTTCTTCAACGTCGGGGCTGAAAAAAATAGAAAACAAATTATAGTACATTTTTAACAAGGGGCGTATGAGGAATATTGCAAACAAGAGTCTATCAAGAGCCCGAATCCTTAAGGCGGAGGGCTTTTGATGACTCGAGTTTGCAATATTCTTACGCCCGTGTTATACACAATGTTTTTCATCACATTTGCGAGGAAATAAATAACCACAAAAGACAGAAAAACCTATGTTTTATACAAGCGCAAATTGACAATTTCACTTCTAGATCAGTGCGAGTGGAGGGCGGAGCTTCAATATTTCAACCAATCACAGAGCATGGAGCATGTGGTTCTTGCAGGGCATGAACCACATGCTCCATGCTCGATTTTATTTTCCAACCAATCACAGAGCAGAATTTTTGCCGTCCAGATTTGCTTAACCAATCAGATCACACACAAGCTCATTACTTCCCTTGGGACCATTATTTCCCGCGGGAACAATTTAGGCCATTGTCCTTCTGTATACAGGCAAGGAATAACACCATTTATGAGCAAGTGTGATGAAAAATTATTTGAATTAATTTGCTTGCCAGTCGTTCGTCGTTAGGTACCTACAGAGTTCTAGGTAGCTATAGGCTTGTTGTTTAACAAAGTAGGATCTTGCGCCAGTTGCACGGTGCGGAAGGGCTCACAGCGCCAGTGAAACGAGCCCAAAATGGGACGGATAAGACGGCACAAACGATGTTTTTTTTTTATTTTTTTTATGAGCCTATTGTGTGTCCCACTGCTGGGCAAAGGCCTCTCCCCGTGATCTCCATGCATCCCTACTAGATGCCTCTTCTGCCCAACTGCTGAGGAATACATCCAGGTCGTCCCGCCATCTCCGTCCACATAGGTCGGCCCCGTCTGCGTCGCCCATCATGTGGCACCCACTTGTTAGCTATGCTAGCCCACCTATCTGGATGCATGCGACAGACGTGGCCGGCCCAGTCCCACTTGAGCCTGGCAGTTTTTACACCCACATCAGCTATGCGTGTTTTGTTTTATTATTATTATCTCTCACAATTTATACCTTGACACCGCGATGCGTAGTAACTAAGCGTAAGTAGAGGTCTAGTTTCGTAACGGATGACCGGCGGGGTGAGCCACATTAACGCGTAGCGAATAACAGCCCTGCTTGCGTGTTACACAGAAACTAGGCGGAATCACGGGATAAATAATAGCCTAAATCCCTTCAGAAAGTCCATTCAATACACAGGTGAAATAATTTATGAAATCGGAGGTCTCGCTATACGAGTATACAACCTTAAAAAGCTCTCACAGATTTCTATTCTTTATTTTATTAGTGAGATAGTATAAAAATACGGCCAAGTGCGAGTCGGACTCGCGCACGAAGGGTTCCGTACCATTATCTCGGCAACAGAAATACATCATCTGTGAAAATTTCAGCTGTCTTACTATCACGGTTCATGAGACACAGCCTGGTGACAGATGGACAGACATACAGACAGACAGACGGACAGACAGACAGACGGACGGACAACGGAGTCTTAGTAACAGGGTCCCGTTTTACTCTTTGAGTACGGAACCATAAAAACGAACACAGAACGCGAGTATAAAATTTAAAATTAACATGAACAAAACAGTTACACCCTTAAAAGTTTAAATTAGTTGGGAACTTTCATCGCATGCATCATACTGCATTTATGCTTGCACCAAAAAGGCATTCTGTTCAGGGAAAATGTATAACATACGCTATTATACTTCTCAGTACGAAAGCATGGTTCTAAAGAAAAACGCCGTAACTACACAGAGTCAGCAGCTGCTGAACAGAGGCAGTATGACGAAATATGAAACAGTAAGCGGTTTTGACGTAAGCAATTATTACGCAAAACTAGCATTCATTCTTTGCTGCGAGTGCCACCAGCCCACCACACATGTTTGTTTGCTTATCTTGTATTTACGAGTAACAGTCAAATATTTATTATAGTGTGTACAAACTTTTTGAACAAAGATCTAAGTTTTAAGAGTATCTTTTGTTTCTTCGGTTTTGCTCATGGTTTTCTTTCCTTAAACATGCAGTTACAGTGTTATAAAGTTTGGTTAACTTACGCGGACAGCGCAAACTTTATCTCCAGTCCAGATTTAAGGATGATATCGTGGGCTTCCTGGATTGTGAGGGTCGTGGTGTCTATATCGTTAATACTTTTTAAGTAGTCACCAACTCTTATACCTGCATGCTCGGCTCGGCTGCCGTCTTTTACCTAAAAATAAGAATTAGAATTTATTTACTAACACACAAAATACGGAAAAAAGAAAAACAACAACAAAACAAGCATCATATATAATGTGCTAAATAGCAGCCTCAATCAGCATGTTGTCACGGGGGCCGTAACGCTGATTTTCAGTGAGAGCCCCTAAAGTAGGTAAATAAAACTAAAACTAAACTAGACAGTTAATTTTATAATTTGTAGGCACTGTATGTCTAAAAATTACAAAAGTGTACTTAAAATTAGCGGGTAACATCAGAATCGTCGTCCAGTAATTTATTTACAGGCAACACTAATACATATTGCTGGAACAACATCCCCCAGCCTATCCGTAATTCCAAAACTCTAAGTACTTTTAAACTCCACTTCAAAAAACGTCTATTTACCCTACAACTGTCATAACTCATGTCGTTAACCCATGTTGTTGTGTGTGTCTGCATATATTATAATTATTTTTTTTACTTATTTTTTTTTAGTTGAAGTTATATAGCTGTCGTCACGTTAGTCTCTCAAATGGTCATAATTTATCCCATATTATTACCATCCAATATTTTGTTAATAAGTATCTAGTCAGTTTCCTTAGTACTCGTAGTACATAGTATTTATTATGCATGTAACTTGCCAGTTGCCACGTACAAACACCTATACTCCTTAATCTTCTAATGAGTAAGTCATAAGTCACTATTTCTATGCTATGATCCTACTCAACTGTGTCACTAGTTATAATGTTATTAATTTACGACTTAATATATGTAGTACCACGTTTGCCACTTTTTGCTGTTCGGTACTACCTTACAGCCCTAGGCTCCACGGAAGACCAGCGCTGTGACATTATTTAATGTCAGAACATATGCTGAGTGGTGTCAGATGCCACTTGCGGCCACTATAGTAGCACCACCAGTCTTCCTGTACACATGATCTTAGTTTAAGCTTTTAATTATTAAGTTTCTTTTTTATATAAGTACTGTGTTTTCTCCTAAATTGTGATGTGGTGTTATTTTGGCTGTAAATAAATTCATTTCTTTCTTTCTATAAAATAAACACACAAAAGGTGGTAATAACCATGTGTAAAACTAATATTAAACTTAACAATACATAATCTCTTAAATTTATACGCAAGTCATCAAAAGTACCTACAGCGTGGATATAATAATACCGGCAAAGTTTTAAGAGCGTAACAAATTGATTAGGGGGGCCAACCACAAAATTGAGAAAAAAAAATAGGTACCTACTGTTCTTTACATTTCGGCTAATGAGCACACCAAACTTTCTATGGAAAAAT
Organism: Epinotia brunnichana; assembly: GCA_963854355.1. Taxonomy (NCBI): domain Eukaryota; kingdom Metazoa; phylum Arthropoda; class Insecta; order Lepidoptera; family Tortricidae; genus Epinotia; species Epinotia brunnichana. The sequence continues at coordinate 14,736,182 of OY977942.1, forward strand.
CGGGTTCATAAATTACCGAAAAATCGCGAAACAAACAAAAATATACATACAGTCGAATTGAGAACCTCCTCCTTTTTTTGAAGTCTGTTAAAAAAGGATTTTTATTCGATTTGTTCACTATAACCTAAATAAGTCCAATATAAAATCCATTATTTTGTAGATGTACCCAATCTAAAATTACATGACAATATGTGCAAAAATACGAATACTGTACACATGCGTCTTAGTACGAAATTATAAGGACAAAGCAATAAATTATTTCCATGTTTCATTTTGCTTGCGGTTTACAAATGAAAAGGGTTTCAAGTTGTCATATTTAGGGTATTTGAAAGGGAAGGTATCTGGCAGAAATAATTTACGTTAAATTCAGGGATATTATAATAATTTACTTTCAAAACAAAGTTTTAACCGACTTCAATTCAGTACTCCGCCAAGCCACATGAACATTTCCAAATTTTTTTTCCAATTTACCACATGAACTGATTTCCGAGAGCAAATGCGCTGATTTTTAGACCAATAAACCAAATCGCTGTATGTGGGCCGATAATATTTGAGGACTTCCGTCGATTCCTCAAGGATCTCAGAATTACCTTTGGCACTTCATTGTTTGCTATTTCAACGGAATCATATCAGAATTTGTGACGTACTTATATAGTTTGAAGTACATCATTGAGAAGTTCCACAAGCCATCTGTGGTCTTCATCATTACTTCCACTTTACCAAATTTATGATTTCCGGGTGTAAATACACGAGTTATAATAGAAAATATCGAAATTACTACACGCGTGCCTAATGTATTTGAGGAGTTCCCTCAAATCCTCATGGTTCCCATCATCCAACTATATACTTTCAATTAAAAAAATATAGGAATCGGTTCATAAAAGACGGAGTTCTGAGGTAACAAACATTAAAAATTAAAAAAAATACATCCGAATTGAGAACCTCCTCCTTTTTTGAAGTCGGTTAAAAAGCAGCAAGCTCTGACATAATGTTTCCAATGTCAGTTAATTTCTTGTTACTCAAATAATTATTAAAGAAATAGAAATATTTATTTGCTGGAATAAGGTGGTTCGATTGCCATACAAAACGTTATTTGACATTCGCAGGCTAACGGCATGATATTTTAAGAAACTTATGCAACAAACTTTCATAAATTGGCTTCCCATTTGCGCCAAATTCCCCCTTTCCTGGAATAAACTTGTATAAACTAGATTAATTTGAGAAATTGGTTTGGGACGTAATATTTTGAGAAAACTATTTTTCTCAAATCAATCTAGTTTATACAAGTTTATTCTAGGAAAGGGGGAATTTGGCGCAAATGGGAAGCCAATTGAAGAAAGTTTGTTACATAAGTTTCTTAAAATATCACGCCGTTAGCCTGCGAATGTCAAATAACGCTTTGTATGGCAATCGAACCACCTTAAGTAAAATAGTTGCAGAACCAGTATTCAGTCGACAAAATTCAACATTTTAATATTATATTGCTTTTGTATTGTATTTAATTATTTATTAATCGTATGGCTTACAAGTTACTCGACTTTAGTTTTTAAGTATGATGTTAAACTTAAGTTAAGCAACTGCATCTGTCGAGAGAATCTTGGAATCAGCCGTTTTCCCGCACAATTTGGTGATAGGACACTCGAAAATGATAAGATTGAATTAAAATCGTTAAAATTTGAAGAACATTAATATGTGCTGAGGTAAAACTATCTCAATGTAGACAGTCAGTCTCTATGTAGTCATAGATAGAGAGCTATCCACAAAAACCGATAGCTGTATACAGGGTGGAAAGATAAGTCGGGCCCTGGAGGGAAACTACCTTAAATCCTTAAGCTGGCTCATTTTACTTAAAGGAGACATTCCTTTATTTTCAAAAAGAAACAAAACTGCATTCAAAGATTTTCAAAAAAGCCTTACACACGGCCGGGAATCGAACCCGGTCGAATCTGTCTAAAAAAAGGAGTTCGTTTTTTTGCGTAAATTAATAGTTCTAGGTGTAAGGAACTATTGTTGCTAATGAACTATGTAGGTATCTGCAATCACAGGAAAATGCTGAATTTCATAGTTTAATGTACGGAAATGGACCTCCCCAACCCCATACTAACCCGTTTAGTATGTCTGTATGTAAGTATGGCGAGATGTGATGTGAAATCTGAAACTAGACGAAATTGGTAAATTCGTAGTTTTATTTATTTATTTTCATTATTTACGCCAATCTTTTCAAAACTGTAATAAAATATCATTCCCATACTTAGGTACCCATAGTAGGTACCTACCTACTGTTTGTACGAGGAGATCCATTTCCGTATTTAAACTGTTAATTTCAGCATTTTCCTGTGATTGTAGATATAGGGTTCTTTAGCAACAAGTGTTCCATACATCCAGGACTATTTATTTACGCAAAAAAACGAACTCAGATTTTTAGACAGATTCGACCGGGTTCGATTCTCGGCCGTGCGTGAAGCTTTTTCGAAAATCTTTGAATGCAGTTTTGTTTCTTTTTAAAAATAAAGGAATGTCTCCTTTAAGTAAAATGAGCCAGCTTAAGGATTTAAGGTAGTTTCCCTCCAGGGCCCGACTTATCTTTCCACCCTGTATATGGTTTGTATTTTTAATATGACTGGGACGTCAAAAGGACTCATAGACAAAGGCTTATCTGTCGTCAGTCTAACCATACCTACTTTCAATTATGCTTGGCTTGCTTGTAAAATACTTAGGTACTTGGACTTTATTTTCAATGTATTTTTAATGAGTATCTAAGTCAATAGAATCAATACCTACATTACATACATCATTCTTAAAATATAGATTTAACTGAGTTTTCACTCTTAGGCCACTGTCCTGCATTTTGCGGGGTGGAATCTGAATAAAACTAGCACAGGACCGGGTTGAGTGGCGTACTCGAAGAGAAACCTATGTCGATGATGATGTCGAAAACTATACCTCTCTCTCTTATAGTTATGTACAGCAGTGGGCGTCTACAGGCTGTTAATGATGATGACCAACTATACCTCTGTAACTCTCAAAGGCGTTTGATAGAAGGCTCCACCAGCAAGGCTGAGGCCCCATATAGTGTCGTCAAAGTTGACCTTCTCGTGAATGCCTTCGTTGCTAGACGCCCAGGTTATTGATTGGACCTGCTCTGCCCTGCGTAACTCGTCTGCTAAAGCCTTCGGCAACTTCATCTGAAATTAACCATTAATGAAAGTAAGAGTATCCATACGTTTTATTTTCTCAATATTAGTCTTAACACATTCACTGGCAAAAAAATCATAGCGGTATGCCGTGGATTGAATTTAACGAATTTATGTAATTGATGGAACATTAAGTTTCTAGAACAGTATATTCCTTTGATATTCCACTAAAACGGCTTCTATAGCGGAATAACAAAGGAATTTATTGATCTATCGAATTTATTTTCTATTTATTGCTAACACAAAACTAAAGCCCGCTCCACACTATGGGACATCAGCTACGCGTTACAACAACACTATGCGGTAAAGAGAGTAAGACATATTTAGTTACGTCATACATGGCCATAAAGTAGCAATTACCGCACGCTACGCCTGCGGAAAATCCTACTCCCTGGCCAGGTAGAGACGTCAAATATTGTACTCACCACGGGCGGTAATAAAGAAAGCCTCAGATCGCATATTTAACGCCCTTGCCTTCGGTCGGCGCTGGCGTCAAATACCTGCAATCTGGGACATTCTTTGTTTTACCGCCCTGGGTAAGTAATGTACTATTGCGTCTCATTCTACCGCATATCTGCATCCTCTATGATGGGCCATGGTGGCCCATAGTGTTTGGCGGGCTTAAATGCAAAGAGTAGGTAAATACAGAATATAGGCATGCATCAGAATTAAATTTAAAATATGCAAGAATATATTACTCATGCGACTAAATTCTAAACATTACAAAAATACATGTTTCGGTAAAGTAAACACAGTGAATATTGTAAATATAAAATGTAAACCTCAACAAAAAACGTGAAACGTCAAACTAACACAATATACAACTTACATTTTTAATTTCATCCATTTCCCTAGGAGTTAATAAATTCCGCGTTATTAGTAAAAAGCGCTCCGTTTACACTTTTTGATAGCCAGAGTACACTGAATGAACGGACGAGTTGGCTTATATTTTAAATGGAGCTGCTCGTGCATAGGGCTACTTTAATTGGATGGTATTAATAAATTTTGATTGGCGTGTAATTTATCGATAATTAATCGTTGTAAATCGGCATGTTAAGGGGAGAGCTACACCTTTGAATGCCACTTCATAAATGAAAGTAATGTGTTTCGTGTTCTTCTATATGAAAACTTTTAGAAGAACAATGAAATACGACTGCCACTTGACACAACTGTGAACGCAATTAATTAAAAAACAAAAATAACTAGGTAACGGGTTCAGATACATTTTTTTTTAAATGACAGTGGTGATGATGAATGATATAATATATTATTTTTTTTATTTTCTCCAAATAAAAAATACTTATAATTTTTAAGGTGCTGTTCTTAAACTCTTTTGCATCCGAATGCAAAAGCTTGCGATCAACTCATAATTCCACAATAATTCATAAAAAAATCTTTTAGGGTTCATTTATTTGGCATAAATTGGTATCCAAACCAAGTTTTACAAGTTATTACAAGTTTCGTCAGTATGAAACATATATAAAAAAACGAAACAATTATTTTGGAGTTACAAAAATTCTACGTCAAGTGACTTTGTAGGAGCTGTCTGGGTGGTAGCAAATTATTATTTTGGACCAATTATGATAGAAACCACTAAAAACTATTTAATGACATCAATCTCTGATTTTATAAAAAAAAAACCAACCATTTATTTTAGGCATCTAAGGCCCATAGTAACAAAAACCTTAAAGACAATAGATTAAAAAATTAAAAATAATTATTTAGGCGACACGCGGCATTTTTATGTGTTTATTCTGTCAACAGGTCGTGGTGATAAGGGGGCGAGGCAGGCCCAGGCGTTGATGGTGTGGCAACACGATCTACACGCGTTCGAGAATGATGACCAGAGATTCCATGGGACGGGAATAAATGGAAATCCAGGGTGTGAGGCCTCTCTTACTTCCATTTCCCCCCTCTTATAGCCTCCCTTACCGTCAGTCCACCACCTTGTGGGTGGGTCTACCCACGCTGCGTCTTCCAGTACGTGTTTGCCGCTCGAAAACCTTAAAGCCTTAAACTTCGAAAAGCGTCAAGAATACATTATTTAAATTTTAATAAGTTTCTGATAAAATTTGGCCAGCGTCCGTCTCCATCATCAGACCAGCTTTAAGGTTATATATTATATGGTCGTATAATATTGCATAATACAAGTATTGCATTGACATCCGACTTTCATACAAAATTTCAACCCGATTGGTTTTCGGTAAATTGTTTTGGAAGATTTGATCCGCCTGCACTAACGAACGAAAGAATAATACAAAACTTGTAAAAATAATCAATCTACCACATTTAGCATTTGGTAAATTAAGGTATAGGCGATGTTGGGTTTAAGTGGCTTGATTTATACTAAAAACGCGACAAAAAATTGTCTGAAAACCTGCACACGTGACATTAACCCTTTCTTTGGCAAATTCAAACCAAAATTGTGAGCAAAAACAATTCAGCATAAAAATAATACAAAAAGCGCATCAAAAAAATGTGTATACTGTGAAAAACAAAATAAAAAAAAACCGGCCAAGTGCGAGTCGGATTCGCGCACGAAGGGTTCCGTACCATTATCAATAAAAATATTTGTTTTATTCTGTTTTTAGTATTTGTTGTTATAGCGGCAATACATCATCTGTGAAAATTTCAACTGGAACTATCACGGTATCAGTGAGATACAGCCTGGTGACAGACAGACGGACGGACGGACAGCGGAGTCTTAGTAATAGGGTCCCATTTTACTATTTGAGTACGGAACCCTAAAAAGGGTAATATAATGTAGGTATCTATCTATAAAGAATCTAGATGGACAAGACTATGTTTAACAAGAAATAAGTTCTTACTTCCCAATAAAATACAGTATTAAATAAACTTCAGATTAGACTTAAACACTATAATTCACCCTTCAATCACAAATAGATCTCGTTTCAAAATGAACTTGTCAATATCGATATAAAGTTGTCAATTGATGTGACATGCCGTGAATAAGGAGGGCGTGACGAGACGCGGAGTATTTCAAGTACTTGGCAACGGCACAACTGCTCGACCGATTTCCTCTTTCCTTTCAACACCCAAGGAACGGGTCTACACCAACCAGAACCCGTAACAATTACAATATAGACACTACACCACAGAGCATTATATTGATTACCTTTCATTTGTGCCTAGATTGATACCATTGTAGAAATTGACACAGTAAACAATGCGTCTGTGGTTGGTGTTGACCCGACAGCAATTGAAATTGTTCTCCATTTCTAAACAAGCTAATGAAATGTTCATTGATTCGATGATGAACGTCACAATAAATTATCAGCTCGCTCTTGACACGTCAAGAATAGGTAATTATAATCCGGCATTATGTACACAGGTTGTAAAGAATGTTAACTTTATAATAATAGAAGAAAAGGAAATGATTCCGTTTTACACCATCAAGGTCTCGTAAATTGAGTTATGCTAAACTGAAAATTACATACGTTATGTGTTTTGGTGTTGTAATGTATTTTGAGCACCAGAAACTTCAGAAGTTATGCGTCAAAATGTTAAAGTGTAAGTCATGCTAATGCATATTATGAATGATGCGAAATTTAAACTTGCGTCTAGCTAATACTTAAAATTTGAGGACTGCAAGTACGTGTCCATACCTAATGTGTGTTGATATATTATGTCCTTGGTTATATTATACCTTATTTTAGTGTTCAACAAAGTTTGAATAAATAATAAATTGTGCTTACTTTACGGGAACAACGTTCAAATAGATACAACATTTGAAAGCTTTATTAAAAAAACTCTTTTATCTATTTTATTTTCTTTACTTTTTTGCAGACTTGTAAACCCATTTTCCAAGCCAAACTCGGCTTCCATGCTAAGGATAATAAACATAGGTATGTGTATACCTTCTGTACTATTATTGTGCTTTGTAGAACGTTAGACCATATCGAATACTAGAAGTTAGTATGCTTGGTTGTTCTATCGGAGTATAGAGATTGACGACAATTGTAATTGACGACGAAACGTATCGGGTTTAAATTTAACAAAGCGAAAATCACTATATAGGTACACGCGTGACTTTATTTTGTTACGATTGATTGACATATAAATAATACAATTAGTAACAGTGCTACATAGCTAGAAAGCTAATATTTACACAGTGAATGCTATATTAGCGAGTAGAGACTGCAATAGAGCGTCAAAGCCCGCATACATTTTTAACTAATTGATTTCGCAATTGGGTCGTTCTTCTTTTTTACCGACAATGACCAGACAACCGGTGACTGGGCAACAACAACCAGCTGAACGCCTGTTTTCGTTCAACCCAAAAGCGCGTCCACCTGGTTTTGACCATCCACGCAAGGTGTGGTGCCAATTAAACCGCATAAGAACAGGCATTGGTAACTGCGCCCACCACTGGTATAAATGGGGCTGGTGCGACTCCTCTCGGTGTGTGTGTGGAAACCCCGATCAGACAGTCAACCACATGGTTCTGGAATGCCCGACAACAAAATTTTCAGGGTGGATGGAGGACCTCAAGAACCTTACCGAACTTGCTACAGAGTACTTGAAGAGGACTAATCTTAACCTTTGAATTAATCAATCTTATTATTATTATTTTCTTATATAGCTTTTATATGTAATCCAGTGACCAAAATGCCATTCGATAAATAAATAAATAAACCGACAATGAACCAACGTTTTACTGTTTGTTTGGTTTTTGAAGTTTCCAAAATTGTGGTTTTAGTGTATGATAAAAAATTCATATAGGCATATGTTTCTTCATTAGGACTAATATGTAATTAAAGTTTCCTATCCGTCATTTTTTTTAATGTTGTTTTTTAAGAAATTATGTGACAAAGTGGACTATTTCAGTGGGCACCACATTTAAGTTTACCACTCTGTCACGGCATTCTACGAAAGACAAGCTTATAAAAAATGCTAGATAGAGAATGTGAAATATGTAATATTAATCAATAAAAAAATATGGACATTATAAAACCGTAGACATCAATTCTCACATGACGTGCCGTAATAATACGAAGGACAGGTTATTGCCGGTAGAAAAGAACGACCCAATTGACAATATAGGCAACAGCGGAATCGGCTTTAAGCCGTTGTGTGTAGTTATTAAATTTCGATTTTAAGCTTTATGCTTCAACGCGATAAGAGGATTTTGATTCCCGCTCCGCATCTGTTCAGAACGCCGGAAAAACGGCGCTGCCGTCAGCGCGCATCGCCCGCGGATTATGGTGTCAATGTAAACAAGATCAGTGGAAATATTTTTCATGCGAGAGCAACGCAAATGGTAGTCGTTCCATCATTTCGCTACATCTTCGTTTCGAATGCTAACATTTATTTCAGTCGGGGTAAATTTCATTTCATTGTTTTGTTATTTTACGCCAGAAGAAATTCGTGTTTGTATTGTGTTATTGTTCTTTCATAATGGGGCGACGCTTATTTTTTCTTCAATGGACGGAGATAAGTAAGCGTTAAAATGGCGGATGTTTTTGATGTTTTCGTTAGTTGTAAGGTGTTTGTGCTACGATAAATCTGTCCTACTTATTATTAGCGACACTAATATAAATTGAGATAAAATGAGAGCTAGATTCTTATTTATGATTACTCGATTAACGTTTAACATTTGTCAGCAAGTGTATAATGCAAAAGTAATGAAACATTATTTTTACATAATAATTCTAAATTGTTTTGAAGAAGTGTTTTTGCACTATTTCTATCATTCCTGTCGATATTTTTTTTTAAACTGATATTATTCATACTTAAGCACTTTGTCACGTTATTGCTCTTGTATGTTTTGTTCACTAAGCAATAACCTACTTTCTACTGAACCGCTGAACCTAAAAAAAAAACCTAAAACACAGATAATTTTCTAGTTTAGGTACCTATCAATGATGTTATATTTGACTGAGATTTTTGTTGTATAGGAGGAATTAATAGTTTCATAAATTTTTTAATATAGTTTTATTGCGCAAGCACATGAGTAGGTTGATAAGATTTGATCTTTATCAATATGTATAATTATGGTTTACAAGTTTATGTTTAAAAATAGTTACATTTAATCTTTATGGCCTGAAATACACGGAATCCTAGTTCAGGCAACAAGAGACAAGGGTTTACAAGAGTTATCCCCTCCCCTGTGCGTCTTGTTGTTGTTGGCCCTTTATATTACATTTTAGCATATAGTCATATGTCTGTAAAATACTTTTTCAATCAGTTGTTGTATAAAAAAATGTCTTTAATATTTCACATATGCGTCATGTAAATGTCCTGAGAGAAAGGAAGATAGACAGTGCGAGAAAGATATAATAATAAGGATTTAAAAGTCAGAACAAACGAACGTGAATCATGACTCATTAAGGAAGTGAATGACGAAATGAACGAGGAAGATGAATTAGAATAACATTGTTGCAAAGGTCGGGAATATGCAATTTCGTGGATTGATTATAGTTTGCAATTTCCGTCGAAGCATTTCCTGTTTATTTCTATTATCTTTAATACCTAACGTTCTTCGCCTTAAACAGTCGTTCCGAAACTGAATTACAATGCAATGAGATGCGTTCATTTCTAACGTCATGCGTATTGTAATTTGTTGATATTCCTAATAGTAGTTCGTACTTGGATTGGATCCGCACATTGAGGTTTTTTCCCCAATAGTCCGCACCCTCGCCACTGTGCGAGTGCGGACTAGTGAAAATTTATTTTCCCATGTGTTGCTAGTGTGGGTAGAAAATGGGCCCGTTTATGTTTAATAATAATATTTTAAAGTCATTGAACTGCAAAAATCCGATTGATCATAAAATTAAGATAGATTTAAATATTGTTAACTAACTTAGAAAATCATAATATCATATAATATGCGTTACACCTTCCAATTTGATTTTAATAACCATGTTTTTAATGTGCTACACGGGCTGTCCACTTGCCCAGCCCACAGCCCATTGGCCCAGTTCATTTTATTTTTATTTACGTTTGTTACATTTTTTTTCTTAACTCTAGCTAGATGTATAGTTTCCATTACTAATGACAAAAACATTTATAAACGCTTGAGTTTAGTTGAAAGATTTATGAGTTAAAAAATAACGCGTCGATTGACTATATAACTGCTAAGCTACGATCGTAGAGCTACGCCGTAGTCCTTGGCAGCTTAATTTCCGCACGTAGCGAAAATCACCCGTAGCCCCCTGGCGTATGTGGGTTGTGATAAGCGTTGAATGGGTTGAACAAAGGCTTAGGAAAAACCGGCCAAGTGCGAGTCGGAACCGCGCACGAAGGGTTCCATACCATTAACTATAAAAACGGCAAAAAACATGTTTGTTGTATAGGAGCCTCCTGTAGCCGTTGGAAGTGACCCTGCCTACGAAGCCGGAGGTCCCGGGTTCGAATCCCGGTAAGGGCATTTATTTGTGTGATGAGCACAAATATTTGTTCCTGAGTCATGGATGTTTTCTCTGTATTTAAGTATTTATTTATCTTTATAAGTATGTGTATCTAGTACCCATAGTACGAGCTTTGCTTAGTTTGGGACTAGGTCGATTTGTGTAAGATTGTAAAATAAAAATAAAATTGTTCAGTTTTTTAGTATTTGTTGTTATAGTGGCAACAGAAATACATCATCTGTGAAAAGTTAAACTGTCTAACTATCACGGTTCATGAGATACAGTCTGGTGACGGACAGTCAGACAGACATACAGACAGACAGACGGACAGCGGAGTCTTAGTAATGGGACCTTATTATCCCGTTTTACTCTTTGAGTACGGAACCCTAAAAAGAGCGACATTGAAATCAGATGAAAACCAAATTGTAATACTTAATGTGTGTATCGAACCGACGAGGCTGAGCTCGCTGAAATGTTAAATTGTATAGATTATTTAAGTTATCCAATATCCAACACCCTCAAAAGTACGTGTTTCTTTAACGCGTAAGAACCAATTTCGCCATTCAAAGGGCGTGAAGCGAAGATTAATTACGAAGATCATTATAAACTTCTCCAAATAAGCGCAATAATTGATTGAAGTATTAATTAACATGTCTCCCGCACACTCTATTTTATGCTTCTACTGATACGTCCAATTATTTTTACCCGTGTTCTCGACATGTTTAAATAGGGATAGATTATGGACATATTATTTCTAAATTATAAACAAGAACCCTATGAAAAATATTCCCACTAAACGAAACAAATAACATGGATTTTACTTGCTTATTGATTTTATTTCGCCAAAAAGTTGCACGCACCTTGTTTGACATGCGCGTCGCGAAGCGAACTAAACTATTGCTAGTGCCATCTCTCCTTTATGGCCAACTACCCCGGAATTACCCTATTTATTAATGTTAAAGTATTGGTTATTGCCTGAAATAAATATATTTTTATTATTATTGTATAATATCAATTTAGACCACGCAATTGTAGTGTGTATTGTAGCCGCGGGATCATTAATTTACCTAAACTACGTCATCCAACAACACAAAAATCTAAGTTCAAGGTCAAAGCTGTTACTTTCTATTGGTTGATTTCCGGGAACCATTTGTAACAGGACACTGTATGATTGATTTTATGAGGTCCTAGCGTCTTTTCTGGAGATCGCCTCGTGGATCGCTTGCTTTCTACTGTATATGTATAAGTAGGATCAGCGACAGTTCTATAAAATTAACTTTTCACACCACTGCTCGGAAATGTGGCAAAAGAAGGTCAGAATTCAGGCTTCGCAGTTGGGGTTAGTTGGACGTCGCAATTCGCACAAAATCAAACTGTCCAAGAATGTTTTTGTAGTTAATACTGGGTCTTTTTTCGTACCCTGTTTAAAATAAGGCCATTTTAGTTCCACTTCCTTAAAAATAAATTCAAAGATATTGAAACTACAAGCGATTCTAGATGTTTTTAAGCGCTTCGGTGCGCTTCGCTTGATAACATAAAAACGCCTTTGAGTGACTGGCAACTTGTGGACGGTCCAATTTAAAAAATAAAAGTATAAAGGGCGTTAGTGTGAAAATTTTATGAAGTTGAACTAACGACGATCTCTTAATAACGGAACTAAACCAAAATTGTGTCTATAAAATGGATTCTTTAAATAGTGAGAGTGATTCTATGGACGTGCTTACGCCTACCGAATTAAAAGAGGCTGCAAAGTCGGTTGTAAACAATTTGTTGCCAGAAAAATCCCATACTATTAAACGAGCAATATTTGAATATAATATATATACTACTCAAAAGAAAATAGGGGCCACTAAGTATTTTGATTGCTACGTGAAAAATATAGTAAACAGTAATGTTTTATTAAAATAACATGTAACAAGGCTTTTGTTTTAACTTATGCTAATAAAAATTTAATTGTGTAGTCAATTGTTTCACTTATTTCAATTAACATGAAATTAGTCCATTGTCAACAGCAAAAACTAAACAGAAACTGTTTGCAAAACAAAACAAAAACTGACACAAGCTGTTTTTTTTAATGGTTTAGTAACGATAACGAGTGTGTCCTCCTCTCCTGTTTTCACACTCCTGGAGCCTTGAATGCATACTCTCGATTAAGTTTCTGATGTTTTCATCAGGTATCTCTTCCCACGCACGTTTCAGAGCATCCATAAGCTGTTGCTGGTTGTGAACCTCTTGCTCATGCTCCCTAACCATTCGTTTTAATTGGTCCCACATATGCTCTATTGGATTTAAATCCGGACTATACGCTGGCCATGGTAGGACACGAATATGGGAGTCACCCAGTACAGTCTGAGTGGCCCGAGCTGTGTGTGGGCGGGCATTGTCATGCATTAACCAGAACCCTGGCCCCACTCTCTGTGAGAATGGAATTACATGAGGCCTGATGACTTCATCGATGTACCGTTGTGCAGTTACTGTGCCTTGATTTAAGAAAACCAGCTCAGTTTTGCCTTGTAAGCTAATCCCAGCCCAAACCATCACACTAGGACCTTCAAAGCGGTCAATTTCCTTGATGCAGACATCGGAAAATCTCTCACTACAAAGCTTGACCCATTGATTCATGGTCCAATCTGAATGTTCGCGGCAAAAACTTAAACGATTTCCACGTTGAACCCTAGATAAAGGAATTCGTACTACTCGGCGTCTGGACCTTTGCTGGTCTTCATGCAGTCGATTACGTATCGTTTGGTCACTAACACGAGTCCCCGTTGTCAACCGTAGGCGATTTTGTAACTTACGTGCCGTCACAGAGCGCTCTCGACGGGCACTCAATCGGATGTAGTGATCCTCTTGTGCCGTAGTCGCTCGCACCCTGCCCGATCCAGGCCTTCTTGCAACACTGCCAGTCTCTTGGAACCGATCCCACACATTTTGGATGGCTCGGCGAGAGAAACCCAACGAAAAAGCTACAGACCGCTGTGAATGACCTTCAGCAATCAATGTAACGGCTCTGGTGGCAGTAATGGTACCCATATGCCTTCGTTGACGTAGCATTATTAACAAAAGATGTTAAAAGAAGCAAAAGATGGACAGAAATCGTTTTTTAACAGAATAAAATTGTGATTCCATCTGAAAGGAATTTGACATGAAACTCGTTTTTTTTTATTTGCTTCAATTTCTGGCCAGCTGTAAGACTTAAACACCAGCATTAAAGAGGTTGGATACTGAAGGAGGCCGGGCATCATTAATTAGTCACTTATTAATTAGTTTACATCTAAAAATTTACTCAAAAACAGAAATATGTAAGTGGCCCTTATTTTCTTTTGAGTAGTATATGTGCAATGATGCAATCACGTTCTCGGAAACGGCTCTAACGATTTCGATGAAATTTGGAATATAAGGGTTTACGGGGGTGAGAAATCGATCTAGCCAGGTGTCATATCTGGGAAAATTCGTTTATTCGTATTTTCACCCGAGCTAAGCTCGGTCGCCCAGGGACTCCCGGGCAAAATACATAAAGGCGTATCAGATATTTATTTCGTGGAGATATGATAAGAAGATGAATTTTTCAGAAACTGTTTTACTGGCATACTTCGATGAACTTTCGAAAAACCTAAAACCCTCAACGTTATGGGGTATTTATTCCATGATTTATTTAAAGCTACAATAAGTAAATAAGTAAGCTACAAAAATACAACAACAATAAATAAGAGGATTCTGTGGGAAAAAACGTAAATTATAAATTGAATGAATCAATAAGTTTGCGTCAATCCACTTCAACTGAGGCAACAAGTCAACATCGCGTGAAGCTGTAACACCACCGAGTCCCTGCCTTGGAGAACGTCCAATGACAGAACAGAACTTCCATCAACCTGCCAAAATGACACAAAATACTAATATTATGTTCCCGGCAAGAATATTTCGCTATCGTTTAATAATTGCCCCAACGCTAATATTAATATAACATTTAATTAAAAAAGATGACAATAAGATAAGATGTAATATCTCGGCTACAAGTGCAATAAGTAGATGGACTCGTCTTTTCGGTGAGGCCCTCGAACTCACTCGTCCATCTATTGCTTACTTTCCAGCCTCTACAACAATGTACTATTACTGGTGATGTGACCGAAAAGTTTTAGAATTCGTAGCTGAACAATCGATGGAATACTCTGGTTGATTTAGAATTCCTTCATAATGTAAACGTTGGTACGATGGGCAGTCCAGCTAATTCTCAGGAGGAGTCGCCAGCACTATATATCACCAGGGTATCAATTTTACTTCAGACTTGTTGTCTGAGTGTCCACGTATCACTACCGGCGTGGCCAACGTCGTGTTATAAAATTATAAATATATACAAGATTGATGGTAAGTAATTCGTATTTGAATTCGTGAAAGCGCATCGGTAGTTTAAATCAGGGTCCTAGGGGAAACAAACAGCAGTCACGTCAGATCCGATTTACGTTTGTTTTCATTTTTACTGACTTCAAGCCGCTCCGAGCATCGATACTACGAATACTCTTGTCATTAATGTAGACATGGAAAATAATGATTGGGAGCAATTTACGTAAAATGCTGCTGTGACCGAATGAGAAATCGTTCTCTCAACGGACACCCGACATTTATCCATGACACTGACACTGATTGTGCAGCACGAAATTGGGCTTTATTTTTTATTATTATGACTAATAATTGTTTTTCCGGTAGCTGGAACACCTATTTACACTTTGTATATATCGTTGCATGTGTAAGTTGTGAATGTTCTATTAATTTGAGAATACTTATAAATTTTATGCGACATAGCAATTCCCAACTTTTATTAAACATCCATCAAATTTATTTTAGTTAGAACGGCATCAAAAACCATGTTTTTTCTCATTTTGATAGTGTAAAATTGTTTAAATAATCAAGGAACACCTACATGTCATCAAAGGCATTATTTTATTTTGGTCATGTCTACATGACTATATTAGCAGTGACAAATATTTTAGGTGTAGGTATTTGTATATTGTAGGTACGAGTACCTTTATAAGCCCATCGCTCATTTCTATTGAACTCCTCTTATTGCCTCTTAATGTCACCCTCAAAGACGAGAAGTGGCACAGTTGAGAGTATAATAAACAACAAGGTACCAAATACCCACAATACCCCAGTTAGAAAATATGTTACAAGATTGTGACATTCATCGTTCTTATATCGTTCAGTAAATGATCTACAAAAACCGGCCAAGTGCGAGTCAGACTCGCGCACGAAGGTTTCCGTACCATTATCAATAAAAATATTTATTTTATTCTGTTTTTAGTATTTGTTGTTATAGCGGCAACAGAAATACATCATCTGTGAAAATTTCAACTGGAACTATCACGGTATCAGTGAGATACAGCCTAGTGACAGACAGACGGACGGACGGACAGCGGAGTCTTAGTAAGCTGTGATTTGATTCAGTTTCTGACCGAAACTCAATCAATTTAGGACTTTCTTCATCTTTACTAGTTGAAGATTTGTAATCAATTGATATATGTCCTGTATCAGCTACATCTTCAGTTTCGTTTAGAGCTCCGAATTTATTGCGTTTATCTCCATTTGTCGAACCTTGATAATCATCATTGTATGCGTGACTTCGCTTATTACCATTAGCTTCGATATTTATATCATCATCCGTTTTCTTACTGTGATTTGATTCAGTTTCTGACCGAAACTCAATCGATTTAGGACTTTCTTCATCTTTACTAGTTGAAGATTTGTAATCAATTGATATATGTCCTGTATCAGCTACATCTTCAGTTTCGTTTAGAGCTCCGAATTTATTACGTTTATCTCCATTTGTCGAACCTTGATAATCATCATTGTATGCGTGACTTTGCTTATTACCATTAGCTTCGATATTTATATCATCATCCGTTTTCTTACTATGATTTGATTCAGTTTCTGACCGAAACTCAATCGATTTAGGACTTTCTTCATCTTTACTAGTTGAAGATTTGTAATCAATTGATATATGTCCTGTATCAGCTACATCTTCAGTTTCGTTTAGAGCTCCGAATTTATTGCGTTTATCTCCATTTGTCGAACCTTGATAATCATCATTGTATGCGTGACTTTGCTTATTACCATTAGCTTCGATATTTATATCATCATCCGTTTTCTTACTGTGATTTGATTCAGTTTCTGACCAAAACTCAATTAATGTACTTTCTTCATCTTTACTAGTTGAAGATTTGGAATCAACTGATATATGTCCTGTATCAGCTACATCTTCAGTTTCGTTTAGTCTTTTTTCTGCTATTGATTGCTCTACTATATTAGAATATGTACTGTCTTTCACTGTTATTACACTTACTTCATTCGCTTCAGTATCTTTTCTAGTAGAATCATCTAATATGAAACTGCTGCACATACTTCGGTTTACTTCAATGTCAGAGCTGTCATCATCGTCACTTTTTGCACAGTACAGTCAACATCAGAAGTAGCTAAGCAAAATAACACGCTCAAAATGACCTACACAGATCCTTATTACTTTGACATTAGGGTCCATATATAGATAATTTTGAGCACTAGGAACGCTTAGCAACTTCTGCTGCTGACTGTACACTGTACAGTCGACTACAAAGAGCTCGATACGGCCAATGTTACAAATATTTATTAGTTACGATTTTATTACCTTAACATTAAGGTCGTGTATACATACATATTTTTATAACTTTTACCGTATCGACCTAATTGTACTCGTAGTCGACTGTAATTATCGAACGAGCGAGTGAAGTGAACAACGTTCTATGCTTCAGCTTGGGCCAAGGGGTAATCATGTAACGTTCCGAACGCGCGTCGGTACGATTTAACTGTCAATTTTCCATATAAAAAGTGACATTTAGACCTACCCGACGTCCGTACAATGCGTTACGTGATCGACTTACTCTTTGAGTACGGAACCCTAATAAAAACTGTAATAGAAGTACTACTAGGTACATACAATATCACACCAACAGAACGTGATATATGGATTAGTTTAACTTGTACTTATTTGTATTGAAAAAAATATTACTTACTGAAATTTAACGTTTGTGTACTGCCGGCAAATAAATATCATTACAAAAAAAATTTCATTTGCAAAATTAAATTTTTCGTTACTAGTTCGATGCTAACGGTGCATCACTACATACAATTCTCAGATTGTGTAACTTTGTCTCCAAACAAAATTGTTTTTGTTTAATATACTAATAGTATGTAACAACACAATACCACTTTGCAAATGAAACTTTAATTGAATTGGTCAGAACGTTGAAACTTCAATTTAATGTTCTAAACACTGTCGGAAGTTCACTGGCGAAGAAAATATTCCAGCGAAGTTGTTGCTGGCTGAAGCAAGTTGGAGTTATTTGTAGCTAATTAACAAATTATGCAGCTCGAGAGTTCTCTGTTTGTTCTTTAAAGGATCCAGTAAACTCGCTCCAAAGGATAAGGGCGAAGATAATTAGCTCAATTACGAATTCAGGAAAACAAAATAATTTCTAAGAGATGCATTTACATTGACTGCCAGTTATAATTTAGGTTTCTAAATTCGTACAGACCCATATTTAGGAACTCCATCATTACAGGTAGCTACAGGTCTTACGCGCCCTCAAGACATCTTGGCGCGGTTGTGTGTGGGGTACTTATAGATATGCATTATTGATTTGACTGTGTGACAGTGACGCGGCAGTCGTCGGATGATCATCCGAGACTTGGATGTATCGGCTCCGAGCAACACACATTGTTAACCGTGACCATGCGCAAAGATGAGTAGAACAGTCACAATTGAATGGACTAGAGGCCTCCCCCAAGGATCGCACAACCTTTTTTAAATCCATGTACCTATTTAGGTTGAGGCATAGCTGCACTTTCAAGTACGTGGTCGTATTATTATTATATTCGACAAGCGGTCTCAACGACCACCCGTTTTACAAACAACGTAGTGTGCTTAATAAGGGGCTGCCCCTATTCGTGTTAACCACGCCCCGTGGAAGAGCCACGTTAATGTCATCCGCGTACGAGAGAACGATATGTATGACTCTTTGGAGACTCTTTGGAGTCTTCAGGAATTTATTTAATCGATCGGTAGAATATGCGTAATAATATCCATGTGATATTTTATAGGAGCGCCTTTTCGGCGAAAGTGTTTTCGCTCATTTTGCACCACGCCCAGGGGACACGTGCAGGGTTGTGGTAGGTAAATCCGAGCAACAGGTTGCCCCCCAAAGATGAGACTTTAGATGAGTTAAAATTCCGTAATTTTAACTACCATGATTAGGATGTTTTGTTTAAGCTTGCTAAGGGAACCCAACTTAGGATTATTTTCTAACAGGAATTTCTTAAGAAATCTTGTTTTGGCTTCTGGCAAACAACAAAATATGGGTATAGGTAATTTAAGTAGACAAAATACGTTTATATCCGAAAATTTATTCATTTAGTTTCCTGCAGTTATTATAATATCTCATAATTTTCCAGTGCATGCCCTTAAGGAATGTCGGTATAGTCTGCTGGCCGACGACGGTGAAATAACACGAGTGTGGGATTTCATACAGTTTATACCTACATATATATACACAGGAACAGCACAGAATATATACCGTTAATAATTACATAAACACACGGAGAAGCGCTGAATTCATACACAATGATGTTTACGCAAAAAATAAATGTTGTACTCGACGATTAAAATATGTGTATTAAGATTTCATAGAGAATACTGCAACGTCACTCTTTTCATAGTTGTAGTCCATGTTACTGTCGAAACAATCGAAATAACTACATTTCGATACGCTCCAGACAACTAAAATAAATTCGACCAATCACGTGGCTGCTTTACTGAACTGTAATGAATTGGACCAATAGAATCGCTTTGATGTCGTACGCTCGTTGATGTCTTTTAAGATATCAACAAGCGTACGAGCGATGAGCTGCACTTCGTTTCAACAGTTTCGAGTTTGTTTAATTAGTTCAGTTGACTCGTAGAAAATTAATTTTAATGAACTCGTACAAAAATTATTGTTCACAATACTGTTATAATAGGATAATAGAGGCGCTGTTCGCGTTGCCATACAAATTGCAACTAAACGCAAACGCGTTCGAAAAAGTATTGTGTCGATAAAACTTATACTAGAGCCTCTGAGCACGAACGAGGCATTCTAAAGTAGAATCTTGAGCGTAATGAGGGATTCAATTGTTTACGCCCAATACGGAATTAATATTGCTCCCGAGTGGCACATATAATACCTACTGTTTTTCACACCTTCTATGAAGAAAATATAAATCGCTCAAATGACGGCAACAATGACTCTTTTCTGAATAGTAGGATCAGGGAAGAAAAGTACTTAACTTTCATCTCCCATTTGGGGGTAACAATAACCATTTTCTGAATAGCAGGTGTAAAAAGTGTAATTTCTTTTATATTATTTAATTTTAAAGCAATCTAATTTCAGCTCTAGCTACTAGATGTAGCCAGATTTGAATATGCATGATGCCTCATGTTAAAATTGATAACGTAGTGTTGCTAAATGCATAGTAAACTATCCAATTATTAAAAATAAGTATAAATAAAATAAAATATAATTAAAATCTTAAACAGATGTAGGTACCTTAAAAGTTTAGAAAAAATATGTTTTTTTTTATAGTCCAATAGTACATTTTAAGCTACCAATAGAATCCTTACGCTTTTATTTATAGAAACAAAATTGTACAACAACTATGTTCCTAACCGCAGTATTTCACGAGCGAAACAGCAATTTATTGATTGGTCGACTTGATTTTCCATACAACGATTAGTACAAATAACAGGTGTGACGTCATACCTGTGTGTCAATTAGTATGAAGCGTTTATGGCTGCCGCCAGCGGGGTCAATCTTTGTCTCAATAATTGGGTACTTATGTTCTTTAATTGTAGTTACTCCCATAGAAACATTTGTTCCACTCCAAAAACTAGTTCGAATGGAAATTTCAAAATTCAATATCTCAAAAAAGGGCTAAACCGACTTTGTTGAATTGAAACGTAGCTAAGAACCATCACGATCACGTCAGCTTTCGGATAAAAAAACCGCATTCAAATCGGTTCATTCGTTTAGGAACTGCGATGCCACAGACAGATACACACACAGACAGACACACAGACACGTCAAACTTATAACACTTCTCTTTTTCCGTCGGGGGTTATAAAGACGTGCAGGCAGCCTGCCGCCCACCGGGTTGGTGTGAGCGACGTTCAGTCGGTCACCAGAGTCTTGTTGTGGATCACGTCATTTATTATTAGATACCGCAGAGAATCTCTGAGAGTGGCCCTCTTTCTACATTTGCTGTGTCTTAGCTAAGCTAACATGGAACACTAAGTGAAAGCGAAGCTGTGAGAAACGTCAGGCACGTAAGGTGAAGGGCGGTGCCACAAGAAATACCGAATAGATATGTTAACAGTGTTAGTCCTTATCTAGTTTGTCTGCTATTATACGCATTCGTTCATTTATGGAAAATGTAGTCATCATCATCATCATCATCATATCAACCGAAAGACGTTCACTGCTGGACATTGGCGTCCCCCAAAGAGTGCCAAAAAATGTAGTAAAGGATCTGTATTCCATCCGCGATATTTGACTCAAAATCGAAATGTAAGTGACATCAATAAGCAAACATTGTCCTTTCCGGTCGAGCCAAGATATTATGATACATTTTCATCGTCAGCATAATGTCGTTCAACACTACTTTTATTGTTTGTCCAATACAAGCTAGCCAACTAGTAATAGTTAGTTACGACAATACGACCCAAAACATTCGTTTTACATTTCGTAAAACAAATAATATCGTGTAGGTATGTACTTATGTGTGATCCTCACTTTCATTAGGTAGATACTTATAGAGTACATCTAAATGTCTGTGAATTTAGGAATAATTTCGTATGTATACTATATGCTGGACAAGCTTCCGACTCCCATTCATTTAAGGGGAGCAACGTGCTTATCGTACATTATTTTACGAGGCAAATTGCTAACAACGAGTCTACGGCTGGTGTAACACAATTTCGGAAGACGGAAATAAGGCTGTACTCAACCGACAATGGGAGAGCTTTTTGGCGTTCTACTTCCATTAAACACGTTAAAATGTACTCGGGGAAGACGCACTCACAACATCCGTAATCACATGGGCTCTGCCAAATAACCGTCAACTAGTTGGGAATTTGACTGCGTTTGAACCACAAACACTATACCGGGGCTTGATGGGTTTAATTTAACGCGAGAGTGAAATATTATGCGCGTGTAATGCTGATACTAGAACTGTCGTTTTTCAGCAGGAATACTGTCCTGGTAGGATTTAACACATGCACTGCTACGAACCCGCCTAGTGGGCGCTTTCTGCTACATACAAGTAAAACGACGGGATAGGCTACTAGCGTAGCGCATGGCGATTCCTGGCAATGAATGTGTAATGAACAGGCATCGGAGTATTTCTAGCACGGTAAGACTAAAGCGAGCTATGGAGTCGTTGTAAGCATTAAAATTAAACTTTTACTCATACTCATCCTTATTAATTTAATTCATAAAATAAATAATAACTATATAAAAATACATCACCATCATCATTGACGAATAACAAATAATATAAAGGGTCCACGGAAAAAAACATGTCTAGTCTCTTTTTTTTTTGAAAATGAAACGATGTCAAAATGTTGCACTTGTGTGAACTATTGCGTGACATTAAAATTTCATTTTGAAAAAAAAATGTAATTAGACATATTTTTTCCGTGGACCCTTCATATTATTTGTTATTCATCAATGAAGATGGTGGTGTATTATTTTATAGTTATTATTTATTTTATGAATAAAATTAATGAGGATGAGTACGAGTAAAAAAATAATTTTAATGCTTACAACGACTCCATAGCTCACTTTAGTATTACCGTGCTAGAAATACTCTGATGCCTGGTAATGAAGTACGTATACGTATCATTTTAACTAGGTGGAACTAGCCTGAAACGCGTTTACTTATGTCGGACTTAACGCATTCGTCGCTGTCGCACTTACGTACTTATTAGTAAGGGACAAATTACGAGCATGCTAGCTAGGCTTTTTAACCCCCGACGCAAAAAGAGGGGTGTTATAAGTTTTACGTGTCTGTGTGTCTGCATATGTGTCTGTCTGTGGCATCGTAGCTCCTAAACGGATGGACCGATTATAATGCGTTTTTTTGTCAGAAAGCTGACGTGATCAAGATGGTTCTTAGCTACGTTTCAACAAAATCGGTTGAGCCGTTTTTGAGGTCGGGGGTTTTTCAACTTCTTACTAAGTTGTAGTTAAGAGTCGCACATTCCCTTAAAAAAAAATTGGTTCGTACGTCTAATATCACAATGACCCGGACGCTGTCAACCAAACATTTGTTTCATAATTTTCCCTCAAAGCACTTAAGCGCTGTCGTATAAGGTAAACATTCCAATGCTTCCTTGATTCTTAATTGGCCTGTTATTTACCTTTTTAGGGTTCCGTACCCAAAGGGTAAAACGGGACCCTATTACTAAGACTCTGCTGTCCGTCTGTCCGTCTGTTACCATGCTGTATCTCATGAACCGTGATAGTTGCAGTTGAAATTTTCACAGGTGATGTTTTTCTGTTGCCGCTATAACAACAAATACTAAAAAACAAAATAAAATAGATATTTAAGGGGGCTCCCACACAACAAACATGATTTTTTTGGAGTTTTTATAGATAATGGTACCTACGGAACCCTTCGTGCGCTATTCCAACTCGCACTTGGCCGGTTTTTTTGTATTGCCATGAATTAAGATCGAAAGTGTCCAGTATTGGCCCTGTGTTGGGCACTGGGACGTTCACCCTAGTTATTGGAGTGCCACAAATAAAACGTTATAGAAATTATATTCTCCTTGACCAAGAGACCAAGCTCTGGGTAAATTACTGATAAACAACGCGTACAGGGTGGTGTTCGGGCTGCCACAACACTGCAGCGCCTCGGATATGTACTATCGGCCAAAGCCAGAGTCGATCACCTTAAAGGCGTATTTTGGTTCCAGCCGTATAGCATTGCAAGCCATTCTGTTTTGAATCTGGTCGACTCTGGCTTTGGCCGATGGTACATACGCGGAGGGGCGGATCAACGGCTTCCACGCGATTATCAGGAAGCGATGTAGCTCGCTACTGAGACGGTGGCGCGCCAGCTCGAATACCATCCTGTTCACGCTGGCCGACCAGTGGGACTCACCGTGGCTGAGACACTTGGTGCAGGTGCATGCCCCCCTATATAAATACCTATATTCATATTACTACTAACCCTAGATTTAAGTAATATGTTACTAACAAAATATGGACTTTGTTCGAAATTAAATTAATTGAATTGAATTGAATTAAGATGTTGATTGCCTACTCAGACATGGTACACAAATATTGTCAATCATAAAATATCTGAGTGGTATATGAGTAGCAAACAAAAATGGATTAACAGAGTGTCTCCACAGATATACCAATACTAGGCAATTACGGGGCGTTGGGAGATAGGTAAAGAATCGTGGCATATCCAGACCAATTAAGAGACAATACTCGTAAAGTAGAGCTTCCGCCATTATATATTTAGGACTATTTAATCAATTGCATTCGATCATCACTATAAAAGAAAAAAAAATAATGTGATGTCAATATGACTTAATAGAAACATATGACACTCAAATTGAGAACTTTGAGGCGTTAACAGCTGTAACAATCAAACAAAAAATGTTAAACATTTCACCGTAAGCGAGCAAGCCTTAACCTTTTGAACGCCATTCTTCACGTACTAAAGTGTCACTGACACGCCAACCTTTTTTCCATAAAAGAGTACCTATGAACCTTATATGAAAGACAGAAGGTTGTTTTGACAGCGGACGTCATAACACTCAAAGACGTTCTTGGCGCTTCGGGCATGACAATACACGACGCCTTTCGGCGTTCTTGGCGTTCAAAAGGTTAATAATGGACATTATTTTTAAACTGTATTTCTGTAGCCGATAAAGGAAAAGATTCGTGACAGACACATCGGCGAACAACAAAGTGATTTCGCTAACACATTCACCGCTACGCTACACTCGTAGCGCTACGCCGTAGTCCGGAGCAGCTTAACATTATTCACTGCCAGGAATTGCTACGTGCTACGCTCGTAGCCGGTCCCGTGGTTCTCGCGTATGTAGCGGAAAGCGCCTACGGCGTAGGCCCGCTAGGCGGCTTCCTGGCAGTGAAAGTGTTAATGGGCCCGTAGCGCTTTGACGCATGTGCCGTGATTGCCGCTGAACGAGTTAAGGTTAAACCATAATACCGAGATCGTGTGTGTTCATAGCTTTCAGCTTATGAAGGTTTAAAAACAGTACCATGAAAAAAAATCCAAGATCTAGCAGTATTGCTTTTAATTGAAGTGTGTTGTGGGCGATGGGCTAGCAACCTATCACTGCAACATCACATTTTGTCGATCTTTTATACCCACATTTATGCTAAAAGTGGCACTGGAACACAAGTTTCATGTGCTCTGCCTACCCCTTTTAGGGATAAAGGCGTGATGGTATGTATGTATGTATGTGTCTAACCACCATCTTAGCTACACATAGAATGACTCGTGACTGTGAACTGTAGAACTCGCGAGACTGTCTTTTAACCCTTAATTTGGCAAAAAAAGTCAAAGTCCATAGTTTAGGCCTCAATGACGCTAAATAAGCAAAACGAGCCAAAAAAAAAAATTTGTTAAGAAAAAAATACAATAAAAAGATAAACCAGAGGGAAAACTAGACCTTATTGAGATTAAACCGAAAAGCCGCTGTTAAATATGAAATTATATTTGTCAGCGCAATTACTAAGAGCTTATTAATGAGTCAAAAATTACATATGAAGGGTCCACGGAAAGAACATGTCTAGTCACTTTTTTTTAATGAGATTTTAATGTCAAAATGTTGTGCTCGTTATGAACTATTACGTGACTTTAAAAGTGACTAGACATGTTCTTTCCGTGGACCTATATGAACAGTGCAAGTTAAATAAAAGCGTGTAAAAATGTGTCTGTCAACAATATCCCAAACATAATTTATTTATTGCGAGGAGTGATGACAAATATCTAGGGACTGCCGGAAAGTCAACGGCCGCGGAATGGCAATGCTCTGCGGATATTATATTTTTGTTCCCAAATTTCTTTAAAATATGCGTTTCTTTAAGTTTTACTTTGCGAACTTACTTTTTCTTTAAAAATAGAGAACCCAGAAGAAAATTAGTTGAAACGTCACGTGAAACGTGACTTATAAATAGTGGATCACTAATCGGATTCCTAGTAATACTTAACTAGCTGTGCCAGAGTAGATTTCGTTGATTGCAATATTTGCTTTCTATTCCCATTTCATCCCTTGAGAGTTGTTGTCGTGTCGTGATCCTGGTGGTGACAAAGGTCTCCAGAGTTACTGCGCTGTGTTAAGAATGAGAGCCAACACAACGAACCCTCAAATCCATAAAGGGTCAGCAACGCGCTTGTGATTCTTCTAGAGTTTCAATCGTCCATAAGTTACGGCGTCTGCATACTCATCAGGCAGGCCGAATATAATGTTTGACGACGTAGCTTTATTTTAAAAAATGTAGCGGAAGCTTGTTTACGAACCGTAGCGCCGAAAATTCATTTTGACCGTCCGCTGCGTTAGCATTGCCCACGTCAAAGAAAACTGAACGCGAGTTACCTTTCAACCTAATCAAAGACCGCAAATAGAATGAATCGTCCCAGAGAAATCCTTTCAAATACGTTTTAAATGTTGACGAAACGTTATGGTTGGTGGAAACTTCAGCTTTCCGAATGGCTGAGTCGCGGGTGACTAGAGTGCGATTCACGACCTTCCCAATTCGTCAGTGTTTTATAACTTGACCACGAGATTTGTAAGAACTATGCGTAATGTTACTAGAGGGATGATAGAAAAGCTTATTATAGAAATATTTGCCCTAACTGGGATTTAAACCAAAGACCATCAGCTTCGAAGGCAGCGTCAATGCCTAGGCTAGGCTGGTCGTCAACACACTTCTCTCTTTTTACCTTGATATTATGTGTCCCACATGGTGGTGGGGTTAGTAATTTGTCTCTCTAACTGGACTCCATTTTAATTGAAATCAACATTTTGTTTTATCCTCGACATCCTCTTCGTATATCTGATACTCTACCGTGGCCTCAATCACATACCAAATACAAAAATAAGACGCAGAACCAAGGTGTTTGGATAATTTTGGCATAATTAAATTAGAGATGGGCATCAGGCACTTGGCGAAGCGACGTCAGTTAGCCTAAGCCGGCTAATGATAAAATAGGCAGTAGAGCTGTAGGCATCAGCATCAGCTCGTTAGTTCGATGACATTTGGCAGTTGGTTGGGAAATCATGGATACAGGGCAAAGAGGCGTCAACATGAAGCGGACTTTGCTCAACGATGGGTGGATACGGCATGATATTGATCAATTGATGCGTAATCAGGGGTCAGACTTAGGCTCGCTTGAGCGCCCCCTCATGGTTAGCCTTAAGGGTGACTCACAGCACGAGACAAAATGGGCCCGAGCGCCAGCCGGCACTCGGTCACCGCGGAGTTCCTTATACATTTACTCGTTGGTCGGCCGGCAAACCTTGACGTCCGTCGAAATCACGTAATACTTAGGAAACAGAATGTCAATACTTTTTGTAAGTATAACGCAGTTACGCTGCTAACGATATTTATAAACTTCAAATTAGAGGAAAAATTTAGGTTCCGAGCCGGATTTGAACCGTGTGGGTTCAAATCCGCCTCCCTTAGGTGTAATGAGAAGGAACTGATTGAAAGATTTAGGAGCTGAGACAGATTGTTCCGATAGCTCAGTTGGTTAGTAGCGACGGGCCATGTATGCCTGTGGTCGCCGGTTCAAATCAGGCTCGGAACCTAAATTTTTAAATTTTTCCTTTAATTTGAAGAATATCAATAATTAAGCAGCGAAATATGTATGTGACTGTGACAAACACTTTATTTAGCTGGTAATTTGTTCCGGCACGGTACGACTGAGACGAGTTGTCGAAGCGTCGTGAATCCTCGTTGACCAGGCTCGCTGTGGAAGCAAATGTTTACAGTGAAATCCTTTGATGGCACGTTCGACAGATGGCCGCATCAGCGACAGCGACCCAAAATGCCGTTGAAACATCACGCGACGTGTGTGCCTTTCTAAAGCCAGTAGCGAATTAATTAAAGCCCACCCTGTTATTGGGCTCTATCCATCTTGACGTGTTAAACTAGAATCGGGTTTGAATTATGTTTCTACTGTCAAGTTATAAATAAATATGATCAAAATTAAGGCAGGAAGGTAAGTACCTAACAAATAAAAAGTTACTTAGAATTAGTATGTTCAATAGAAACAATATTATAGCAGGTATCAATAGTAAATATAGTACTTGTACTAAATTAACTGCCAAATGATTCCTAAAGCGCAAATAAACTTAATAGAATGCAACGTACTCACAAACTTATTGCAACACATCCATTTCATTACCATTTTTATTTGAAAACATACTTAGCCCCGCACATCAGGAGTGCCGGACGACCACGGATAAATTGCGAGACATTCATGCCGGTATTTGTCACCCTAGACCCTCTCTTGTGAAATTGTGCTCATATTGTAAGGGCTAATCCGCGAGGAGAATTCATCAGGTTCTAACGTGGCCCCTTATCAAGACAACCCTCACTCCATACATCTGCCGACTTTATTTCTTTTCACACCATTCGCAAAACCTTTGATGGAATGCTTTTAAATCCAACGAAGAGCGACATTTTTGTAGCAATGCACCAAAATGTTTTTACGAGAACAATTTCCATTGCAGCACAGAATTTCGATAAGAGTTTCGTTTGCTTTTAGGTAATTCTCTGGCATGTTGCAAGAGGTTTCCAGATTCGCTAGCTTGAGAATAGCTAAACGCCTTTGGTGAGATTGGTTAGCACTTAAAAATACCGGCGAGATACCGATAAAGGTCAATTCGACTTGACGTTTTTATATGATAGGTACTGGTATGACATTTCTCGCTCGCTCGCGGTTGTTCAGATTTCAGACTGACATGTTATAAGTACCTTGATCAATTTAACATGGGTATTTGATATGGCCCTCATCTACATAGATAAAATAAGATGAGAACCAATTCATCGAACATTCGATCGGATTCATCGTTCAACATTTTCAGTTTTTGCATGTTTTTGTGGTCATCCTTCGCTTCATATGTCCTATTTTTAAGTCCAGTTTAAAAGAGCCCGTACGCAATAGATATTTTATTTCCATGGTCTATATCATCAAAAAGCGTCACGACAAACCTTAACGATCATCCAAGAAGCGGTGCAGATTATCTAATCTTTCTACTATAAAATTCCCAGGAAATATTTCGTCGCTCCGTAGTAACCGCGGTAACGGCGGCATTATCGCAGCGACGTCGGCTCATTAACTCGCAGGTTGACGCACCTAGTCTTTGATAAGTTTCACTTTTTACGGCCACCCGCTCGCTGTAACGTTTTAATGTAGTTGAGGCAACCCTAATGAAACAACGGGTAACGACGCCTATTTGCGACAACAAGAGTTTGGAATACAAATAAGCCAGCAAGCAACAATGGTTACTCGTGGCTTATTGTTATTGACCCTGTACATCTCTGACAATATTACATTAATGATCCTTTTTTTCTGTTTTAACGCTAAGAGACAGTATACATTTCTAAGAACATTAGAATAATTATTAATTGTATTTGGACGCTCAGAGACCTTATTATACATCTCGGGGGTACTAAATTAATATCATATTGTAAAATACCATGTGACATGTAAAAGTGCCCTTGTAAAGTGTATTTGCAGAATAAATAATTGATTTTGAATCTATTAGGACGAATATTAGGCGCTTGTCTAGTATTCACTAAGCTTACCGGCAATTCACCTCAAGAGAATAATGTGACTTGCATTTAGGTACTTACCTACGCATAGCTGTTTGAATCTCGGGGTAAAGAGTTATTCTAGGTACGAGTTATTCTAGGTACGAGTTATTCTAGGTACGAGTGGTAAGGTAAGTCGAGTCGAGACGGGTTGTGCATAGCATTAGGTAGGTATTTGGGCCACTCGAATGCTGATTAATAAAATAACGGGCCTTTAGTTGATGTTAAACAATGTGACGACACAGCGACAGCTTGTAGGTAAATGCTACTTCGGAACCTACCTACTCGTATCAAACGCACACATGGAGATTATTTCGACATTTTCGAGTTTTTTTTTTTGTTTAGGGGGGAAATGCGTTATTACCTCAGAGCATAGAATACTAGAGAGAGGACAAGCCGCCGGCGGCCGTGTCGCAGCTGTATGCTCAATGGGCATACACTGCCATACTGTGCACGCGTGCTGATCGCAGAGAATATTACGTTTTTTCCCAAAATGCCTGATATGATGCGCGTTTATTGTCAAATAAGCGTGTAGGTATACAAGTGTGTATGTTTTAGATGTGTGCGTGCTTTGTCTTGTCAATTACTTGGGCGTTGTGTGGGTTAATGTACTTGCGACAGGCTCACTCTATACAAATCGGCTGCCATGTCCGATCTCCTTATATTCATACATCTGTGGTTATTACGCATACCACCCGGGTGCAGGGGGTGACCCGAGTGGTTATGTGGAACTCCCGTATGGGCTAATGAGACCCTGTAGTGTACCTGTTTACGGATGATTTGCCTCAGTCGTGGTGCTGTGCCGTGTTTCTCTCACATTATAAGGCTGCTAACAAGCTTTTTCTGGTCTCTGAAACGGCAAAGCTTGGAATTTGATATCTGTACGCTGCTAATGTTATCGTGCGTTTAGCCACACTCTTCTTAACTGTTTTTCTGTGGTTTTAGAGGTATTTTAATTGTTGTTTGGTACTAAAAGCTACCTTTAAACGTAGTGGTTATATTCTCTTTGGCTACCTTTTCTGAAAGAAAATGATTTATTATTTTGATTTGACAATCTGTCATAACAACGATATTATGTCAATTATGTTAACCGCATCACCATGTAGTTAAGGATGTATACTTTTAGTCTAAGGTTGTAATCACTTTTCGTCATTATGCGATCCTGGTACCTTATAATTATAGAATTGTAAATTTAGAACCAGAAATTCTAGATTATTATTATAGAATATGTACAACGGGCAGAAGCAGAACCGGAGTCTTACGTCGTCTCTCAGTTTGGAGACAACTAAATGGGGTTGGCCGGTGAAAGCTAATTGTAGATGGCGCTCTTCTAGATTCCATACGATCAGAGACGGAAGATCGGTTGTACCTTATATGTACGGAAACAATATGTGACGGTTTTTAGTAAAACGTCCCACTTTGTCGATTCTAGTTACGGAGTTACGGGCAGTTTAGTGAAATATGGCAAAACTTACCGAAAATCAACTTTCGATGAAAACTGATATATTAATATTATACAGTTCTTAGGCAACAATCTTCCCCATAGCTTTAATCCACAACCTTTTATTTTTAGCCTTTTTCGGATAACGGTGGTGGATTCCCACTACGGAGCAATTCGGGACGAAAAATAAAGCCATTCTTGGAAAAATAAATAAAAAGTACTTCCCGCCATACAAATTTTGCATTTTTAGGTACAACTATTGGAGCTGTCAGTTTGACAGTTGCCTTCCCCATTGA
Source organism: Epinotia brunnichana (assembly GCA_963854355.1). Lineage (NCBI taxonomy): Eukaryota > Metazoa > Arthropoda > Insecta > Lepidoptera > Tortricidae > Epinotia > Epinotia brunnichana. The sequence goes on from OY977942.1 coordinate 14,767,412, forward strand.
TCCGTTGCGGGGTCACAGTCGGCCCCGCAACTCTAGAGGATCCCTCTCCGAGTTTTGGCTTGCGCGTCTGCCTCTTTACTCAACGTCTACGCGCCTCTCTACCTATACGTGCTGCGCGCCCACCTGTACGTGCCCCTGGGGGCCGATTTTTGACTTACGAGCGCTCGAAAATTAAATAAAAGTAAATACGATTGTAGTGACAAAATTGCTAGCACTTACTTTCTACCGATATAATTAAATACGAGTGGTCAATACCACTCGTTTTTCAATTGCCTATCGCTATTTCAAAACAGCATTTCATATTTTTTGTTAGCTTTCGAGTGAAAGAGTCGAGCGCTCGAAAGTCAAAAATCGGTCCCCTGTTCGCGCACCCGCCTGCACGAGGCCCTGGTCGCGCACGCACCCGCCTGCCTGCGCGCTTGGTTGCGCGCCCCCCTACACGCGTTATAATAGAGGCGAGGACTAACATTAGAATAGAGGTCAAATCAAATTTCTTTGTTTTTCAGAGATGTTTCAAATTCAAAATAAATTATTCTTACATTCTACATACTTATAATAAACAATATACTCACGAAATTAATCAATAAAACATGGTTTAATTATTACTATTTTAAAGATTTTTAATTACATAGGTAGGTACAGTCAGCATCAGAAGCAGCTAAGCGGGCCGGGTGTTCATAAATGATCTGCACACGACTTTATTCTTAAGAAGTTAAGAGCGTGTGTAGGTCATTTTGAACACCCAGCCGGCTTAGCTGATTTTGATGCTGACTGTACAGATCAATATGTTTCTGTCAAAAAATTAAGTTTTGTTACAAGGTTCTATTGCCAACTGTACGTTTCTGTATACCGTCATCAACTACTTATTGAAACGATTCTAACGAGCTCAAACTCAACGGGGTTATGTCGGTTAAGTAATGAATTCCCATGGCCACCTTCTGTCTCTATCATCAGATCAGCTCGATGATACCATAATATTGACTTGTCATCCAAACTTTACTTATCTATATCAAAATTTCAGATCAATCGGATGAGGTTGACTGGTTCAAAATTCAGTTCCAAGATTTGTCCCACACTTAACAAACAAACAAAAAAAACCGGCCAAGTGCGAGTCGGACTCGCGCACGAAGGGTTCCGTACCATTATCAATAAAAATATTTATTTTAATTTGTTTTTAGTCTTTGTTGTTATAGCGGCAACAGAAATACCTACATCATTAATGAAAATTTCAACTGGAACTATCACGGTATCAGTGAGGTACAGCTTGATGACAGACAGACGGACGGACGGACAGCGGAGTCTTAGTAATAGGGTCCCGTTTTACTCTTTGAATACGGAACCCTAAAAACAAACAGGAACAAGTTAAATAAAAGGTTGTGAAAATGGACGCTGTTTCAGCATAGAAAATTACGACGTGACCTGTTGAGATTTCCCGACTCAGTCAACGTCCCTAATACGTCACTGTACTCTGTACTGTACTACTTGAGATCCCCTAGTGAGTATTATATTCTTTGCTTGCGATTCAAAAGACATCATATTATTACAATAGGGAACATTACTGCAATGTTCTGCCGCCAGAGGCAGCACTAACACTAATAGTAAACCAGTATAGAAATATAGGGATTCACACACACATGCAAAATTGATTGTCAAATGAGTGACAAGGATGCTTGCATAGACAATACCGCAAGTGCGAACGAGATACAATGTCAACGCTGCTAGTGTCGCCACCTACGAAGAGTTTTGCGTAATGTTCCCTATTAGATACATACCGATTATTTTGATATTCCGCCACCGAACAGATTCCGCTATTTGGCTTATGGAGGCATAGTCTATTGGTGTAGAACAGTAGTTAGTTCCTAATGATTGGATAGGTTTATATTATACCTAATGAAGGCCTTACTCGCTTTGCGTTTAGTATCAGAACAGCAAGTTCAGAAGAAAACGAAAAGAAACGGCTTCTGTATTTGAAGCTGCTACTAGCGCCATCTATACGGTGTAAGGAAGGAGCATTACACCATTTCCGCGGGTGCTAATCGCGGGCCGAAACACTTAAACAATTTGATTTTATTAATTATTTTGATTTATTTACTCATCACAAAAACAATACTTGTTCTTGACCTGCTTTTTTATAAGTTTAAATATTTGTGAGTAAGTTAGCTCAATACGGACTTTGTCTAATGACTGAACGACGATCTGTCAATGTCAAAGTGACGTGACGTATCCAAAGTGTTTACGAATTACGCGAAGGAAGCCTACTTTTCGGTAGCTGTTATTTTTAATTAAATCGTAAAAAACATTATAGTGAGTTAACAATTGAATAATGTTCGATAATTAGTCTTGTGAAAGCAGGAGCAAGCAGGTAAGTGCTTTGCTTAATTTATTTAAACTGGAATCGTAAGGAAATAATTTCCGTAATGTATTCAGTGTTAAATTCAGGTAGGTATGGCGTAGATATTAAATCAGAGCTGTCGATTTACATGTCGACACTGCTTTCGCTTTACAGAGGTTTGTCCATTTTCTATCACTCCGCTTAAATGTTCAGTGAAAAAAGTAAAAATAGCTCATCTGATTTGTATGCACCAATTTTGCCAAACAGTGAAAGTGGCAATAGCGTAAATTCCTAATTCTTAGCATAAATTATTTTGTTTGAAGTACTTATTTAAATTAACTACACAGTGTATCTTCACTGTAATTAAATCTTTATAATTGTGTATAGTTTTGTCAATTTAGGTGGTTGAACTTGCAATGAATGCAATGTTCACTTAAATAATCTTTTTTTATGATTTAATCCAACACTTTTAATGCAATTAAAATTGTTAAGTCCCCAGGAAGCTTGACTCTCAATTGATCCGATTATAATGAAAAACTTATTTTTTCTAATTTTTTTTTGCTTTTATTTTTTTTAGCAACAGAAACTATTTTCCGACCTAGATACTCAAGCTCATACTCATTTATTAGCAAAGCCAAATAGATATAAGTTTTATGTTATTCCAGCATGCCGTTTTAAAGTTAGCCCAACTATGTGTACTATGAGAGCCTACCTTATTGAGCCTTATTGAGCTTACCTTGGGCCTAGGTTGATTTGTGTAAGATTGTCCCCTAATATTTATTTATTTATTTATTATTTATTTATGAGGAGCCGCCTTGTGTTGAGCGTCCTGGGGAGTGTGGATTGTAATGCTATTCGAGATCTTTTAATCCTTGTAACAATATGCCCAATTGGGCTCAGCTTAATTGTTTTAAATATGTGTCTGAAAAATCAACAGTGTGTGGTTTTAAACATATTCTTGTACAATAAATATTAAATATTACGGGACAATCTTACACAAATCAACCTAGGCCCACGGTAAGCTCAGTAAGGCTTGTGTTGTGGGTACTAGGCGATGATATATATAATAGATACATACATATAGATACTTATATACATATATAACATCCATAACTCAGGAACAAATATTCGTGATAAACACACAAATAAACGCCCTGACCGGGATTCGAACCCGGGACCTCCAGCTTCGTAGGCAGAGTCACTACCCACTGCACAATGCCAGAGTTAATTTAGCTTCTTTCAAGGGATGTTGGCTAGCATATGGGAATATGTTCTAAAAGACCTTGTTACTTTAGCTGATACTTAAATTAACATTATCAATGTTCCAGGAACCCTAAATTGATTTCTTCAACTGGTCGATGTAAATTCCAGGGTGTAACATTTTACAATGAAGATATTTTATCTGTTGTTAAATGTATGTATAAAATCAGACTTTAATGCTGAAGTGTTGCCAAATTACTATTACCAAATTTTAAATACACATATAATATATTAAAGAACCAGTTAAGTCTAGTAGCTGACATCTTACAGTAATTACTACAAAAAAATATTTACCAATTAATCAAAATTACTACCATCACTTCGGTTTGTCTTCAATTGTTAACTATAGTGAACAATAACTAACTATTGTGTATTATGTTATCAACAAAGTGAACAAAAAAAACAATGAGACACAAACATCGAAAAAAAAAACTTTTTAGACATATAAGCTGTAGGTAGAAGGAAATTAGGAGCTGCAAAGTTAACATAGTTTATAGTCATGTATGTGGTCTCTAATAATTAAGCAATAATTAGAATTTTCACCTGTAATCCACTGTGCTACATTGGTGAAAATAAGTGGTCTATCAGCAACTCAAAATTAAAAAGATTTTGTGTACAGTAGACGGCAAACTTCGTGCGCAAATGTGGGGAAGTGGGGGGGCAGCTTGCACGTACAATTCGCCTTTGCGCAGGCAAGGTCATTTGCGCACGAAGTTTGCCGTCTACTGTAGTATTGTTGGTTCTAATCATATTGGACGCTTACTGGTAAAAATTAGTCGCAATATTTTTAGATAAATCAAGTTTTACTGGTGCCCATACCCTTTATCCTCGACATTCATAACTACAACTTAAAAAAAGCGGCCAAGTGCGAGTCGGACTCGCACATGAAGGGTTCCGTGAAATAAATAGCGGTTTACGATTTATGACGTATTAAAAAAAACTACTTACTAGATCTCGTTCAAACCAATTTTCGGTGGAAGTTTGCATGGTAATGTACATCATATATTTATTTGAGTTTTATCATTCTCTTATTTTAGAAGTTACAGGGGAGGGGACACACATTTTACCACTTTGGAAGTGTCTCTCGCGCAAACTATTCAGTTTAGAAAAAAAATATCTTAGAAACCTTAATATCATTTTTGAAGACCTATCCAATGATACCCCACACGTATGGGTTTGATTGATGAAGTTCAAAGCTAGCGTCAGCATGGGGAAGGAGGCCTCAATCTTTCAGGCTGAACTCTTCGCATTAAATAAATGCGTGGAGATAAATCTTGAAAGAAACCTAAGGAACCAACATATCTACATCAACTCGGACAGCCAAGCTGCTCTGCTGGCACTAGAATCACTAGAGTCCTACTCTAAACTAGTCCAGAATTGTAAAAATAATCTAAACACCCTGGCGAACTCCAACAAAGTCATACTTAGATGGGTACCAGGGCACTCCGACATTGTAGGAAACGAAAGAGCAGATGAACTTGCAAGGCAGGGCGCAGACACGGCCCTAGTCGGCCCGGAACCGTTCTGTGGCATCACAAAACGGAAAGCATATTCTCTGCTAAACAACGCGGAAAAATCAGAGGCAATCAAGCTGTGGAAGTTCACCAAAGGACAAAAACAAGCTAAAGCCCTGATCGAAGGGTTCAATAGTAAGCTGTCTAAAGAGTTATTACAATTCAAAAGGCACAAAACCTGCGCAGTGACAAGAATCCTGACAGGACATTGCAAATTGAACAAACACCTGTTTCAAATGGGTATGAAGCAGGACACAACTTGCAGGTTCTGCCAGGAGACAGAGGAGCTCTGCTCCTGCGGACCACTCATGCATAAAAGAAGTACCTACCTAGGGCGGCACATAATGCACCCACAAGAAGTACAACATATCACCGCCCAAAGAATCTGGAATTTCCTGGAGGCAACGGGACTTAACGGTGAACTCTAAAACAAGGGCTGCCACAATAGATCACTTGCTGGTCGAAGCGGCATATTAAGGCCCACAAAAAAATAATAATAATAATGGGTTTGATGAAAAAAAAATTTTGAGTTTCAGTTTTGTGTATGGGAACCCCTAAAACTTAATGTTTTTTTTCGATTTTTGTGTAAAAATCTTAATGCGGTTCACAAAATACATCTACATACCAAGTTTCAACAGTATAGCTCTTATGGTTTCGGAAAAAAATGGCTGTGACATACGGACGGACAGACAGACAGACGGACATGACGAATCTATAAGGGTTCCGTTTTTTGCCATTTGGCTACGGAACCCTAAAAAGTCGAATAACCCCCGACATTTCCATTTCAAAGTTCAATATCTCAAAAACTGCTGAACCGATTTTGTTGAAACGTAGGTAACTAAGAACCATCTCAATCACGTCAGCTTTCGAACAAAAAAAACCGTATTCAAATCGGTACATTCGTTTAGGAGCTACGATGCCACAGACAGACACACACAGACACAGAGACACGTCAAACTTATAACAACCCTCTTTTTTCGTCGGGGGTTAAAAAATTATCTAATAGGGAACATTGCTGCGATGTTCTGCCGCCAGAGGCAGCACTACCACTAATAGTAAACCAGTATAGGAATATACGGATTCACACACACATGCAGAATTGATTGTCAAATGAGTGACAAGGATGCTTGCATAGACAATACCGCAAGTGGGAATGAGATACAATGTCAACGCTGCTAGTGTCGCCACCTACGAAGAGTTTTCAATTCTTTATTTGTTTCGGACTAGGTAATGTCCATAAGTTGTTAGTATACAATCACGAATTATGACTAAGGTTAGTATTACAAATTAATTTAATCCTATAATCCTAATGGAGTTAGATGCTCCATCCCCTAGCAGAGGGTCCTGCACAATGTAGGGTGTTCCAGTGCCTAGGTAATGGAGCATCCAGCCTCGTAGCCAGCGTCCTCAGGATACTGTTACCGCTGCCACACATCCGCCGCATTAGTGATGCCGTCCTGCTGCGTATTATTGCGTAAAAGTCATATGTACGTTCTGCCGCAAACATTCCGGACGCACTACAATATCGCGGCAGCCCCAACAGCATCCTGAAGACGTTGTTATATTGTATGTTATGTTTTGCGTAATGTTCCCTATTAAGCCCTTTATTTACATTGTACGGTGAGCCTCACAAGGGGCTTAACACATTTGTACCGTGTCGCATTAAACGTCATGTTAAGAGTGCTCTTCAAAAAAGCGCTCGCTCAGAATTCGGTATTTTGACACGCGTAGTGCGTTTGTGTGTGTAAATACTACTACCACCCACACAAACGTACCTTACCCCCACATGCACAGCGAGATCGCACCAGCCGCGGGTGCCGTCCCTTTCTAGCTATATGTAAGTGCGATCGGGATAGAACTAACCACGGAGCTTGCCGATGCAAATAGCTGTATAGCGCACCGTTGGAATTCACTCCGTGACCGATATTGATACTTGCACTAAAAAGTGGTAAGTATTACTTCGCTAACATGATGTTCTAGAACATCATGTTAGCGAAGTTAGATAACTTGAATAAAGTAAGTATTTGATTTTTGAGCACAAGTTTTCTATTTGTATTAAAATACTATGATATGACAAAGTATATTTAGTTTCGTTTTTTTAGTATAAAATAAACTAACGAGTTTTAAAGTTGTCAGTAATAAGAATAATGATTTGTTTTACGGATATTAATAGTTTGCATGTTATCTGAGTCTTATTTATATATAGTAATGTAATGAAATTATACCAGTAGACCCACTACTAGGAAATTACTGGGTACTGACGTATTCATTTCTTGAAGATTTTTTTTTTGTTATGGACAGTAAAAAAAAACTGCCCTTCATAGAAATTGCTATGTCCGTTTCTTACCAAAGGAACTGAAAATTATAAATTATACAAACACAGCTTTTTATCTAGAATACAATTAATTAATGCGTGATTTTATTCAAAAGCCTAAAACCTCAGATGATAAAAAGGAATAGATATGAAACGGGGGCTTGGCGCGTGTCGGTGCGACATGGCCAAATGGGCATGTCACTGCCCACCGCATGTTAGTCGCAATTTGCCGGGAATCTGAAATGTTTTTCCACGTTTACTCAAAATGCCGAATTGTAGCGTGGTTACATGCAAAAATAGGAATGAATCTAAAACCTACATAAATGGTGGAGTCACGCACCACATGTGAGTATTAGTATTTTCACTTAAGTCAGTAAAAACTAATATTTTAATAAATAAACGCAACGCCGCCTCATTTCTCGGGATCGAACTAACATATCGAACGAAAAAGCATATTTTTGTTCTATGCGTTGTACATTGAATGTTCAATACAGTAAACCACGGCGCAATGTATTAAACCACTATGGATATGGACGATGCTTGAATTTTTTAGTGGTACGGCCGCTGCTTGGCGTCGCAAACTAGAGCGGTGCCAAAGTGCAGTTACAATTTACGCGTAATCGATAAAATAGAAGTACGATATCATACTAGTTATTTTATTTCGACTACTTTCGCTGTTTTATTTTATTTAATTACTTGTTTTGGTTGGGTGCCTATCTTAAAGGTAACTAATAACATACTTATAAGATTAAAAGGCACAAAATGTTTACGGTACCTAATAATAAGATTTTCACTAAGTTGCAGTATGAACGGTAAATAGACATATTAAAATTGTATATACAAGTATATAATTTAGTTGCAAATGGCTT